>CM040431.1:68823165-69423165 GCA_022702705.1 Papilionanthe hookeriana x Papilionanthe teres
AAAAGTCAACTTTGGTCAAAAGGGTCATTCCTTGACCCAATGACCAACCCATCGACCTAATCAGTCGACATTCGACCAAAAAGTCAATTTTGGTCAACATAGTCAATTTTTGACCTAATGACCACCTCATTGACAGAATAAGTCAACTTTAGACCGAAAAGTCAACTTTAGTTAAAATGTTCAATTTCAGACCCAATGACAAACCCTTTGACTCAATAAGTCAACTTTTGACCACAATGTGAACTTTGGTCAAAATTGTCAATCCTTGACCCAATGACCAACCAATCGACCCAATCGTCAACGTTTGAAAAAAAGAAAATTTTGGTCAAAATAATCTACTTTGACCTAACAATCACCCCATCAATCTAACGAGTCAACTTTTGGCCAAAAACTCAACTTTGGTTAAAATGGTCAATTTCGACCCAATAACTAACTCATCGACCTAATAAGATCAACTTTAGACTAAAAACTCATCTTTGGTCAAAATGGTCGATTCTTGACCCAATGACCCAATTGGTCAACTTTGACAAAAAAAGTTAATTTTGGTCAAAATAGTCAATTTTTGACCTAATGACCACCCCATCAACCCAATATGTCAACTTTGGTTAAAATGGTCAATTTCTAAGCCAACAACCAACCCATTGACCCAAAAGGTCAACATTTGACCAAAAAGTCAACTTTGGTCAAAATGATCAATCCCTGGCCCAATGATCAACCCTTTGACCCAATAGGTCAACTTTTGACAAAAAGTAAATTTGTTCAAAATAGACAACTTTTTACCTAATGACCAATTACTGACACAGTAAGTTAATCTCTGAACAAAAAGTAAACTTTGGTCAAAACGGTCAATCCTTGATCCAATGACCAATCCATTGACCCAATAGGTCAACTTTTGACCAAAAATTCAACTTTGGTCAAAATGGTCCATCCTTGACCCAATGACCAACCCATTGACCCAATAGATCAACTTTTGATAAAAAAGTCAATTTTGGTCAATATAGTCAACTTTTGACCTAATGACCACCCCATTGACCCAATATGTCAGCCTTTGATCCAAAAGTCAACTTTAGTTAAAATGGTCAATTTCTGACCCAATAACCAACCCTTTCACCCAATAAGTCAACTTTTGACCAAAATGTCAACTTTGGTCAAAATGGTCAATCCTTGACCCAATGACCAACCCATTGACCCAATAGGTTAACTTTTGGCCAAAAATTAAATTTTGGTAAAAATAGTTAATTTTTGACCAGATGACCAATTTTTCACCCAATAAGTCAATCTTTGACCAAAAAGTCATTTTTGGTGAAAATGGTCAATCCTTAACCCAATGACCAACCCATTGACCCAATAGGTCAACTTTTGACGAAAAAGTTAACTTTAGTCAACATAGTCAATCTCAATCTAATGACCAACCCTTCAATCTAATAGTCAACTTCTAACCAAAAAGTTAATTTTGGACAAAATAGTTAATTTTTTACCTAATGACCACCCCATTAACCCAATATGTCAACTTTGGCTAAAATGGTCAATTTCTGACCTAATGACAAACCCATTGACCCAACAGGTCAACTTTTGACCAAAAAGGCAACTTTGGTCAAAATGATCAATCCTTTACCCAATGACCAACGCATTAACCCTAAAGGTCAACTTTTGACCAAAATGTCAATTTTGGTCAAAATAGATAATTTTTGACCTGATGACCAATTATTGACACAATAAGTCAATTTCAGACCAAAAAGTAAAGTTTGGCCAAAATCGCCAATCCTAGACCTAATGACCAATCCATTGACCGAATAGTTCAACTTTTGACCCAAAGTTCAACTTTGGTCAAAATCGTCCATCATTGACCCAATGACCGACCCATCAACCAATATGTCAACTATCGACCAAAAAGTTAATTTTGGTTAATATAGTCAATTTTCGACCTAATGACCACCACATCGATCTCAATGGGTCAACTTTCGACCGAACATTCAAATTTGGTCGAAATAATCAATTTCGCCTAATGACCAATTATCGACCCAATAAGTCAATCTCGGACCAAAAAGTCAACTTGGTCAAAATGGTCAATCCTTGACACAATGACAAATTCATTGAACAAATTGGTCAACTTTTAACAAAAAAAATCAACTTGGTCAAAATGGTCAATCCTTTACCCAATGACCCAATAAGTCAACTTTTGACCAAAAAGTCAAATTTGGTGAAAATAGTCAATTTTTGACCTAATGCCTACCCCATTGATACCCAATAGGTCAACTTTTGCCCAAAAAGTTAACTTTGGTTAAAATAGTCAATTTCTGACCCAATGACTAACCCATGGACCCAATAGGCCAACTTTTGACCAAAATGTCAACTTTGGTCAAAGTTGTCCATTTTTACCTAATGACCAATTATTAACCCAATAAGTCAATCTTTTACAAAAAACTCAACTTTGGATGAAATGGCCAATCCTTGACACAATGGCCAATCCATTGACCCAATAGGTTGCCTTTTGAACAAAGAGTCAACTTTGGTCAAAATGGTCAATCCTTAACCCAATGACCAACCTATTGGCCCAATAGGTCAACTTTTGATCAAAAAGTCAATTTTGTTCAAAATAGATAATTTTTGACCTAATGACCAACCCATTGACCCAAAAGGTTAACTTTTGACCAAAAAGTCAACTTTGGTCAAAATGGTCAATTTCTCGACTCAATGACCAACCCATCGACCTAATAAAGCTAATCTTCGACCAAAAATTCATCTTTGGTCAAAGTGGTAAATCATTGACCCAATGACTAACTCATTGACCTAACATGTCAACTTTTGACCAAAATGTCAATTTTGGTTAAAATAGTCCATTTTTGACCTAATGACCAATTATTCACCCAATAAGTCAATCTTTTACCAAAAACTCAACTTTGGCCAAAATGGTCAATCCTTGACCCAATGATTAACCCATTCACCCAATAGGTTGACTTTTGAACAAAAAGTCAACTTTGGTCGAAATGGTTAATCCTTGACCCAATAACTAACCCATTGGCCCAATAGGTCAACTTTTGACCAAAAAGTCAATTTTGTTTAAAATAGTTAATTTTTTACCTAATGACCAACCCATTGACCCAATAGGTGAACTTTTGACCAAAAAGTCAACATTGGTCAAAAGGGTCAATTTCTGACTCAGTGACCACCCCATTGACCCAATGGGTCAACTTAAGACCGAAATTTTAATTTTGGTCAAAATAGTCAATTTTGACCTAATGACTAATTATTGACTCATAAGTCAATCTATGAACAAAAAGTCAAATTTGGTTAAAATGGTCAATCCTTTACCCAATGACCAACCAATTAACCCAATAAGTGAACTTTTGACCAAAAGGTCAAATTTGGTCAAAATGATCAATCCTCAACCCAATGACCCATAAGTTAACTTTTGACCAAAAAGTCAATTTTGGTCAAAATAGTCAATTTTTGATCTAATGACCAACTTCATAGACCCAATAAGTTAATCTCTGGCTAAAATGTCAACTTTTGTCAAAATGGTCAATCCTTGACCTAATTACCATCCCATTGACCTAATAGTTAACTTTTGACAAAAAAGTCATGTTTGGTCAAAATAATCATTTTCTGACCCAATAACCAACCCATTAACCCAATAGGTCAACTTTTGACCAAAAAGTAAACTTTGGTCAAAATGGTCAATTTCCGACACAATGACCATCCCCATAGACCCAATGAGACAACTTTTGACCAAAAATTCAATTTTGGTCAAAATAATTAATGTTCGATCGAATGACTCACACCCCATCGACCCAATGGGTCAACTTTTGACAAAAAAATTCAATTTTGGTCAAAATAGTCAATTTTTGACCTAATGACGAATTATTGACTAAATAAGTCGATCTCTGACCAAACAGTCAACTTCGGTCAAAATGGTCAATCCTTAACCCAATGACCAACACTTTCACTCAATAGGTCAACTTTTGACCAAAAAGTCAACTTTGGTCAAAATGGTCATTCCTTAACCTAACGACCAACCCATTGACCCAATAGGTCAGCATTTAACCAAAAAGTTAATTTTGGTCAAAATACTCAATTTTAGACCTAATTACCCCCATTAACCCAATAGGTTAACTTTTGACCCAAAAGTCAACCTGAGTTAAATAGTCAATTTCTGACTTATTGACCAACCCTTTGACCCAATGACCAACCCGTCAATCTAACAAGTCAACTTTCGACCAAAAAGTAAATTATGATCAAAATAGTCAATTTTTGACCTAATGACCAATTATTGACCCAAAAAGTCAATCTCTCACCAAAAAGTCATTTTTGGTGAAAATTGTTAATCCTTAAGCCAATGACCAACCCATTGACCTAATAGGTCAACTTTTGACCAAAAAGTTAACTTTGGTAAAAATGGACAATTCTTGACCCAATGACCAACCCATTTACCCAATTGGTCAAAATTTGTCCAAAATGTTAATTTTGGTCAAAATTTGTCCAAAATGTTAATTTTGGTCAAAATAGTCAGTTTTGACCTAATGACCACACCATTAACCCAATAGGTCAACTTTGGTTAAAATGGTCAATCTCTGACCCAACGACCAACCCATTGACCCAAAAGGTCAATTTTTGACGAAAAAGTCAACTTTGGTCAAAATGATCAATCCTTGACCCAATGACCAACCTATCGACCCAATAAATCAACTTTGACGAAAATGTCAATTTCGGTCAAAATGTATAATTTTTTTCTTAATGACCAATTATTGACACAATAAGTCAATCTCTGACCAAAAAGTAAACTTTGGTCAAAATGGTCAATCCTTCACCCAATGACCAATCCATTGACCCAATTGGTCAACGTTTGACCAAGAATTCAACTTTGGTCAGAATGGTCCATCCTTGACCCAATGACCAACCCATTGAACCAATATGTCAATCAATATAGTTAATTTCGACCTAATGACCACCGAATTGATCCATTGGGTCATCTTTTGACCGAAAAATCAATTTTGGTCAAATTTGTCAATTTTGACCTAATGACTAATCATTGACCCAATAAGTCAATCTCTGACAAAAAATTTTCATTTCATCACCAAAATCTTTTTAAACTTCTCCAAATTACCCAATTGATCTAAAATACTCCATATTCCCTAAAACTAGCCAAATTCCATTAAATTCACCAAAATACCCAAATTTCACTAAATATCTCAAAAATTACCAAAATACCCTTAAAACCCAAAAAATTCCAAAAATCTGCAAATTCCTAAGATTTCACAAAAAATTGTTCTAAAACATTTCAAATTATTCAAATTGCTCAAATTCACCCAAAATAACCCAAATTTAGCCAAAATCCCAAAAAATCCCAAAATACCTCAATAACCCAAAAATTCCTATTTCATCACCAAAATTAATTTAAACTGCTCCAAATTACTTATTTGATCTAAAATACTCCACATTACTTAAAACTAGCCATATTGCATTATATTATACAAAACTACCAAAGTAACTCAAATTTCACAAAAATTCTCCAAAATTACTAAAATGTCCACAAAACCCAAAATATCCCAAAATTTTAAAAATTCTTAAGATTTCACCAAAAATCATTCTAAATAACTCCAAAATATTTCAATCGCCTCAAATTCATCCCCTATCTCCCAAAACTAGCAGAAATCCAAAATATTCCCAAAATGCCCCTCTGGGCTCAATTCATCACCAAAATCACTATAAACCTTTTCGAATTACCCAATTGATCTAAAATAGTCCATATTTCTTAAAACTAGCCATCTTGCCCTAAATTCTTCCAATCTACAAAAATAACCGAATTTTCACCCAAATTCTCTCGAATTTACGAAAATCCACTTAAAACCCTAAAAATCCCAAAATTCTCCAAATTCCTATAATTTCACAAAAACTCATTCTAAACCACTAGCGAGTTATTCAAATTGCCCAAATTCACCCCAAATCTCCCAAAATTTGCTAAAATCCCAAAAAATTCCATAATGCCCCCTTATGGCCAAAATAATTCACAATTCTGCACAAAAATAATTTCTAACTTCTCCAAATTGCTCAATTGATCTATAATACTCCACATTCCTTAAAACTAGCCATGCTGCCCTAAATTTTCACAAACAACCAAAATAACATAATTTTCACCGAAATTTTCCAAATTTACCAAAATGCCCTTAAAACCCTATAAATCCAAAAAATTTCCAAATTCGTAAGATTTCACAAAAAACAATTATAAACCACTCCAGATTACTCAAATTGCCTAGAAACACCACAAATCTCCCAAAACTTGCCAAAATCCAAAAAATTCCTAAAAGCATGGCCCAAAAAATTCTCATTTATTCATCAAATTCAATTTAAACCTCTTTAAATTCCCCAATTAATCTAAAATACTTAACATTTTGAAAACTAGCCAAATTGCCCTAAATTTTCCAAAACTAACAATATAACCAAATTTTCACAAAATTCTCCAAAAATACTAAAATTCTCTTAAAACTCTAAAAATCTCCAAGTTTCTTTCATTTCACAAAAAATCATTCTAAAACACTTCGCATTATTAAAATTGCCTAAATTCACCCCAAATCTCCCAAAATTTACCAAAATCAAAAAAATTATCAAGATGCCTCTAAAGCTCAAAAAATTCTCATTTCTTCAACAAAATTATTTCGAACCTCTCCAAATTACCTATTTGATTTAAAATATTCCACATTCCTTAAAACTGGACATATTGCCCTAAATTCTCTAAAAAAATCAAAATAACCAAATTTTTAGTAAAATTGTCCAAAATTACTAAAATACCCTTAAAACCAGTAGAACCCAAAAAATCTCTAAATTCCTAAGATTTCATCAAAAATCTTTTGACCAAAAATTCAATTTTGGTCAAAATAGTCAATTTTTGATCTAATGGCCAATTATTGACCCAATAAGTCAATCTCTAACCAAAAAGTCAACTTTGGTCAAAATAGTTAATCCTTGACCCAATGACAAACCCATTAACCCAATAGATCAACTTTTGACTAAATAGTCAATTTTGGTCAAAATAGCCAATTTTTGCTGAATGACCACCCATTGACCCAATAGGTCAACATTTTGACCAAAAAGTCAACTATGGTCAAAATGGTCAATTTTTGATCTAATAACTAACCCATTGACCCAATAGATTAACTTTTGACTAAAAAGTCATCTTTAGTCAAAATTGTCAATTTTTGACCCAATTACGAACTCATTGACCAAATAGGTCAACTTTTGACCAAAAGTCAACTTTGGTTAAAATGGTCAATTTCTGACACAATGACCACCCTGTTGTCCCAATGGGTCAACTTTTGACCAAAAATTTAAATTTGGTCAAAATAGTCAATTTTTGAACTGATGACCAAAATAGTCAATTTCTGAATTAATGACAAATTATTGACCCAATAAGTCATTCTCTGACCAAAAAGTAAACTTTGGTCAAAATGGTCAACCCTTGACCCAATGACAAACCCATTGACCTAATAGGTCAAATTCTAACTAAAAAGTCAATTTTGGTCAAAATAGTCAATTTTTAATCTAATGACCACCCATTGACCCAATAGGTCAACTTTTGACCAAAAAGTTAACTTTGGTCAAAATGGTCAATTTTTGACCCAATGACCAACCCATCGAATCTAATAAGTCAACTTTCGACTGTAAAGTCATCTTTAGTCGAAATGGTCAATTCTTGACGCAATTACTAACTCATTGACAAATATGGTCAACTTTTGACTAAAACGTCAACTTTGGTCAAAATCGTCAATTTCTGACCCAATGACCACCCCATTCACCAAAAATTTAATTTGGTCAAAATAGGTCAACTTTTGACCAAAATGTCATCTTTGGTCAAAGTGGTCAATTTCTGACCCAATGACCACCCCGTTGACCCAATGGGTAAACTTTTGACCAAAAATTCAATTTTAGTCAAAATAGTCAATTTTATACCTAATGGCCACTTATTGACACAATAAGTTAATCTCTAACCAAAAAGTCAACTTTAGTCAAAACGGTCAATCCTTTACCTAATGAGAAACCCATTGACCCAATAGTTCAACTATTGACCAAAAAGTAAATTTTGGTCAAAACAGTTAATTTTTGACTTAATGGCCACCCATCAATCTAATAGTCAACTTTTGACGAAAAAGTCAATTTTGGTCAAAATAATTAATATTGGCCTAATGTCCAATTATTCACCAAGAAAGCCAATCCCTGACCAAAAAGTCAACTTTGGTCAAATTGGTCAATCCTTGACCTAATGACCAACCCAATTACCCAATAGGTCATCTTTTGACCAAAAAGTTTACTTTAGTCAAAATGATCAATCATTAACCCAATGACCAACCCATTGGCCTAATAGGTAAACTTTTGACCAAAAAGTGAATTTTGGTCAAAATAGTCAATTTTTGAGTTAAGGACCAATTATTGACCCAATATGTCAATCTCTGACCAAAAAGTCAACTTTAGTCAAAATGGTCAATCCTTAACCCAATGACAAACCCATTGATCTAATAGGTCAGCTTTTGACCAAAAAGACAAATTAGGTCAAAATAGTCAATTTTTGACCTAATGGCCACCTATTGACCCATTAGGTCAACTTTGGACAAAAAAGTCAACTTCGGTCAAATTGGTCAATTTTTTACCCAATGACCAACCCATTGGCCCAAAAGGTCAACTTTTGACTAAAAAGTCATCTTTGGTCAAAATGGTCAATTCTTGATCCAATTACCAACTTTTGACCAAAAAGTCAACTTTGGTCAAAATGGTCAATTTCTGACTTAATGACCACTCTGTTGACCCGATGAGTAAACATTTGACTAAAACTTTAATTTTGCTCAAAATATTCAATTTTTGGTTTAATGAACAATTATTGACCTAATAAGTTAGTTTCTAACAAAAGGTCAACTTTGGTCAAAATAGTCAATTTCCGACCAAATGATAACCCAGCGACACAATGGGTCAACTTTTGAAAAAAAATTTAATTTTGGTCAAAATAAACAATTTTTGACCTAATGACCAATTATTGACCCAACAAGTCAATCTCTAACCAAAAAGTCAACTTTGGTCAAAATTGTCAATCCTTGACCCAATGACAAACCCATTGACCCAAAGGTTCAACTTTTGACCAATAAGTCAATTCAGGTCAAAATAGTCAATTTTTGACTTAATGACCACCCATCGACTCAACAGTCAACTTTCGACAAAAAGTCAATTTCGTCAAAATAACCAATTTTCGACCTAATGACCAATTATCGACCCAAGAAGCCAATCTCTCGACAAAAAACTCAACCATGGTTAAATATAGTCAATCCTTGACCCAATTACCAACCCATTGACCCAATAAGTCAACTTTTGACCAAAAAGTCAACTTTGTTCAAAATGGTCAATTTCTGACCCAATGACCAAACTTTTGACCAAAAATTTAATTTTTCTCAAAATAATCATTTTTTGATCTAATGACCAATTATTGACCCAATAAGTCAATCTCTGACAAAAATTCAACTTTGGTTAAAATGGTCAATCCTTGACCCAATGACCAACCCATCGACCCAATAAAGTCAACTTTCGACCAAAAAGTCAACTTTGTCAAAATGGTCATTCTTCGACCCAATGACCAAACTACTAACCCAATATATCGACTTTCGACCAAAAAGTCAATTTTGGTCAAAATAGTAAATTTTCGACTTAATGACCAATTATTGACCCAATAGGTCAACTTATGACCAAAAAGTCAACTTTGGTCAAAAAGGTCAATGCTTGACCCAATTACCAACCCATTGACCCAATAGGTCAAGTTTTGACCAAAAAGTTAACTTTGGTCAAATTGTTCAATCCTTGACCCAATGACCAACTCATTGACCCAAAAGGACAACTTTTGACCAAAGAGTCAATTTTGGTCAATATTGTCAATTTTTGACCTAATGACCACCTCAATGACTCAAAAGGTCAACTTTTGACCAAAAAGTCAAATTTGGTCAAAATGGTCAATTTCTGACACAATGACCTAAAGTCAACTTTGGTTAAAATGGTTAATCCTTGACCCAATGACAACCCTTTACCTAATATGTCAACTTTTGATCAAAAAGTTAACTTTGGTCAAAATGGTCAATCCTTGACCCAATGACCAACTCATTGACCCTTAAGAACAACTTTTGACCAAAAAGTCAATTTTGGTCAAGATTATCAATTTTTAACCTAATGACCGCCTAATTGACCAAAATAGGTAAACTTTTGACCAAAAAGATAACTTTGGTCAAAATGGTCAATCCTTGACCTAATGACCAACCCTTTGACCCAACAGGTCAACTTTTAACCAAAAAGTCAATTTTGGTCAAAATAGTCAATTTTTTACCTAATGACCAATTATTGACCCAGTAAGCCAATCTCTTACCAAAAAGTCAACTTTGGTCAAAATGGCCAATCATTGACATAATGGCCAACCCTTTGACCCAATAGGCAACTTTTGACCAAAAAGTCAACTTTGGTCAAAATGATCAATCCTTGACCCAATGACCAACCCATTGGCCTAATAGGTCAACTTTTGACCAAAAATTCAATTTTGGTCAAAATAGTCAATTTTTTAATTAATGACCAATTATTGACCAAATAAGTCAATCTCTAAACAAAAAGTTAACTTTGGTCAAAATGGTCAATCCTTAACCCAATTACAAACCCATTGACCCAATAGGTCAACCTTTGACCAAAATGTCAATTTTGGTCAAAATAGTCAATTTTTGACCTAATGACCACCTATTGACCCAATAGGTCAACTTTTGACCAAAAAGTCAACTTTGGTCTAAATGGTTAATTTTTGACCCAATGACCAACCCATTTTCCTAATAGATCAACTTTTGACCAATAAAGTCATCTATGGTCAAAATGGTCAATTCTTGACCCAATTACCAACACATTGAAGAAATATGTTAACTTTTGAACAAAAAGTCAACTTTGGTCAAAATGGTCAATTTCGACTCTAACGACAACCCCGTCAGATCTAATGGGTCAACTTTTGACCAAAAATTTAATTTTGGTCAAAATAACCAATTTCTGACCTAATGACCAATTATTGTCCCAATAAGTCAATCCTTGACCAAAAAAGTCAACTTTGGTCAAAATGGACAATTCTTGACCCAATGACGAAGCCATTGACCCAATAGGTCAACTTTTGACCAAAAAGTCAAGTTTGGTCAAAATAGTCAATCCTTGACCCAATGACCAATGCATCGATCCAATAGGTCAACTTTTGACCAAAAAGTAAATTTTGGACAAAATAGTCAATTTTTGACCTAATGACCAATTATTGACCCAATAAGCCAATGACTGACAAAAAACTCAACTTTGGTCAAAATGGTCAATCCTTGACCCAATGACCAACCCATTAATCAAATATGTCAACTTTTGACCAAAAATTTAACTTTTATCAAAATGATCAATCCTTGACCCAATGACCAACGCATTGACCTAATAGGTCAACTTTTGACCAAAGAGTCAATTTTGGTCAAAATAGTTAATTTTTGAGTTAATGACCAATTATTAACCCAATAAGTTAATCTTTGACCAAAAAGTCAACTTTGGTCAAAATGGTCAATCCTTAACCTAATGACAAACCCATTGACCCAATAGATTAACTTTTGACCAAAAAGTCAATTTTGGTCAAAAGAATCAAATATTTACTTAATGACCACCCTTTGACCCAATATGTCAACTTTTGACCAATAAGTCACCTTTGGTCAAAATGGTCAATTTTTGACCCAATGACCAACCCATTGGCCAAATAGGTCAACTTTTGACCAAAAAGTCCTCTTTGGTCAAAATGGTCAATTCTTGACCAAATTACCAACTCATTTACTAAATAGGTCAACTTTTGACCAAAAAGCCAACTTTGGTCAAAATGGTCAATTTCTGACCCAATGACCACCCACTTGACTCAATGGGTTAACTTTTTACCAAAAATGAAATTTTGGTCAAAATAGTTAATTTTTTGCCAAATGACCAATTATTGACCCAATAAGTCAATCTCTGACCAAAAAGTCAATATTGGTCAAAATGATCAATACTTGACCCATTGACAAACCCATTGACCCAATAGATCAACTTTTGACCAAAAAGTCAATTTTGGTCAAAATGGTCAATTTTTGACTGAATGACCACCCATTGACCAATAGGTTAACTTTTGACCAAAATGTCAACTTTAGTCAAAATGGTCAATTTTTGACCCAATGACCAACCCATTGACCCAATATATCAACTTTTGACCAAAAAGTCATCTTTTGTAAAAACTACAATTTCGACCTAATTACTAACTCATCGACCAAATAAAGTCAAACTTTAACCAAAAATTTATTTCGTCAAAATGGTCAATCCTCGACCTAATGACAAACCCATATCGATCTAATACGTCAACTTTTCGACCAAAATGTCAATTTTGGTCAAAATAATAATTTTTTATTCGTCAGCCACTCATTGACCTAAAGAGGTCAACTTTCGACTAAAAGTGAACTTTGTCAAAATGGTCAATTTTCGACCTAATGACTAACCCATCAATCTAATAAGTCAACTTTCGAGCAAAATGTCAACTTTGGTCAAAATGGTAAATCCTTAACCCTATGACCAACCCACTGACTTAATAGATCGACTTCTAACCTAAAAGTAAATTTTGGTAAAAAAAGAAAAATTTTGACTTAAGGACCAATTATTGACCAAATAGGTCAACTTCTGACCAAAAAGTCAACTTTGGTCAAAATGGTCAATCTTTGACCCAATGACCAACCCATTGACCCAATAGGTAAACTTTTGACCAAAAAGTTATCTTCGAACAAAATGGTCAATTCTTGACCCAATTACCAACTCATTGACCAAATAGGTCAACTTTTGACCAAAAAGACAACTTTGGTCAAATGGTCAATTTCTGACTCAATGGGTTAACGTTTGACAAAAAATTCAATTTTGGTCAAAATAGGTCAACTTTTGACCAAAAAATCAACTTTTGACCAAAAGTCATCTTTGGTCAAAATGGTCAATTTCTGACCCAATGACCACCCTATCGACCCAATGGGTTAAGTTTTGACCAAAAATTCAATTTTAGTCGAAATAAGTTTAATATGTGACTAGATAGTCAAGTTTGGTCAAAATGGTCAATCCTTGACCCAATGACAAACTCATTGACCCGATAGGTCAACTTTTGACCAAAAAATCAATTTTAGTCAAAATTATCAATTTTTGACTTAATGACCGCCTCATTGTCCTGAATAAGTCAACTTTTTACCAAAAAAACAACTTTAGTCAAAATGTTCAATCCTTGACCCAATGACTAACCCATTGACCCAATTGGTCACTTATGACCAAAAAGTCAATTTTGGTTAAAATAGTCAATTTTTGACCTAATGACCAAGTTTTGACCCAGTAAGCCAATCTCTGACCAAAAAGTGAACATTGGCCAAAATGGTTAATCCATCACACAATGACCAACCCTTTGACCTAATATGTTAACTTTTGATCAAAAAGTTAACTTTGGTAAAAATGATTAATCCTTTGACTCAATGACCAACCCATTGGCATGCTAGGTCAACTATTGACCAAAAAGTTAATTTTGGCCAAAATAATCAATTTTTGAATTAATCACCAATCATTGACCCAATAAGTTAATCTTTGATAAAAAAAAGTCAACTTTGGTCAAAATGGTAAATTCTTGACTCAATGACAAACTCATTGATTTAATAGGTCAACTTTTGATCAAAATGTCAATTTTGGTCAAAATAACCAATTTTCGACCTAATGACCATCCATCGATCACAACAGTCAACTTTCGACCAAAAAGTCAACTTTGTTCAAAATGGTCAATCCTCGACCCAATGACCAACACATCGACTCCAATAGGTCAACTTTTGACCAAAAAATCAACTTTGGTCAAAATGATCAATCCTTGACCCAATGACCAACTCATTGACCCAAAATGACAAATTTTGACCAAAAAATCAATTTTGGTCAATATTGTCAATTTTTGACCTTATGACCACCTTATAGACCCAAAAGGTCAACCTTTAACCAAAAAGTCAAATTTGGTCAAAATTGTCAATTTCTGACACAATGACCTATAGTCAACTTTGGTCAAAATGATCAATCATTGATCCAAGGACCAACCCATTGACCCATTAGGTCAACTATTAACCAAAAAGTCAACTTTGGTCAAAATGGTCAATCCTTGACACAAAGACCAACTCATTGACCCAAAAGGGCAACTTTTTACCAAAAAAGACAATTTTGGTCAAAATTGTTAAGTTTTGACCTAATGACCGCCTGATTGACCTAAATAGGTCAACTTTTGGCCAAAAAGACTACATTGATCAAAATGGTCAATCCTTGACCCAATGACTAACCCTTTTACCCAATAAGTCAACTTTTGACCAAAAAGACAATTTGATCAAAATAGTCAATTTTTGACCTAATGACCAATTATTGACCCAGTATGCCAATCTCTTACAAAAAAGTCAACTTTGGTCAAAACGGTCAATCCTTGACATAATGGCCAAACCTTTGACCCAATAGGTCAACTTTTGACCAAAATCTCAACTTATGTCAAAATAATCAATCCTTGACCCAATGACCAACCCATTGGCCTAATAGGTCAACTTTTGACCAAAAATTCAATTTTGGTCTAAATAGTCAATTTTTTAATTAATGACCAATTATTGACCCATTAAGTCAATCTCTGAACAAAAAGTTAACTTTGGTCAAAATGGTCAATCCTTGACCCAATGGCAAACCCATTGACCCAATAGGTCAAGTTATGACCAAAATGTCAATTTTGGTCAACATAGTTTAATTTTGGACCAAATGACCACTTATTGACCCAATAGGTCAACTTTTGACCAGAAAGTTAACTTTGGTCAAAATGGTCAATTTTTGACCTAAAGACCAACCCATTTACCCAATAGATCAACTTTTGACAAAAAAGTCATCTTTGGTCAAAATGGTCAATTCTTGACCCAATTACCATCTCATTGAACAAATAGGTCAACTTTTGACCAAAAAGTAAACTTTGGTCAAAATGGTCAATTTCTAACCCAATGACCTCCCCGTTGACCCAAAGGGTTAACTTTTGACAAAAAAATTATTTTTTGTCAAAATAGTCAATTTTTGACCTAGTGACCAATTATTGACGCATTATGTCATACTCTAACCAGAAAGTCAACTTTGGTAAAAATGGTCAATCCCCGATCCATTGACAAACCCATTGACCTAATAGGTGAACTTTTGACCAAAAAGTTAAATTTGGTCAAAATAGTCAATTTTTTGACCTAATGACCCTCATTAACTCAATAGGTCAACTTTTGACCAAAAAGTCAACTTTGGTGAAAATGGTCAATTTTTGTCCCAATGACCAACCCATTGTTCCAATAGATCAAAGTTTGATCAAAAAGTCATCTTCTGTCAAAATCGTTAATTATTGACTCAATTACTAACTCATTGACCAAATAGTTTAACTTTTGACCAAAAAGTCAACTTCTGTCAAAATGGTTAATTTCTAACCCAATGACCACCCCGTTGACGTAATGGGTCAACTTTTGACCAAAAAATTAATTTTGATCAAAATAACTAATTTTTGACCTAATGACCAATTATTGACCCATTAAGTCAATCTTTGACCAAAAAGTCAACTTTGGTCAAAATGGTTAATTCTTCACCCAATGACCAACCCATTAACCCAATAGGTCAGCTTTTGACAAAAAGTAAACTTCGGTCAAAATAGTCAATCCTTGACGCAATGACCAACCCATTGACCCGATAGGTCAACTTTTGACCAAAAAGATAAATTTTAGTTAAAATAGTCAATTTTTGACCCAATGACCAACCCATTAACCCAATATGTCAACTTTTGATCCAAAATTCTAACTTTGGTCAAAATGATCAAACCTTAACCCAAGGACCAACCCATTGGCCTAAAAGGTCAAGTTTTGTCCAAAAAGTCAACTTTGGTCAAAATAGTCAATTTTTGAATTAAAGACCAATTATCAACCTAATAAGTCGACTTCGACCAAAAAGTCAACTTTGATCAAAATGGTCAATCCTCGACCCAATGACAAACCCATCGACCTAATAGGTCAACTTTCGACAAATAATCAATATTGGTCAAAATAATTAATTTTTTACTTAATGACCACCCATTGACCCAATAGGTCAACTTTTCACCAAAAAGTCAACTTTGTCAAAATGGTTAATTTTTGACCCAATGACGAACCCATTGGCCCAATAGGTCAACTTTTTAGCATAAAGTCATCTTTAGTCAAAATGGTCAATTCTTAGCCCAATTACCAACTCATTGACTAAATAGTTTAACTTTTGACCAAAAAGCCAACTTTGGTCAAAATGGTAAATTTTTGACCCAATGACCCCCCCAGTTGGCTCAATGGGTGAACTTTTGACCAAAAATTCAATTTGGGCAAAATAGTCAATTTTGTACTAAATGGCCAATTATTGACCAAATAAGTCAATCTCTGACCAAAAAGTCAACTTTGGTCAAAATGATCAATCCTTGACCCAATGACAAACCCATTGACCCAATAAGTCAACTTTTGACCAAAAAGTTAATTTTGGTCAAAATAGTCAATTTTTTACTGAATGACTACCCATTGACCCAATAGGTCAAATTTTGACCAAAAAATCAACTTTGGTCAAAATGGTCAATTTTTAACCCAATGACCAACCCATTGATCAAATAGATCAACTTTTGACCAAAAACTCATCTTTAGTCAAATTGCTTAATTCTTGACTCAATTACCAACTCATCGACCAAATAGATCAAACTTTAACCAAAAAGTTAACTTTGGTCAAAATGGTCAATCATTGACCCAATGACAAACACTGACCCAATATGTTAACTTTTGACCAAAATGTCAATATTGGTCAAAATAGTCAATTTTTGACCTAATGACCACCCATTGACCCAACAGGTCAACTTTTGACCAAAAAGTCAACTTAGGTCAAAATGGTCAATTTTTGACCTAATGACCAACCCATTGACCCAATAGGTCAACTTTTGAGTAAAAAGTCAACTTTGGTCAAAATGGTAAATCTTTTACCCAATGACCAATCCACTGACCCAATAGATCGACTTTTGACTTAAAAGTCAATTTTGGTCAAAATAGAAAATTTTTGACTTAATGACCAATTATTGAGCCAATAGGTCAACTTTTGACCAAAAAGTTAACTTTGGTCAAAATGGTCAATCCTTGACCCAATGACCAACCCATTGACCAAATAGTCAACTTTTGACCAAAAAGTCAACTTTGGTCACATGGTCAATTCTCGACGCAATGGGTTAACTTTTCAACAAAAATTTAATTTTGGTTGAATAGGTCAACTTTTGACCAAAAAGTCATCTTTGGTCAAAATGGTCAATTTCTGACCCAATGACCAACCTGTTGACCCAATGGGTTAACTTTTGACCAAAATTCAATTTTGGACAAAATAATTAATTTTTGACCTAATCACCAATTATTGACCAAATAAGTTAATCTCTGACTAGATAGTCAACTTTGGGCAAAATGATCAATCCTTGACCCAATGACAAACACATTGACCCAATAGGTCAACTTTTGACCAAAAAGTCAATTTTGGTCAAAATGTCAATTTTTGACCTAATGACCTCCTCATTGACCTAAATAGGTCAACTTTTGACTGAAAAGACAACTTTTGTCAAAATGTTCAATCCTTGACCCATTTTTGAACCTTTGACCAACCCATCAACCCAATAGATCAACTTTTGACCAAAAATTCAATTTTGTTAAAAATTGTAATTTTTTAACCTAATGACTAATTATTGACCCAGTAAGCCAATCTTTGACCAAAAAGTCAACTTTGGTCAAAATGGTTAATCCTTGACCCAATAACCAAACCTATGACCCAATAAGTCAACTTTTAACCAAAAAGTCAACTTTGGTCAAAATGATCAATCCTTGACCGAATGACCAGCCCATTGGCCTAATCGGTCATCTATTGACCAAAAAGTCAATTTTGGTCAAAATAGTCAATTTTTAAATTAATCACCAATTATTGACCCAATAAGTCAATCTTTGATAAAAAAGTCAACTTTGGTCAAAACAGTCAATTCTTTACCCAATGACAATCCCTTTGATCAAATAGGTCAACTTTTGATCAAAATGTCAATTTTAGTCATAATAGTCAATTTTCGACCTAATGACCACCCATTGACACAATAGGTCAACTTTTGACCCAAAAGTCAATTGTGGTCAAAATGGTCAATTTTTAACCCAATGATTAACCCATTTACCCAATAGGTTAACTTTTGACAAAAAAAGTCATCGTTGGATAAAATGGTCAATTCTTGACACACTTACCAACTCATTGAGCAAATGCGTTACCTTTTGACAAAAAAGTAAACTTTGGTCAAAATGGTCAATTTCTGATCCAATGACCTCCCCGTTGACCCAAAGGGTTAACTTTTGACCAAAAATTTAATTTTGGTCAAAATAGTCAATTTTTGACCAAATGACCAATTATTGACCCAATAAGTCAATCTCTGACAGAAAAGTCAACTTTGGTCAAAATGGTCAATCCTTGACCCAATGACGAACCCATTGACCAAAATAAGTCAACTTTTAACCAAAAAGTCAATTTTTGTCAAAATATTCAATTTTTGACCTAATGACAAACCATTAACCCATTAGGTCAAATTTTGACTAAAAAGTCAACTTTGGTCAAAATGGTCAATTTTTTACCCAATAGATCAAATTTTGACCAAAAAGTCATCTTCGGTCAGAATGGTCAATTCTTGATCCAATTACCAACTCATTGACCAAATAGGTCAACTTTTGGCCAAAAGTCAACTCTTGATCAAAATTGTCAATTTCGATCTAATGATCACCTGAATTGACTCTAAGAGGTTCAACATTTCACCAAAAGTCATCTTTCGTCAAAATGGTCAATTTTTGACCCAATGACCAACCCATTGACCCAATAGGTCAACTTTTGACCAAAAAATGAATTTTGGTCAAAATAGTCAATTTTTGACCTAATGACCAATTATTGACCCAATAAGCCAATCTCTGACCAAAACGTCAACTTTGGTCAAAATGGTCAATCCTTGAACTAATGACCAACTCATTGATTCAATAGGTCAACTTTTGACCAAAAAGTCATCTTGGGTCAAAGTGAACAATTTTTGACCCAACAACAGTCCCGTTGACCCAAAGGGTTAACTTTTGACAAAAAATTCAATTTTGGACAAAATAGTCAATTTTTGACCAAATGACCAATTATTGACCCAGTAAGTCAATCTATGACCAAAAAGTCAAATTTGGTCAAAATGGACAATTCTTGACCTAATGACAAACCCATTGACCAAATATGTCAACTTTTAACCAAAAAGTCAATTTAGGTCAAAATAAACAATTTTTGACCTAATGACCACTCATTGACCAATAGGTTCACTTTTGACCAAAAAGTCAACTTTGGTCAAAATTGTCAATTTTTGACCCAATGACCAACCCATTGACCCAAAAGATCAAATTTTGTCAAAAAAGTCATCTTCGGTCAAAATGGTCAATTCTTGACCCAATTACAAACATGTTGACCAAATAGATCAAATTTTGACCAAAAAGTAAACTTTGGTAAAAAATGGTCAATTTTTGACCCAATGACCGACCCATTGACCCAATAGATCAACTTTTGACCAAAAAGTCATCTTTGGTCAAAATGGTCAATTTTTAACCCAATTACCAACTCATTGAGCAAATAGGTCAACTTTTGACGAAAAAGTCAACTTTGGTCAAAATGGTCAATTTCTGACCTAATCACCAACCCGTTGACCTAATGGGTCAACTTTTGACCAAAAATTTAATTTTGGTCAAAATAGTCAATTTTTGACCTAATGACCACCCATTGACCTAATAGGTTAACTTTTGACCAAAAAGTCAACCTTCGTCAAAATGGTCAATTTTTGACCCAATGACCAACCCATTGACCCAATAGGTCAAAATTTGACCAAAAAAGTCATTTTTAGTAAAAATGGTCAATTCTTGACTCAATTACCAACTAATTGACCAAATATGTTAGTTTTTTTCAGAAAAGTCAACTTTGGTCAAAATATTCAATTTTTGACCCAACGACCTCCCCGTTGACCCAAAGGGTTAACTTTTGACCAAAAATTCAATTTTAGCCAAAATAGTCAATTTTTGACCTAATGACCAATTATTAACCCAATAAGTGAATCTCTGACCAAAAAGGCAACTTTGGTCAAAATGGTCAATCCTTAACCAGATGACAAACCCATTGACCCAACAGGTCAACTTTTGACCGAAAAGTCAATTTTGTTCAAAATAGTCAATTTTAGACCTAATGACCACCCTTTGACCCAATAGGCCAACTTTTGACCAAAAAGTCAACTTTGGTCAAAATGGTCAATTTTTTACTCAATGACTAACCATTTATCCAATATATCAAATTTTGGCCAAAAAGTCATCTACGGTCAAAATGGCCAATTCTTGACCCAATTACCAACTCATTGACCAAATAGGTCAACTTTTGGCCAAAAAGTCAGCTTTGATCAAAATGGTCAATTTGTGACCCAATGACAAACCCGTTAACCCAATGGGTCAACTTTGAACAAAAAATTTAATTTTGGTGAAAATAATCAATTTTTGACCTAATGATCAATTGTTGACCCAATAAGTCAATCTCTGACAAAAAAGTCAACTCTGGCCAAAATGGTCGATCCTTGACCCAATAGTTCAACTTTGACCAAAAAGTCAATTTTGGTCAAAATAGTCAATTTTTGACTTAATGACCACCCATTCACCCAATAGGTCAACTTTAGACCAAAATGTCAATTTTTGTCAAAATAGTCAATTTTTGACCTAATGAAAAATTATTGACCCAGTAAGCAAATCTCTGACCAAAATTTCAACTTTGGTAAAAATGGTCAATCCTTGACCCAATGACCAACCCCTTGACCCAAAAGGCCAACTTTTGACCAAAAAGTCAACTTTGGTCAAAATGATCAATCCTGGACCCAATGACGAACCCATTGGCCTAAAAGGCCAACTTTTAACCAAAAAGTCAATTTTGGTCAAAATAGTCAATTTTTTATTTAATGACCAATTATTGACCCAATAAGTCAATCTCTGACCAAAAAATCAACTTTGGTCTAAATGGTCAAATATTGATCCAATGACCGACCTCATCAATCTAATAAAGTCAACTTTTCGACCAAATAGTACAACTTTGGTCACAATGGATAATCCTTGACCCAATGACTAACCCATTGACCCAATAGGTCAACTTTTGACCAAAAAGACAATTTTGGTAAAAAAAAGTCAATTTTTTACCCAATGACCAACCCATTGACCCAATAGGTTAACTTTTGACAAAAAAAGTCATCTTTGGTCAAAATGGTCAATTCTTGACTCAATTACCAACTCATTGACCAAATATGTTAACTTTTTACAAAAAAGTAAACATTAGTCAAACTGGACAATTTTGACACAACGACCGCCCCATTGACCCAAAGGGTTGACTTTTGACCAAAAATTCAATTTTGGTCATAAAAGTCAATTTTTGACCTAATGACCAGTTATTGACCCAATAAGCCAATCTCTAACCAAAAAGTCAACTTTGGTCAATCCTTGACCCAATAAGTCAACTTTTGACCAAAAAGTCAATTTTGGTCAAAATAGTCAATTTTTGACCTAGTGACCACCCATTGACCCAATAGGTCAACTTTTGACCAAAAAGTCAACTTTGGTCAAATGGTGAATTTTTGACCCAATGACCGACCCATTGACCCAATAAATAAAATTTTGACCAAAAAGTCATCTTCGGTCAAAATGGTTAATTCTTGACCACATTACCAACTCATTAACCAAATAGGTCAACTTTTGGCCAAAAAGTCAGCCTTGGTCAAAATGGTCAATTTTTTACCCAACGACCGCCCTGTTGACCCAAAGGGTTAACTTTTGACCAAAAATACAATTTTGGTCAAAATAGTCAATTTTTGACCTAATGACCAATTTTTTACCCAATAAGTCAATCTTTGACCAAAAAGTCAACTTTGGTCAAAATGGTCAATCCTCGACCCAATGAGAAACCCATTGACCCAATAGGTCGACTTTTGACCAAAAAGTTAATTTTGGTCAAAATAGTCAATTTTTGACCTAATGACCACCCATTGACCAAATTGGCCAATTTTTGACCAAAAAGTCATCTTCACTCAAAATGGTTAATTCTTGACCCAATTACCAACTCATTTACCAAATAGGTCAACTTTCGGCCAAAAAGTCAGCTTTAGTCAAGATGGTCAATTTTTGAGCCAATGACCAACCCGTTGACCCAATGGGTCAACTTTTGACCAAAATTTAATTTTGGTCAAAATAATCAATTTTTTACCTAATGACCAATTATAGACCCAATAAGTCAATCTCTGACCAAAAAATCAACTATGGTCTAAATGGTTAATTATTGATCCAATGACCAACCCATTGACCCAATAAGTCAACTTTTGACCAAACAGACAACTTTGGTCAACATGGTCAATCCTTGACCCAGTGACCAACCCGTTGACCCAATAAGTCAGCTTTTGACCAAAAGTGAACTTTATTAAAATAGTCAATCCTTGACACAATGACTAACCCATTGACACAATAGGTCAACTTTTGACCAAAAAGTTAATTTTCATCAATATAGTTAATTGTTTACCTAATGACCACCCCGTTGACCTAATATGTCAAATTTTGACCAAAAGGTCAACTTTGGTCAAAATGGTCAATTTCTCATCGAATGACCACACCATTGACCCAATATGGTCAACTTTTGACCAAAAATTCAATTTTGGTCAAAATAGTCAAATTTGACCTATTGATAAATTATTGACCCAATAAATCAATCTCTGACAAAAAAGTCAACTTTGGTCAAAATGGTCAATCCTTGACCCAATGACAAACTCATTGACCCAATAGGTCAACTTTTGACTGAATAGTGAATTTTGGCCAAAATAGTCAATTTTTTATTTAATGACCACCCATTGACCCTATTTGTCAACTTTTGACCAAAAAGTGAACATTGGTCAAAATGGTTAATTTTTAACCCAATGACCACCCATTTACTAAAAAACTCAACTTTTGACAAAAAAGACATTTTTGGTTAAACTGGTCAAATTCATGATCAAATTACCAACTCATTATCCAAATATGTCAACTGTTGACCAAAAAGTCAAGCTTGGTCAAAATTTTCAATTTCTGACCCAATGACCACCCCATTGACCCAATGGGCTCAATTTTGACCAAAAATTCACTTTTGGTCAAAATAGTCAATTTTTGACATAATGACAAATTATTGGCCCAATAAGTCAATTTTTGACCAAAAAGTCAACTTTGGTCAAAATAGTCAATCCTTGACCCGATGACAAACCCATTGACTCAATAGGTCAACTTTTGACCAAATAGACAATTTTGGTCAAAATAGTTAATTTTTGCTGAATGACCACCCATTAACCCAATAAGTCAACTTTTGACCAAAAATTCAACTTTTGTCAAAATGGTCAATTTTTGTCAAAATGGTCAATTTTTGACCCAATGACCAACCCATTGACCCAATAGATCAACTTTTAACCAAAAAGTCAACTTTGTTCAAAATGGCCAATTTTTAACCCAATGTCCAACCCATTGACCCAATAGGTCAACTTTTCACCAAAAAGTCATCTTTAGTCAAAATAGAGAATTCTTGACCCAATTACCAACTCATTGACCAAATAGGTTAACTTTTGACCAAATTGTTAAACTTTGGTCAAAATGGTTAATTTCTGACCTAATATCCACCCCGTTAACCCAATGGGTTAACTTTTGACCAAAAATTCAATTTTGGTCAAAATTGGTCAACTTTTGACCAAAATGTCATCTTCGGCCAAAATGGTCAATTTCTGTCCCAATGACCACCCCGTTGACCAAATGGGTTAACTTGTGAAAAAAAAAATTTAATTTTGTTCAAAATAACTAATTTTTGATGTAATGACCAATTATAGACCCAATATGTCAATCTCTAACCAAAAAGTCAACTTTGGACCAAATGGTAAATCCTTGACCCAATGACAAACCCATTGACCCAATAGGTCAACTTTTGATCAAAAAGTCAATTTTGGTCAAAATAGTGAATTTTGACCTAATGACCAATTATTGACCCAAAAAGCCAATCTCTGACCAAAAAGTTAACTTTGGTCAAAATGGTCAATCATTGACCCAATCACCAACCCATTGACCCAACAGGTCCTCTTTTGACCAAAAAGTCAACATTGGTCAAACTGATCAATCCTTGACCCAATGACCAACCCATTGGTCTAATAGGTTAACTTTTTTAATAAGAAGTCAGCTTTAGTCAAATTAATGAATTTTCGAATTAATGTCCAATTATCGATCCAATAAGACAATCTCTGACCAAAAAGTCAACTTTGGTCAAAATGGTCAATCTTTGACCCAATGACAAACTCATTCATCCAAAAGGTCAACTTTTGACCAAAAAGTCAATTTTGATCAAAATTGTCAATTTTTTACCTACTGACCACCCATTGACCCAATTGCTCAACTTTGGTTAAATTGGTCAATTTTTGACCCAATGACCAACCCATTGACCAAATAGGTCAACTTTTGACTAAAAAGTCATCTTTGGTCAAAATGGTCAATTCTTGACCCAATTACCAACCGATTGATCAAATAGATCAACTTTGACTAAATAGCTGAACTTTGGTCAAAATGGTCATTTTCTGACCCAATGACCACCCCGTTGACCCGATGAGTAAACTTTTGACTAAAAATTCAATTTTGGTCAAAATATTCAATTTTTGACATAATGACCAATTCTTGACACAATAAGTCAATTTCTGACCAAAAAGTCAACTTTGGTCAAAATGGTCAATCCTTGACCCAATGACAAAACCCATTGATCCAATAGGTTAACTTTTGACCGAAAAGTCAATTTTGGTCAAAATAGTTAATTTTTGAACTAATGACCACCCAATGACCTAATAGTTCACCTTTTGACCAAAAAGTCAACAAAGGTCAAAATGGTCAATTTTTAACCCAATAACCAACCCATTAACTCAATAGAACAACTTTTGACCAAAAAGTCATATCCGGTCAAAATGGTCAATTCTTGACCCAATTACCAACTCATTGACCAAATTGGTCAACTTTTGTCCAAAAAGTCAACTTTGGTTAAAATGATCAATTTCTGAACCAATGATCCACTTCCGCTGACCTAATAGGTCAACTTTTGAAAAAAAATTTAATTTTGGTCAAAATAATTAATTTTTGACCTAATGACCAATTATTGACCCAATAAGTCAATCTCTGACCAAAAAGTCAACTCTGGTCAAAATGGTCAATCCTTGACCCAATGACAAACCCATTGACCCAATAGTTCAACTTTTGACCAAAAAGTCAATTTTGGTCAAAATAGTCAATTTTCGACTTAATGACCACCCACTGACCCAATATATCGACTTTTGACCAAATAGTCAATTTTGGTCAAAATAGTAAAATTTTGACTCAATGACAAATTATCGACCTAATAGGTCTACTTTTGACCAAAAAGTCAACTTTGGTCAAAACGGTCAATCCTTAAGCCAATGACCAACTCATTGACCCAAAAGGACAACTTTTTACCAAAAAATCAATTTTGGTTAAAACTATCAATTTTTGATCTAATAACCACCTCATTAACCCAAAAGGTCAACTTTTGACCAAAAAGTCAAATTCGGTCAAAATGGTCAATTTTTGACACAATGACATAAAGTCAGCTCTGGTCAATATGGTCAATCCTTGACCCTATGACCAACTCTTTGACCAAACAGGTCAACTTTTGACCAAAAAGTCACCGTTGGTCAAAATGTTCAATCCTTCACCCAATGACCAACTCATTGACCCAAAAAGACAACTTTTGACAAAAAGTCAATTTTGAAGAAAACTGTCAATTTTTTACCTAATGACCACCTCATTGACCTAAATAAGTCAACTTTTGACCAAAAAGACAACTTTGGTCAAAATGGTCAATCCTTGACCCAATGACTAACTTATCGACCTAATAGAGTCAACTTTGACCAAAAAGTTAATTTTGGTCAAAATAGTCAATTTTTGACCTAATGACCAATTATTGACCCAGTAAGACAATCCTTGATTAAAAAGTCAACTTTGGTCAAAATGATCAATCCTTGACATAATGACCAACCCATTGACCCAATAGGTCAACTTTTGACCAAAAAGTCAACTTTAACCAAAATGATCAATCCTTGACCTAATGACCAACCCATTGGCCAAATAGTCAACTTTTGACCAAAAAATTAATTTTGGTCAAAATAGTTAATTTTTTAATTAATGACTAGTTATTGACCCAATATGTCAATCTTTGACCAAAAGTTAACTTTGGTCAAAATGGTCAATCCTTGACCCAATGACAAACCCATTGACCCAATAGGTCAACTTTTGACCAAAAAGTCAATTTTGGTCGAAATACTCAATTTTTAACCCAATGACCACCTATCAATCTAATGAGTCAACTTCTTTACTAATAAAGTCAACTTTGGTCAAAATGGTCAATTCTCGATCCAATGACCAACCCATCGACCAATCGAGTCAACTTTCGACCAAAAAGTCATATTTGATCAAGATGATCAATTCTCGAACCAATTACCAACTCGTTGAACAAATAGTCATCTTTTAACCAAAAAAATAAACTTTGGTTAAAATAGTCAATTTCTGACCCAATGGCCTCCCCGTTGACCCAAAGGGTTAACTTTTGACCCAAAATTCAATTTTGGTCAAAATAAAAAATTTTTGACCTAATAACAAATTATTGACCTAATAAGTCAATCTCTGACCAAAAAGTCAACTTTTTTTAAAATGGTCAATCCCAGACCCAATGAAAAACCCATTGACCCAATAGGTCAACTTTTGACCGAAAAATTAACTTTGGTCAAAATGGTCAATTTTTGACCCAATAGATTAAATTTTGCCCAAAAAGTCATCTTCGGTCAAAATAGTCAATTCTTAACCCAATTACCAACTCATTGACCAAATAAGTCAACTTTTGGCAAAAATTCACCTTTTTTCAAAATGGTCAATTTCTGACCCAATGACCACCTCGTTGATCCAATGGCTCAACTTTTGACCAAAAATTTAATTTTAGTCAAAATAATTTCATTTTGGCCTAATGACCAATTATTGACCAAATAAGTCAATCTCTAACCAAAAAGTTAACTTTAGTCAAAATGGTCATTCCTTGACCCAATGACCAATCCATTGACCCAATAGGTCAACTTTTGACCAAAAAGTCATCTTTGGTCAAAATAGTCAATCTTCGACCTAATGACTAACCCATCGACCCAATAGAGTCAACTTTTGAACAAAAAATCAATTTTCGTCAAAATAGTCAATTTTTGACCTAATGACCAATAATTGACCCTGCAAACCAATCTCTGACCAAAAAATCAACTTTGGTCAAAATGGTTAATCCTTGACCTAATGACCAACCATTGACCCAATATGTCAACTTTTGACGAAAAATTCAAATTTGGTCAAAATGATCAATCCTTGACCCAATGAACAACCCATTGGCCTAATAGGACAACTTTTGACCAAAAAGTCAATTCTGGTCAAAATAGTCAATTTTTGAATTAATGACCAATGAACCCAATAAGTCAATCTCTGATCAAAAAATCAACTTTGGTCAAAATGGTCAATCCTTGACCCAATGACAAATCCATTGACCCAATAGGTCAACTTTTAACCAAATAGTCAAAATTTGTCAAAATAATCAATTTTTGACTAAATGACCACCCATTGACCCAATAAGTTAACTTTTGATCAAAAAGTCAACTTTTGTCAAAATTATCAATTTTTGACCCAATGACCAACCAATTGACCTAATCGGTCAACTTTTGACCAAAAAGTCATCTTTGGTCAAAATGGTCAAATCTTGACAGAGTTACCAACTAATTGACAAAATATGTCAACTTTTGACCAAAAAGCCAACTTTGGTCAAAATGGTCAATTTCTGACCCAATGACCACCAAGTTGACTCAATGGGTTAACTTTTGACCAAAAATTCATTTTTGGTCAAAATAGTCAATTTTTTACCAAATGACCAATTATTGACCTAATAAGTCAATCTCTGACCAAAAAGTCAACTTGGTTAAAAAGGTCAATCATTGACCCAATGACAAACTTATTAACCCATACGTCAACTTTTGACCAAAAAGTTAATTTTGGTTAAAATAGTCAATTTTTTACCTACTGACCACCCATTGACCCAATAGGTCAACTTTTGACCATAAAGTCAACTTTGGTCAAAATGGTTAATTTTTGACCCAATGACCAACCCATTGACCCAATAGGTCAACTTTTGACCAAAAAGTCATCTTTGGTCAAAATAGTCAATTCTTGACCCAATTACTAACTCAATGATCAAATTGGTCAAATTTTGACCAAATAGTCAACTTTGGTCAAAATGGTCAATTTCTGACCTAATGATCACCCAACGACCTAATGACCCAACGACTGCCCCGTTGGCCCAAAGGGTTAACTTTTGACCAAAAATTCAAGTTTGGTCAAAATAGTCAATTGTTGACCTAATGACCAATTATTGACCCAATAAGTCAATCTCTAACCAAAAAGTCAACTTTGGTCAATCCTTGAACCAATGACAAACCCATTGACCAATAGGTCAACTTTTGACCAAAAAGTCAATTTTGTTCAAAATAGTCAATTTTTGACCTATTGACCACTCATTGACCCAATAGGTCAACTTTTGACCAAAAAGTCAACTTTGGTCAAAATGGTCAATTTTTGACCCAATGACCTACCCATTAACCCAATAGATCAACTTTTGACAGAAATGTCATTATTGGTTAAACTGTCAAATTCTTGACCAAATTACCAACTCATTGACCAAATATGTCAACTGTTGACCAAAAAGTCAAGCTTGGTCAAAATTTTCAATTTCTGACCCAATGACCACCCCGTTGACCCAATGGGCTAAGTTTTGACCAAAAATTCACTTTTGGTCAAAATAGTCAATTTTTGACTTAATGACCAATTATTGGCCCAATAAGTCAATTTTTGACCAAAAAGTCAACTTTGGTCAAAATAGTTAATCCTTGACCCGATGACAAACCCATTGGCTCAATAAATCAACTTTGACCAAATAGACAATTTTGGTCAAAATAGTGAATTTTTACTTAATGACCACCCATTGACCCAATAAGTCAACTTTTGACCAAAAATTCAACTTTTGTCAAAATGGTCAATTTTTGACCCAATGACCAACCCATTGACCCAATAGATCAACTTTTAACCAAAAAGTCAACTTTTTTCAAAATGGCCAATTTTTAACCCAATGTCCGACCTATTGACCGAATAGGTCAACTTTTCACCAAAAAAGTCATCTTTAGCCAAAATAGAGAATTCTTGACCCAATTACCAACTCATTGACAAAATAGGTTAACTTTTGACCAAATTGTTAAACTTTGGTCAAAATGGTTAGTTTCTGACCTAATAACCACCCCGTTAACCCAATGGGTTAACTTTTGACCAAAAATTCACTTTCGGTCAAAATTGGTCAACTTTTGACCAAAATGTCATCATCGTCAAAATGGTCAATTTCTCGTCTCAATGACCACCTCGTTGACCAAATGGTTTAACTTTTGAAAAAAATTTAATTTTGTTCAAAATAATTAATTTTTGATGTAATGACCAATTATAGACCCAATATGTCAATCTCTAACCAAAAAGTCAACTTTAGTCCTGATGGTAAATCCTTGACCCAATGACAAACCCATTGACCCAATAGGTCAACTTTTGATCAAAAAGTCAATTTTGGTCAAAATAGTGAATTTTAACCTAATGACCAATTATTGACCCAGAAAGCTAATCTCTGACCAAAAAGTCAACTTTGGTCAAAATGGTCAATCCTTCACCCAATCACCAACCCATTGACGTAATAGGTCCTCTTTTGACCAAAAAGTCAACTTTGGTCAAAATGATCAATCCTTGACCCAATGACCAACTCATTTGTCTAATAGGTTAACTTTTTAATAAGAAGTCAGTTTTGGTCAAAATAATGAATTTTTGAATTAATGTCCAATTATTGACCCAATAAGACAATCTCTGACCAAAAAGTCAACTTTGGTCAAAATGGTCAATCCTTGACCCAATGACAAACCCATTCATCCAAAAGGTCAACTTTTGACCAAAAAGTCAATTTTGGTCAAAATTGTCAATTTTTGACCTAATGACCACCCATTGACCCGTCAACTTTGGCCAAATTGGTCAATTTTTGATCCAATAGGTCAACTTTTGACTAAAAAGTCATCTTTGGTCAAAATGGTCAATTCTTGACCCAATTACCAACTGATTGATCAAATAGGTCAACTTTTGACCAAATAGTAAACTTTGGCCAAAATGGTCATTTTCTGACCCAATGACCACCCCGTTGACCCGATGAGTAAACTTTTGACTAAAAATTTAATTTTGGTCAAAATATTCAATTTTTGACCTAATGACCAATTCTTGACACAATAAGTCAATTTCTGACCAAAAAGTCAACTTTGGTCAAAATGGTCAATCCTTGACCCAATGACAAAACCCATTGATCCAATAGTTAACTTTTGACCCAAAAGTCAATTTTGGTCAAAATAGTCAATTTTTGAACTAATGACCACCCATTGACCCAATAGTTCACCTTTTGACCAAAAAGTCAACATTGGTCAAAATGGTCATTTTTTGACCCAACGACCAACCCATTAACCTAATAGAACAACTTTTGACCGAAAAGTCATATTCGATCAAAATGGTCAATTATTGACCCAATTACCAACTCATTGACCAAATTGGTCAACTTTTGTCCAAAATGTCAACTTTGGTTAAAATGGTCAATTTCTGACCCAATGATCAGCCCGTGACCCAATGGGTCAACTTTTAAAAAAAATTTAATTTTGGTCAAAATAATCAATTTTTGGCCTAATGAGCAATTATTGACCCAATAAGTCAATCTCTGACCAAAAAGTCAACTCTGGTCAAAATGGTCAATCCTTTACCCAATGACAAACCCATTGACCCAATAGTTCAACTTTTGACCAAAAAGTCAATTTTGGTCAAAACAGTCAATTTTTGACTTAATGACCACCCATTGACCCAATAGGTCTACTTTTGACCAAAAAGTCAATTTTGGTCAACATAGTCAAATTTTGACCTAATGACAAATTATTGACCAGTAAGCAAATCTCTGACCAAAATTTCAACTTTGGTCAAAATGGTCAATCCTTGGCCCAATGACCAACCCATTGACCCAAATGGCCAACTTTTGACCAAAAAGTCAACTTTGGTCAAAATGATTAAACCTGGACTCAATGACGAACAGAATGGCCTAAAAGGTCAACTTTTGACCAAAAAGTCAATTTTGGTCAAAATAGTCAATTTTTGAACTAATGACCAATTTTAGACCCAATAAGTCAATCTCTGACTGAAAAGTCAACTTTTGTCAAAATGGTCAATCCTTAACACAAAGACAAATCCATTGACCCAATAGATCAACTTTTGACCAAAAAGTTAGTTTTAGTAAAATAGTCAATCTTTTACTCAATGACCAACCCATTGACCCAATAGATCAAATTTTGACCAAAAAGTCATCTTCGGTGAAAATGGTCAATTCTTGACCCAATTACCAACTCATTGACCAAATAGGTTAACTTTTGACAAAAATGATCAATTTCTGACCCAATGACCACCCCGTTGACCCAATGAATCAACTTTTGAAAAAAAATTAATTTTTCTCAAAATAATCAATTTTTGACCTAATGACCAATTATTGACCCAATAAGTCAATCTCTAACCAAAAAAGTCAACTTTGGTCAAAATGGTCAATCCTTGACCAAGTGACCAACCCATTGACCCAATATATCGACTTTTGACCAAAAAGTCAACTTTGGTCAAAATGGTCAATCCTTCACCCAATGACCAACCCACTGACCCAACATATCGACTTTCGACCAAAAGTCAATTTTGGTCAAAATAGTAAATTTTTGACTTAATGACAAATTATTGACCCAATAGGTATACTTTTGACAAAAAAGTCAACATTGGTCAAAATGGTCAATCCTTAAGCCAATGACCAACTCATTGACCCAAAAGGACAGCTTTTTACCAAAAAGTCAATTTTTGTTAAAATTATTAATTTTTGATCTAATGACCACCTCATTGACCCAAAAGGTCAACATTTGACCAAAAAGTCAAATTCGGTCAAAATGGTCAATTTCCGACACAATGACCTTAAAGTCAGCTTTGGTGAATATGGTCCATCCTTGACCCTATGACCAACTCATTGACCCAAGAGGTCAACTTTTGACCAAAAAGTCAACTTTGGTCAAAATGTTCAATCATTCACCCAATGACCAACTCATTGACCCAAAAGGACAACTTTTGACAAAAAAGTCAATTTTGGCGAAAACTGTCAATTTTTTACCTAATGACCACCTCATTGACCTAAATAAGTCAACTTTTGACCAAAAAGACAACTTTGGTCAAAATTATCAATCCTTGACCCAATGACTAACCCATTGACCCAGTAGGTCAACTTTGGACCAAAAAGTTAATTTTGGTCAAAATAGTCAATTTTTGACCTAATGACTAATTATTGACCCAGTAAGACAATGCTTGATTAAAAAGTCAACTTTGGTCAAAATGTTCAATCCTTGACATAATGACAAACCCATTGACCCAATAGGTCAACTTTTGACCAAAAAGTTTACTTTAACCAAAATGATCAATCCTTGACCTAATGACTAACCCATTGGCCAAATAGTCAACTTTTGACCAAAAATTTAATTTTGGTCAAAATAGTCAAGTTTTGAATTAATGACTAATTATTGACCCAATAAGTCAATCTTTGACCAAAACGTCTACTTTGGTCAAAATGGTCAATTTCTGACCCAAAGACAAACCCATTGACCCAATAGGTCAACTTTTGACTAAAAAGTCAATTTTGGTCAAAATAGTCAATTTTTGACCAATGACCACCTATTGACCCAATAGGTCGACTTTTGACATGATAAAGTCAACTTTGGTCAAAATGGTCAATTTTTGACCCAATGACCAACCCATCGGCCCAATAGGTCAACTTTCGACTAAAAAGTCTTCTTTGGTCAAGATGGTCAATTGTTGACCCAATTACTAACTCGCTGAACAAACAGTCATCTTTAACCAAAAAATAAATTTTGGACAAAATAGTTAATTTCTGACTCAAGGGCCTCCCTATTGACCCAAAGGGTTAACTTTTGACCAAAAATTCAATTTTGGTCAAAATAAAAAATTTTTGACCTAATAACAAATTATTAACCCAATAAGTGAATCTCTGACAAAAAAGTAAACTTTAGTCAAAATGGACAATTTTTTGACCCAACGACTGCCCCGTTGGCCCAAAGAGTTAACTTTTGACCAAAAATTCAATTTTGGTCAAAATAATCAATTGTTGACCTAATGACCAATTATGGACCTAATAAGTCAATCTCTAACCATAAAGTCAACTTTGGTCAATCCTTTAACCAATGACAATCTCATTGACCCAATAGGTCAACTTTTGACCAAAAAGTCAATTTTGTTCAAAATAGTCAATTTTTGACCTAATGACCACCCATTGACCAAATAGGTTAACTTTTGACCAAAAAGTCAACTTTGGTCAAAATGGTCAATTTTTGACCCAATCACCTACCCATTGACCCAATAGATCAATTCTTGACCAAATTACTAACTCATTGACCAAATATGTCAACTGTTGACCAAAAAGTGATGCTTCATCAAAATTTTTGAATTTCTGACCCAATGACCACCCCGTTGACCTAATGGGCTAAGTTTTGACCAAAAATTCACTTTTGGTCAAAATAGTTAATTTTTGACTTAATGAACAATTATTGGCCCAATAAGTCAATTTTTGACCAAAAAGTCAACTTTGGTCAAAATAGTCAATCCTTGATCCGATGACAAACCCATTGACTCAATAGGTCAACTTTTGACCAAATAGACAATTTTGGTCAAAATAGTTAATTTTTGCTGAATGACCACCCATTGACCCAATAGATCAACTTTTGACCAAAAAGTAAACTTTGTTCAAAATGCACAATTTTTAACCCAATAGATCAACTTTTGACCAAAAAGTCATCTTTAGTCAAAATAGAGAATTCTTGACCCAATTACCAACTCATTGACCAAATAGGTCAACTTTTGACCAAAATGTCAACTTTGGTCAAAATGGTCAATTTCTGAACTAATGACCACCCTGTTAACCCAATGGGTTAACTTTTGACCAAAAATTCAATTTTGGTCAAAATAGGTCAACTTTTGACCAAAATGTCATCTTTGGCCAAAATAGTCAAGTTCTATCCCAATGACCACCCCGTTGCCCAATAGGTTAACTTTTGAAAAAAAATTTAATTTTTTTCAAAAGAATTAATTTTTGACCTAATGACTAATTATTGACCCAATAATTCAATCTGAGATAAAAAAGTCAACTTTAATCAAAATGATCAATTCTTGACCCAATGAAAAACTCATTGACCCAAAAGGTCAACTTTTAACCAAAAAATTAATTTTGGTCAAAATAGTTAATTTTGACCTAATGACCACCTTTTGACACAATAGGTCAACTTTTGACCAAAAAGTTAACTTTTGTCAAAGTGGTCAATTTTTAACCAAATGACCAACCCATTGACCCAATAGATCAACTTTTGACCAAAAAGTCATATTTGGTCAAAATGGTCAATTCTTGACCCGATTACCAACTCATTCACCAAGTTGGTAAAGTTTTGACCAAAATGTCAACTTTGGTCAAAATGGTCAATTTCTGACCCAATGACTACCCCGTGACTCAATAGGTCAACTATTGAAAAAAAATTTATTTTTTGTCAAAATAATCAATCTTTGACCTAATGACCAATGATTGACCCAATAAGTCAATCTCTAACCAAAAAGTCAACTTTGGTCAAAATGGTCAATTCTTGACCCAATGAAAAACCCATTAACCCAATAGTTCAACTTTTGACCAAAAAGTCAATTTTGGTCAAAATTGTTAATTTTTGACTTAATGACCACCCTTTGACCCAAATAGGTCAACTTTTGACCAAAAAGTCAATTTTTGTCGAAATAGTCAATTTTTGACCTAATGACCAATAATTGACCCAATAAGTCAATCTCTGACCAAAAAGTCAATTTTGGTCAAAATGGTCAATCCTTGACCTAATGACAAACCCATTGACCCAATAAGTCAACTTTTGACCAAAAAGTCAATTTTTGTCAAAATAGTCAATTTTTTACCTAATGAACACCCACTGACCCAATAGGTCAACTTTGGTCAAATTAGTCAATTTTTGACCCAATGACCAACCCATTGACCCAATAGGTCAACTTTTGACTAAAAAGTCATCTTTGGTCAAAATGGTCAATTCTTGACCCAATTACCAACAGATTGACCAAATATGTCAACTTTTGACCAAAAAGTCAACTTTGGACAAAATGGACAATTTCTGACCCAATGACTACCCCGTTGACTCGATGGGTAACCTTTTGACTAAAAATTTAATTTTGGTCAAAATATTCAATTTTTGAGCTAATGACCAATTTTTGACCAATAAGTCAATTTTAAAACAAAAAGTCAACTTTGGTTAAAATGGTCAATCCTTGACCCAATGACAAACCCATTGACCCAATAGGTCAACTTTTGACCAAAAAGTCAATTTTGGTCGAAATAGTCAATTTTTGACCTAATGGCCACCCATTGACCTAATAGGTCAACTCTTGACCGAAAAGTTAACTTTGGTCAAAATGGTCCATTTTTGACTTAATGACTAACCCATTGACCCAATAGATCAACTTTTGACCAAAAAGTCATATTCGGTCAAAATGGTCAATTCTTGACCCAATTACTAACTCATTGACCAAATTGGTCAACTTTTGACCAAAAAGTCAACTTTTGACCAAAAATTCAACTTTGGTCAAAATGGTCAATTTCTTACCCAATGATCACCCCGTGACCCAATGGGTCAACTTTTGAAAAAAAAACTTAATTTTGGTCAAAATAATCAATTTTTGACCTAATGACCAAATATTGACCCAACAAGTCAATCTCTGACCAAAAAGTCAACTTTGGGCAAAATGGTCAATCCTTGACCCAATGACAAACCCATTGATCCAATAGTTCAACTTTTGACCAAAAAGCCAATTTTGGTCAAAATAATCAATTTTTGACTTAATGACCACCCATTAGCCAAATATGTCAACTTTTGGCTAAAAAGTCAATTTTGGTCAAAATAGTCAATTTTTGACCAAATGATAATATATTGACCCATTAAGCCAATCTCTGACCAAAAACTCAACTTTGGTCAAAATGGTCAATCCTTAACCCAATGACCAACCCATTGACCCAATAGGTCAACTTTTAACCAAAAGTCAACTTTGGTCAAAATGATCAATCCTGCACCAAATGACCAACCCATTGGCATAAAAGGTCAACTTTTGACCAAAAAGTCAATTTTGGTCAAAATAGTCAATTTTTGAATTAATGACCAATTATTGACCCAAAAAGTGAATCTCTGACAAAAAATTCAACTTTAGTCAAAATGGTCAATCCTTGACCCAATGACAAACCCATTGACCCAATAGGTCAACTTTTGATCAAAAAGTCAATTTTGGTCAAAATAGTCAATTTTAGACCAAATGCCACTCATTAGCTCAATATGTCAACTTTTGACCAAAAGGTTAACTTTGGTCAAAATGTTCAATGTTTGACCCAATGACCCAATAGATCAAATTTTGACCAAAAACTCTTCTTCAGTCATATAGGTCAATTCTTGACCCAATTACCAACTCAATGAGAAAATAGGTCAACTTTTGACCAAAAAGTCAACTTTGTTCAAAATGGTCAATTTCTGACCCAAAGACCACCCCGTAGACCAAATGGGTCAACCTTTGACCAAAAATTTAATTTTTCTCAAAATAATCAATTTTTGACCTAATGACTAATTATTGACCCAATAAGTAAATCTTTGACCAAAAAGTCAACTTTGGTCAAAATGGTCAATCCTTGATCCAGTGATCCACCCATTGACCCAATAGGTCAACTTTTGATCAAAAAGTCAAGTTTGGTCAAAATAATCAATCCTTAACCCAATGACCAACCAACTGACCCAATATATCGACTTTTGACCAAAAAGTCAATTTTGGTTAAAATAGTAAATTTTTGACTTAATGGCCAATTACTGACCCAATAGGTCAACTTTTGACCAAAAAGACAACTTTGGTCAAAATGGTCAATCCTTGACCCAATGAAGAACTCATTAACCAAAAAGGACAACTTTTGATGAAAAAGTGAATTTTTGTCAAAATTGTCAATTTTTTATCTAATGACAACCTCATTGACCCAAAAGGTCAACTTTTGACAAAAAAGTCAACTTTGGTAAAAAATGGTCAATCCTTGACCCAATGACCAACTCATCGGCCCAAAATGATAACTTTAGACTAAAGAGTCAATTTTGGTCAAAATTATCAATTTTAGACCTAATGACCGCCTCATTGACCTAAATATGTCAACATTTAACCAAAATGACAACTTCGGCCAAAATGGTCAATCCTTAACCCAATGACCAACCCATTGACGTAATAGGTCAATTTTTGACCAAAAAGTCAATTTTGGTCAAAATAGTCAATTTTTGACCTAATGATCAATTATTGACCCAGTAAGCCAATCTTTGACAAAAAAGTCAACATTGGTCAAAATGATCAATCTTTGACTTAATGACCAACCCATTTACCCAATATGACAACTTTTGACCAAAAAGTCAACTTTCTTCAAAATGCTTAATCCTCGACCCAATGACCAACCCATCGATCTAATAGGTCAACTTTCGAACAAAAATTCAATTTTGGTCAAAATAGTCAATTTTTCAATTAATGACCAATTATTAACCCAATAAGTCAATCTTTGACCAGAAAGTTAACTTTTGTAAAAATGGTCAATCCTTTACCCAATGACAAACCCATTGATCCAATAGGTTAACTTTTGACCAAAATGTCAATTTTGGTTAAAATAGTCAATTTTTAACCTTATGACCACCCATTGACCCAATAGATCAACTTTTGACAGAAAAGTCAACTTTGGTCAAAATGGTCAGTTTTTCACCCAACGACCAACCCATTTACCCAATAGATCAACTTTTGACCAAAAAAGTCATCTTTGGTCACAATGGTCAATTCTTGACCCAATTACCAACTCGTTGAACAAATAGGCCAACTTTTGACCAAAAAGTAAACATTGGTCAAAATGGTCAATTTCGGACCCAAAGGGTTAACTTTTGACCAAAAAATCAATTTTGGTCAAAATAGACAATTTTTGACCAAATAACCAATTATTGACCCAATAAGCAATCTCTGACCGAAAAGTCAACTTTGGTCAAAATGGTCAATCACTGACGCTATGACAAACCTATTGACCAAATAGGTCAACTTGAGACAAAAAAGTCAATTTGGGTCAAAATTGTCAATTTTTGACCTAATGACCACCCATTAACCCAATAGGTCAACTTTTGACCAAAAAGTCAACGTTAGTCAAAATGGTCAATTTTTACCCAATGACCAACCCATTGACCCAATAGATCAAATTTTAACCAAAATATCATCTTCGGTCAAAATAGCCAATTCTTGACCCAATTACCAACTCATTGACCAAATATGTCAACTTTTGGCGAAAAAGTGAACTTTGTTCAAAATGGTTAATTTTTGACCCCATGACCTCCCCAATGAACTAATGGGTCAACTTTTGACCAAAAATTTAATTTTCGTCAAAATAACCAATTTTCGACCAAATGACAAATTATTGACCCAATAAGTCAATCTCTAACCAAAAAGTCAACTTTGGACAAAATGGCCAATCCTTGACCCAATGACCAACTCATTGACCTAATAGGTCAACTTTTGACTAAAAAGTCAACTTTGGTCAAAATAGTCAATCATTGATCCAATGACCAACCTATTGACGTAGAAGGTCAACTTTTGAACAAAAAAATCAATTTTGGTCAAAATAGTCAATTTTTGACCTAATGACCAATTATAGACCCAGTAAGCCAACCTCTGACCGAAAAGTCAACTTTAGTCAAAATGGTCAATCCTTGACCCAATGACCAACCCATTGACCTAATATGTCAACTTTTGACCAAAAATTCAACTTTGGCCAAAATGATCAATCCTTGACCCAATGCCCAACCAATTGGTTTAATAGTCAACTTTGACCAAAAATCAATTTTGGCCAAAATAATCGATTTCAATTAATGACCAATTATCGAATCCAATAAGTCAATCTGTGATCAAAAGTCAACTTTTGTCAAAATGGTCAATCCTTGACCCAATGACAAACCCATTGACCCTATAGGTCAACTTTTGACCAAATAGTCAATATTTGTCAAGATAATATATTTTTGAATTAATGACCACCCATCGAATCGAATAAGTTAACTTTTGACCAAAAAGTCAACTTTGGTCAAAATGGTCAATTTTTGACCCAATGACAAACCATTGGCCCAACAAGTCAACCTTTGACAAAAAAATCATCTTTGGTCAAAATGGTTAATTTTTTACCAAATTACTAACTCATTGACCAAAAAGCCAACTTTGGTCAAAATGGTCAATTTCTGACCTAATGACAACCAGTTGAGTCAATGGGTTAAATTTTGACCAAAAATTCAATATTGGTCAAAATAGTCAATTTATTACCAAATGACCAATTATTGGCCCAATGAGTCAATATCTGACCAAAAGGTCAACTTTGGTCAAAATGGTCAATCCTTGACCCAATGACAAACCCATTGAACCCAATAGGTCAACTATTGACCAAAAAGTCAATTTTGATCAAAATAATCAATTTTTGACTGTATGACCACTCATTGACTTAATAGGTCAACTTTTGACTAACAAGTAAACTAGGTCAAAATGGTCAATTTTTGACCAAATGACCAACCCTTTGACCCAATAGGTCAACTTTTGACCAAAATGTCAATTGGCCAAAATAGTTAATTTTTGACCTAATGATCACCCGTTGACCCAATAGGTCAACTTTTGACCATAAAGTCAACTTTGGTCAAATTGGTCAATTTTTGACCCAATACCAAACCCATTGACCCAATAGGTCAACATTTGAGCAAAATGTCAAATTTGGTCAAAATGGTAAATCCGTGACCCAATGACCCAATAGATCGACTTTTGACCTAAAAGTCAATTTTGGTCAAAATAGTAAATTTTTGACTTAATGACCAATTATTGACCCAATAGGTCAATTTTTGACCAAAAAGTCAACTTTGGTCAAAATGGTCAATCCTTGACCCAATGACCAACCCATTGTCCCAATAGGTCAACTTTTGACAAAAAAGTTATCTTTGGTCAAAATGATCAATTCTTGACCCAATTACCTACTCATTGACCCAATAGGTCAACTTTTGACCAAAAAGTCAACTTTGGTCAAATGGTCATTTTATGACCCAATGGGTTAACTTTTGACCAAAATTCAATTTTGGTCAAAATAGGTCAACTTTTGACCAAAAAGTCATCTTGGGTCAAAATGGTCAATTTCTGACCCAATGACCACCCTGTTGACCCAATGGGTTAACTTTTAACCAAAAATTTAATTTGGGTCAAAATAGTTAATTTTTGACCTAATCTCCAATTATTGACCAAATAAGTTAATCTCTGACCAAATAGTCAACTATGGTCAAAATGGTCAATCCTTGACCCAATAGGTTAACTTTTGATCAAAAGGTCTATTTTAGTCAAAATATTTAATTTTTGACTTAATGACCACCAATTTACCCAACAGGTCAATCTTTAACCAAAAAGTCAATTTTGGTCAAAATAGTCAATTTTGACCTAATGCCAATTATTAATCCAGTAAGCCAGTCTCTGACCAAAAAGTCAACTTTGGTCTTGACCCAATGACCAATCCATTGTCTCAAAAGGTCAAATTTTGACCAAAAAGTCAACTTTGGTCAAAATGCTCAATTTCAGACCCAATGACTAACCCATTGACCCAATAGATCAACCTTTGACCAAAAAGTCATCTTCAGTCAAAATGGTCAATTCTTGACCCAATTACGAACTCGTTGACCAAATAGGTCAAATTCTGACCAAAAAGTCAACATTGGTCAAAATGGTCAATTTTTGACCCAATGACCACCCCGATGACCCAATGGGTCAACTTTTGACCAAAAATTTAATTTTGGTCAAAATAATCAAGTTTTGACTTAATGACCAATTATTGACCCAATAAGTCAATCTTTGACCAAAAGGTCAACTTTGGTCAATATGGTCAATCCTTGACCCAATTACCAACCCATTGACCCAATTGGTCAACATTTGATCAAAAAGTGAACTTTAGTCGAAATAGTCAATCCTTTACACAATGACCATCTCATTGACACAATAGGTCAACTTTTGACTAAAAAGTTAATTTTGATCAATATAGTTAATTTTTTACCTAATGACCACCCAATTGACCCAATATGTCAACTTCGACCAAAACGTTAACTTTGGTCAAAATGGTCAATTTCTGACCCAATGACCACCCCATTGACCCAATAGGTCAAATTTTGACCAAAAAATCAATTTTGGTCAAAATAGTCAATTTTTGACTTAATGACCACCTATTGACCCAATAGATAAACTTTTGACCAAAAAGTCAATTTTGGTCAAAATAGTCAATTTTTGACATTTTGACCAATTATTGACCCAGTAAGCCAATCTATGACCAAAAAGTTAACTTTGGTCAAAATGGTCAATCCTTGACCCAATCGGTCAACTTTTGACCAAAAATTTAACTATGGTCAAAATGGTCAATCTTTGACCCAATGACCTAATAGGTCAACTTCTGACCAAAAAGTCAATTTTGGTCGAAATAGTCAATTTTGAGATAATGACTAACTCATTGGCCCAATATGTCAACTTTTGACCAAAAAGTCAATTTTTGTCAAAATAGTCAATTTTTGACCTAATAACCACCCAATTGACCCAATAAGTCAACTTTTGACTAAAAAGTCAACTTTTGTCAAGTTAGTCAATTTCTGACCCAATGACCAACCCATTAACCCAATAGGTCAACTTTTGACCAAAATGTCAATTCTGGTCAAAATAGTCAATTTTTGACCTAATGACCAATTATTGACCCTGTAAGCCAATCTCTAAGCAAAAAGTCAACTTTGCTCAAAATGGTCAATCCTTGACCCAATGACCAACACATTGACCCAATAGGTCAACTTTTGACCAAAAAGTCAACTTTGGTCAAAATGATCAATCCTTGACCTAATGAACAACCCATTGGTCTAATAGGTCAACTTTTGACCAAAAAGTCATTTTTTGTCGAAATAGTTAATTTTTGAACTAATGACCAATTAATAAACCAATAAGTCAATCTTTGACCAAAAAGTCAACTTTAGTCAAAATGTCAATCCATGACCCAGTGACAAGCCCGTTGACCCAATGGGTCAATTTTTGACCAAAAAAGTCAATTTTGGTCAAAATAGTCAATTTTCGACCTAATGATCACCAATTGACCCAATAGGTCAACTTTTGACCAAAAAGTCAACTTTGGTCAAAATTTTCAATTTTTGACCCAATGACCAACTCATTGACCAAATAGATCAAATTTTGACCAAAAAGTCAACTTCGGTCAAATTGGTCAATTCTTGACGCAGTGACCAAATAGGTCAACTTTTGACTAAAAAGTCAACTTTGGTCAAAATGATCAAGTTCTGACCCAATGACCACCCCGTTGACCCAAAGGGTCAACTTTTGACCAAAAAATTTAATTTTTGTCGAAATAATCAATTTTTAACCTAATGACCAATTATTGTCCCAATAAGTCAATCTCTGACCGAAAAATCAACTTTGGTCTAAATGGTAAATCCTTGACCCAATGACCAATCCATTGACCCAATAGGCCACCTTTTTACCAAACAATCAACTTTGGTCAAAATGTTCAATCCTTTACCAAATGACCAACCCATTGACCCAATAGTTCAACTTTTGATCTAATAATCAATTTTGGTCATAATAGTCAATTTTTGACCTAATGACCAATTATTGGCCCAGTAAGCCAATCTCTGACCAAAAAGTTAACTTTGGTCAAAATGGTCAATCATTGACCCAATGACCAACCCATTGACCCAATAGGTCAACTTTTGACCGAAAAGTCAACTTCTGTCATAATTATTAATCATTGACCCAATGACCAACCCATTGGCCTAATAGGTCAACTTTTGACCAAAAAGTCAATTTTGGTCAAAATAGTCAATTTTTGAATTAATGACAAATTATTGACCCAATAAGTCAATCTCTGACCCAAAAGTCAACTTTGGTCAAAATGGTCAATCAATGACCCAATGACCCAATAGGTCAACTTTTGACAAAATAGTAAATTTTGGCCAAAAATATTTATTTTTTGACCTAATGACCACCCATTGACCCAATAGGTCAACTTTTGACCAAAAAGTGAACTTTGGTCAAAATGGTCAATTTTTGACCCAATGACCACCCATTTACCCAATAGGTCAACTTTTGACCAAAAGTCATTTTTGGTTAAAATGATCAATTCTTGACCAAATTACCAGCTCATTGACCAAATAGGTCAACTTTTGACCAAAAAGTCATGCTTAGTCAAAAATTTCAATTTCTGACCCAATGACCACCCCGTTGATCCAATGGGCTAACTTTTGACAAAAAATTCATTTTTGGTCGAAATAGTCAACTATTGACCTAATGACCAATTATTGACCCAATAAGTCAATTTCTGACCAAAAAGTCAACTTTGGTCAAAATAGTCAATCCTTAACCCAATGACAAACTCATTGACCCAATAGGTCAACTTTTGACCAAAAAGTCAATTTTGGTCAAAATAGTCAATTTTTGACCTAATGACCAATTCTTGACACAGAAAGGCAATCTCTGACCAAAAAGTCAACTTTAGTCAAAATGGTCAATCCTTGACCCAATGAACAACCCATTGACCCAATAGGTCATCTTTTGACCAAAAAGTCAACTTTGGTCAAAATGATCAATCCATGACCCAATGACCAACCCATTGACCTAATAGGTCAACTTTTGACCAAAAAGTCAATTTTGGTCAAAATAGTCAATTTTGTAATTAATGACCAATTATTGACCCAATAAGTCAATCTCTAGCCAAAAAGTCAACTTTCATCAAAATGATCAATCCTTGGCCCAATGACAACCCATTGATCCAACAGGTTAACTTTTGACCAAAAAGTCAATTTTTGACCTAATGACTACCCACCCAATATGTCAACTTTAGTCAAATAGGTCAAGTTTTGAGCCAATGACCAACCCATTGACCCAATAGGTCAACTTTTGACTAAAAAGTCATCTTTGGTCAAATTGGTCAATTCTTAACCCAATTACCAACTGATTGACCAAATAGGTCAACTTTTGACCAAAAAGTCAACTTTGGTCAAAATAGTCAATTTCTGACCTAATGACCACACCGTTGACCCGATGGGTAAACCTTTGACTAAAAATTTTTTTTGGTCAAAATATTCAATTTTTGACCTAATGACCAATTCTTGACCCAATAAGTCAATTTCTGATCAAAAAGTCAACTTTGGTCAAAATGGTCAATCCTTGACCCAATGATAAACCCATTAACCCAAAAAGTCAACTTTTGACCAAAAAGTCACTTTTGGTCAAAATAGTCAATTTTTGACATAATAACCAACCATTGACCCAATAGGTAAACTTTTGACCAAAAAAGTGAACTTTGGTCAAAATGGTCAATTTTTGACCTAATGACTAACCCATTGACCCAATAGATCAACTTTTGACCAAAATGTCTACTTTGGTCAAAATGGTCAATTTCTGACCCAATGATCACCCCGTGACCCAATGGGTCAACTTTTGAAAAAAAATTTAATTTTGGTCAAAAAAGTCTATTTTTTACCTAATGACCAACTATTGACCCAATAAGTCAATCTCTGACCAAAAAAGTCAACTTTGGTCAAAATGGTCAATCCTTCACTCAATGACAAACCCAATGACCGAATAGTTCAACTTTTGACCAAAAAGTTAATTTTGGTCAAAATAGCCAATTTTCGACTTAATGACCACCCATCGAACCCAATAAAGTCAACTTTCGACCAAAAAGTCAATTTTGGTAAAAAATAGATCAATTTTCGACCTAATGACAAATTATCGACCCAAGAAGCCAATCTCGACCAAAAACTCAACTTTGGTCAAAATGGTCAATCCTCGACCAAGGAACAACACATCGACCTAATATGTCAACTTTCGACCAAAAAGTCAACTTTGGTCAACATGATCAATCCTGGACCCAATGACGAACCCATTGACCCATTATATCAAATTTCGACATAAAAGTCAATTTTAAGTGAATTGAACAATTTTTGACGCAATGACCAACCCACCCTATAGATCAAATTTTGACCATAAAGTCATCTTCGGTCAAAATGGTCAATTCTTGACCCAATTACCAACTCATTGACTAAATAAGTCAACTTTTGACCAAAAAGTCAACTTTGTTTAAATTGGTCAATTTCTGACCCAATGACAACTCCGTTGACCCAATGAGTCAACTTTTAACCAAAAATTTAATTTTTCTCAAAATAATCAATTTTTGACCTAATGACCAATTATTGACCTAATAAGTCAATCTATGACCAAAAAGTCAACTTTGGTCAAAATTGTCAATCCTTGACCGAATGACCGACCCACTGACACAATATAATCGACTTCGACCAAAAAGTCAATTTTGGTCAAAATTGTAAATTTTTGACTTAATGACCAATTATTTACCCAATAGGTCAACTTTTGACCAAAAATCAACTTTGGTCAACATGGTCAATCCTTGACCCAAAAGGACAACTTTTGACCAAAAAGTCAATTTTGGTCAAAATTGTCAAATTTTGATCTAATGACAACCTCATTAAACCAAAAGGTGAACTTTGAGCAAAAAGTTAAATTTCGGTCAAAATGGTCAACTTCTCGACACAATGACATAAGGTATACTTTCGATCAAAATAGTCAATCCTCGAGCCAATGATTAACTCATCGAACCTAATCGATCAACTTTCAACAAAATAGTCAAGTTTGGTTAAAATGGTCAATCCTGGACCCAAAGACCAACTCATCGAATCTAAAAGGACAACATTCGACTAAAAAGTTAATTTTGGTCAAATCGTCAATTTTGGTCAAAATTATCAATTTTTGACCTAATGACTCGCCTTATCTGACCTAAATAGTCAACTTTTCACCAAAAAGACAAATTTGGTCAAAAGGTCAATCCTCGACCAAATGACCAACCCATTGACCCAATAGGTCAACTTTTGACCAAAAAGTCAATTTTGGTTAAAATGGACAATTTTTGACCTAATGACCAATTATTGACCCAGTAAGCCAATCTCTGACCAAAAAGTCAACTTTGGACAAAATGATTAATCCTTGACATAATGACCAACCCATTGACCCAAATGGTCAACCTTTGACCAAAAAGTCAACTTTGGTCAAAATGATCAACTTCGACCCAATGACCAACTCTTCGCCTAATATGTCAACATTCGACCAAAAATTTTATTTTGAGCAAAATAAGTCAATTTTCAACCTAATGACCAATTATCGACCCAATAAGTCAACTCGCGACCAAAAAGTTAACTTTTGTCAAAATGGTCAATCCTCGACCCAATAACAAACCCATCGATCCAATAGGTCCACTTTCGACCAAAATGTCAATTTTGGTCAAAATAGTTAATTTTTGACCTAATGACCAACACTATTGAGCCAATATGTCAAATTTTGATCGAAAAGTCAACTTTGGTCAAAATGGTCAATTATTGACCCAATGACCAACCCATTTACCCAATATGTCAACTTTGGACCAAAAAGTCAACTTTGGTCAGAAAGGTAAATTTCTGAACCAATGACCAACTCATTGAACAAATAGGTCAACCTTTGACTAAAAAGTAAACATTGGTCAAAATGGTCAATTTCTGACCCAATGACCTCTCCGTTCACCCAAAGGGTCAACTTTCGACCAAAAATTTAATTTTGGTGAAAATCGACAATTTTCGACCAAATAACCAATTATCGACCCAATTAGTCAATCTCTGACCAAAAAGTCAACTTAAGTCAAAATGGTCAATCCCTGACCCAATGACAAACCCATTGACCCAATAGGTCAACTTTTGACCAAAAAGTCAATTTTGGTCAAAATACTCAATTTTTGACCAAATAACCACCCATGAACCCAATATGTCAACCTTTGATCAAAAAGTCAACTTTGGTCAAAATGGTCAATTTTGACCTAATGACCACCCATTAACCCAACAGTCAACTTTCGACCAAAATGTCAAATTTGCCGTAATGGTCAACTTTCGACCCAAGGACCAACCCATCGACCCAATATATCGATTTTCGACAAAAAAGTCAATTTTGGTCAAAATAAGAATTTTTCGACTTAATGACCAATTATTTCGCCCAATAGGTTAACTTTTGATCAAAAGTCAACTTTGGTCAAAATGGTCAATCCTTGACCCAATGACTAACTCATTGACGCAAAAGTCAATTTTGGTCAAAATTGTCAATTTTTGATCTAATGACCACCTCATTGACCCAAAAGGTAAACTTTTGTCAAAAAAGTCAAATTTGGTCAAAATGGTCAATTTTTGACACAAGACCTAAAGTCAACTTTGGTCAAAGTGGTCAATCCTTGACCCAATGACAAACTCATTGACCCAATAGGTCAACTTTTGACCAAAAAGTCAACTTTGGTCAAAATGGACAATCCTTGACCCAATGACCAACTCATTGACCGAAAAGGATAACTTTTGACTAAAAGGTCAATTTTGGTCAAAATTATCAATTCTTACATAATGACCAACCTCATCGACCTAACAGTCAACTTTCGACCAAAAGACAACTTTGGTCAAAATGGTTAACTTCAACCCAATGACCAAAATGTAAACTTTGCTCAAAATGGTCAATTTCCGACCCAATGACCTCCCGTTCACCTAAAGGGCTAAATTTTCGACCAAAAATTTCAATTTCGGTCAAAATAGTATAATTTTCGACCTAATAACCAATTATCGACCCAATAAGTCAATCTCTCGACAAATAAGTCAACTTTGGTCAAAATGGTCAATTCCCGACCCAATGACAAACCCATCGACCCAATAAAGTCAACCTTTGACCAAAAAGTCAATTTTGGTTAAATAGTCAATTTTTTGCTTAATGACCACCCATTAACCCAATAGGTCAACTCTTTACCAAAAAGTCAACTTTGGTCAAAATGGTCACTTTTTGACCTAATGACCACCCAAAAACCCAATAGGTCAACTTTTGACCAAAAAGTCAACTTTGGTCAAAATGGTTAATTTTTGACCTAATGGCCAACCCATTGACCCAATAGATCCAATTTTAAATAAAAAATTATCTTCGGTAAAAATAATCAATTCTTGACCCAAGTACCAACTCATTGACCAAATAAGTCAACTTTTGGCGAAAAAGTCAACTTTGTTCAAAATGGTCAAATTTCGACCCAATGACTCACCCCTGTGACCCAACAGTCAACTTTCGACCAAAAATTTAATTTCGCTAAAATAATCAATTTTCGATCTAATGACCAGCTTATTGATCCAATAAGTCAATCTCTTACTAAAAGTCAACTTTGTCAAAAGGTCAATCCTCGACTCTAATGACCAACTCATCGACCTTAAAAGTGAAATTCGTCAAAATACTCAATCATCGACCCAGTGACCAACCCATCGAATCTAACAGTTTACTTTTGACCTAATGACCAATTATCGACCAAGTAAGCCAATCTCTGACAAAAAAGTCAACTTTGGTCAAAATTATCAGTCCTTGACCCAATGACTAACCCATTGACCCAATATGTCAACTTTTGACCAAAAATTTAACTTTGGTCAAAATGATCAATCTTTCAACCAATGACCAACCCTTTAGCCTAATAGGTCAACTTTTGATCAAAAAGTCAATTTTGGTCAAAATAGTCAATTTTTGAATTAATGACCAATTATTGACCCAATAAGTCAATCTCTGACTAAAAAGTCAACTTTGGTCAAAATGGTCAATTCTCGACCCAATGACAAACTCATCGACCTAATCAGTCAACTTTCGACCAAATAGTCAATATTGGTCAAAATAATCAATTTTGACTCTAATGACCACCCATCGACCCAATAGGTCAACTTTCGACCAAAAAGTCAACTCTTGATCAAAAGGGTCAATTTTTAACCCAATGACCACATCGACTCCAACAGTCAACTTTCGACCAAAAAGTCATCTTCTCGTCAAAATGGTCAATCTTCACCAAATTACCAACTCATCATCAAACAGTCAACTTTTAACTAAAAAGCCAACTTTGGTCATAATGGTCAATTTCAATCTAATGACCACCATATCGAGTCATCGAGTTAATTTTTGACAAAAAATTCATCTATGGTTAAAATATTCAATTTCTAACCAAATGACCAATTATTGACCCAATGAGTCAATCTCTCTCCAAAAAGTCAACTTTGTCAAAATGGTCAATCCTCGATCTAATGACAAATCCATCGACTCAATAGGTCAACTTTCACCAAAAGTCAATTTTGATTTATATAATCTATTTTCGACTAAATGACAACCCATTGGTCCCAACAGTCAACTTTTAACCAAAAAGTCAACTTATATCAAAATGGTCAATTTTTAACCCAATGACCAACCCATCGACCCAATAAATCAACTTTCGACTCAAAAACTCAACTTTGGTCAAAATGGTCAATCCTCGACCCAATGACCAACCCATCGACCCAATAGTCAACTTTCGACCAAAAAGTCAACTTCTGGTCAAAATGATCAATCTCGATCCAATCGACAAATCCGTTGACCCAAAAGGTCAACTTTTGACTAAAAAGTCAATTTTGGTCCAAATAGACTATTTTTGACCTAATAACCACCCATTGACCCAATAGGTCAACTTTAGTCAAATTGGTCAGTTTTTGGCCCAATGACCAACCCATTGACCCGACAGTTCAACTTTTGACTAAAAAGTCATCCTTATTCAAAATGGTCAATTCTTAACGCAATTACCAACTGTTTGACCAAATAGGTCAACTTTTGACCAAAAAGTCAACTTTGATCAAAATAGTCAATTCTCGACCCAATGATCACCCCATCGAATCTAATGGGTAAACTTTCGACTAAAAATTCAATTTTAAATCAAAATATTTAATTTTCGACCAAATGACTTATTATCGACCCAATAAGTCAACTTTCGACCAAAAAGTCAACTTCGGTCAAAATGGTCAATCTCGACCCAATGACAAAATCATCGACCCAACAGTCAACTTCGACAAAAAGTCAATGTTGTCAAAATAGTCAATTTTTGACATAATGACCACTCATCAATCTAATAAATCAACTTTCGACCAAAAAGTCAACTTCGGTCAAAATGGTCAATTTTCGACCCAATGACCAACCCATTGATCCAATAGATCAACTTTCGACCAAAAAGTCATATTCTGGCCGAAATAGTCAATTCGCGACCCAATTACCAACTCATTTACCAAATTCATTAACTTCACCAAAAAGTCAACTTTGCTCAAAATGGTCAATTTTTGACCTAATGATCACCCCGTGACCTAATGGGTCAACTTTTAAAAAAAAATTTAATTTTGGTCAAAATAATCAATTTTTGACCTAATAAATAACTATTGACCCATAAGTCAATCTCTTACCAAAAAAGTCAACTTTAGTCAAAATGGTCAGTCCTTGACCCAATGACAAACCCATTGACCCAATAGATCAACTTTTGACCAAAAAGTCAATTTTGGTCAAAATTTTCAATTTTTGACATAATGACCACCCTTTGACCCATTAGATCAACTTTTGACCAAAAAGTCAACTTTGATCAAAATGGTCAATTTTTGACCAAATAACCAACACACTGACCCAATAGATTAAGTTTTGACCAAAAAGTCATCTTCGGTCAAAATGGTCAATTTCGACCCAATTACTCCGCTCATCGACCAAATAGGTCAACTTTCGTTAAATTGGTCAATTTCTGATCCAATGACGACCCCGTTGACCCAATGGGTTAACTTTTGACTAAAAATTTAATTTTTGTCAAAATAATCAATTTTTGACCTAATGATCAATTAATCACCCAATAAGTCAATCTCTGACCAAAAAGTCAACTTTGGTCAAAATTGTCAATCCTTGACCTAATGACCAACCCATTGAACCAATAGATCAACTTTTGACCAAAAAGTCAACCTCGGTCAAAATGGTCAATCCTTGACACAACGACTAACCCAATAACCCAAAAGGTCAACTTTTGACCAAAAAGTTAATTTTGGTCAAAATAGTCAATTTTTTCCTAATGACCACTTATTGACCCAGTAAGCCCATCTCTGACCAAAATGTTAACTTTAGTCAAAAAAGTCATTCTTTGACCCAATGACAAACCCGTTGACCCAATAGGTCAACTTTTGACCAAAAAGTCAACATTGGTCCAAATGATCAATTCTTGACCCAATGACCAACCCTTTCGCCTAATAGGTCAACTTTTGACCAAAAAGTCAATTTTGGTTAAACTAGTCAATTTTTGAATTAATGGCCAATTATTGACCCAATAATTCAATCTCTGATCTAAAAAGTCAACTTTGGTCAAAATGGTCAATCGTTAACCCAATGAGAAACCCATTAACCCAATAATTCAATCATTGACGAAAAAAGTGAACTTTGGTCAAAATAATCAATTTCGACTATAACCTCGTCACCCAATGTTAACTACACAAAAAAATGTCAATCTTTAAAGTCATCTTGTAAATGGTCAATTTCTCGACCCAATGACCACCCCGCTGGACCCAATGGGTTAACTTTTGACCAAAAGTCAATTTTGGTCAAAATAATCAATTTTGGACCTAATGACCAATTATCGACCAAGTAAGCCAATCTCGCACCAAAAAGTTAACTTTCGTCAAAATGGTCAATCCTTGACCTAATGACTAAGCCAGATGACCCAATAGTCAACTTGTGACCAAAAAGTCAATTTTGGTCGAATAATCAAATTCGACCTAATGACCAAATATTCGACCCGCATAGTCCGCTTTCGACCAAAAAGTCAATTTTGGTCGAATAATCAATTTTCGACCTAATGACCAACTATCAACTCTAAAGTCAATCTCTGACCAAAAAGTTAACTTTGGTCAAAATAGTCATTCCTTCACCCAATGACAAACCCGTTGACCCAATAAGGACAACTTTTGACCAAAAAGTCAACATTGGTACAAATGATCAATCCTTGACCCAATGACCAACCTATTGGCCTAATAGGTCAACTTTTGACCAAAAAGTCAATTTTGGTTAAAATTGTCAATTTATGAATTAATGAACAATTATTGACCCAATAAGTCAATCTTTGACGAAAAAGTCAACTTTGGTCAAAATGGTCAATCCTTGACCCAATGAGAAACTCATTAATCTAATCGGTCAACTTTTAACCAAAAAGTCAATTTTGGTCAAAATAGTCAATTTTTGACATAATGACCACCCATTGACCCAATAGGTCAAATTTTGATCAAAAAGTCAACTTTGGTTAAAATGATCCATTTTTTACCCATTGACCCAATAAGTCAACTTTTGACTAAAAAAGTCATATTTGGTCAAAATGGTCAATTGTTGACCCAAGTACCAACTCATTAACCAATTAGGTCAACTTTTGACCAAAAGTCAACTTCGGTCAAAATGGTCAATTTCAAACTCATGACCACCTCGTTCACCCATCAGGTTAACTATGACAAAAAATTTAATTTTAGTCATTATGAGGTCAACTTTCGACCAAAATGTCATCTTGGTCAAAATAATCAATTTCTCGACCTAATGACCACCCCGATAGACCCAATGGGTTAACTTTTGACTCAAAAAGTCAATTTCGGTCAAAATAAACCAGCTTTGGATCTAATGACCAATTATCGACCAAGTAAGCCAATCTCGAACCAAAAGTCAACTTTCGTCAAAATGGTTAATCCTCAACCCAATGACCAACCTAGTGACCTAATAGATCAACTTGCTGACCAAAAAGTCAATTTTGGTCGAATAGTCAAATGTCGACCTAATGACCAAATATCGACCTAAAGAGGTCAACTTTTGACCAAAGTCAATTTTGGTCGACAATAATTTTCGACCTAATAACCAATTATTAACCCAAAGAAGCCAATCTCCGACCAAAAAGTTAACTTTGGTCAAAATGGATAATCATCGAATCCAATGACTAACCCATTGATCCAACGAGTCAAATTTCGACCAAAAAGTCATCTTTGGTCAAATGGTCAATTTCTAAACCAATGACCAACTCATCGACCCAATAGTTAACTTTCGCCCAAAAGTCAATCTCAGCCAAGAGGGTCAAACCATGACCCAATGACTAATCCATCGACCTAATAGGTCAACTTTCGACCAAAAGTCAATTTCGGTCAAAAATAACGAATTTTAACTTCGTTGATCACCCATCGACCAACAGTAAACTTTTGACAAAAAAGTCAACTTTGGTCAAAATGATTATTTTTTGACCCAATGACCAACCCATTGACCCAATATGTCAACTTTTGAATAAAAGTCAACCTTGGACAACATAATCAATTTTTGACCTAATGACTATCAGATCGACCCTATAAGTCAACTTTTGAACAAAAAGTCAATTTGGGTCAAAATAGTCATTTTTTGACCTCTTGACTCAATTATTGACCCAATAAGTTAATCTCTGACCAAAAAGTCAACTTTGGTCATAATGGTCAATCATGAACCCAATGACAAACCCATTAGCCCAATAAAATCAACTTTCACCAAAAAGTCAACTTTCGTCAGAATGGTAAATCCTCGACCCAATGACCTACCTCATCGATCAATCAGATCGACTTTTAACAAAAAAGTCAATATTGGTCAAAATAGTAAAATTTCGACTTAATGACCAATTATTGATCCAGTAGGTCAACTTTTGACCAAAAATTCAACTTTGGTCAAAATGGTCAATCCTTGACCCAATGACCAAACCATTGACCCAATAGGTCAACTTTTGATCAAAAAGTCAACTTTGGTCAAAATGGTCAATCCTTGACCCAATTACCAACTCATAGACCCAAAAGGACTACTTTGGACCAAAATGTCAATTTTGGTCAAAATTGTCAATTTTTCACCTAATGACCACCTCATTGACCCAAAAGGGCAACTTTTGACCAAAAAGTCAAATTTGGTCAAAATGATCAATTTCTAACCTAATGAACTAAATGTCAACCTTGGTGAAAATGGTCAATTCTTGATCCAATGACCAACCCATTGACCCAATTTTTTAATTTTTGACTAAAAAGCCAACTTTGGCCAAAATGATTAATCATTGACCCAATGACGAACCCATTGACCCAGTAGGTCCACTTTTGACCAAAAAGTCAATTTTGCTAAAAAATTATCAATTTTTGACCTAATATCCGCCTCATTGACCTAAATAGGTTAACTTTTGACCAAAAAAATAACTTTGGTCAAAATGGTCAATCGTTGACCCAATGGCCAACCCATTGACCCAATATGTCAATTTTTGACCAAAAGATCAATTTGGGTTAAAATAATCAATTTTTGACCTAATGACAAATTTTTGACCAAGTAAGTTAATCTCTGACCAAAAAGTCAACTTAGTTCAAAATGGTTAATCTTTGACCCAATGATAAGCCTATTGACTAAATAAGTTAACTTTTGACCAAAAAGACAACTTTAGTCAAAATGGTCAAGTTCTGACCCAATGACAAACCAATTGATCCAATAGTTCAACTTTTGACCAAAAAGTCAATTTTGATCAAAATAGTAAAATTTTGATCTAATAAGAACCCATTGACCCAACTGGTCAACTTTTGACAAAAAAGTCAACTTTGGTCAAAATGGTCAATTCTTGACCCACTGACCAACGCATTGACCCAATAAATCAACTTTTGAACAAAAAGTCAATTTTGGTCAAAATAGTCAAATTTTGTCTTATTGACCACCCATTAACCAAATATGTCAACTTTTGACCAAAAAGTTAACTTTGGTCAAAATGGTCAATCCTTGACCCAATGAGCAACTCATTGACCCAAAAGGATAACTTTTGAACAAAAAGTCAATTTTGGTCAAAATTTTTAATTTTTAACCTAATGACCACCTCATTAACCCAAAAGGTCAACTTTTGACCAAAAAGTTAAATTTGTTCAAAATGGTCAATTTCTGACACAATGGCATAAATTTCAACTTTGGTGAAAATGGTCAATCCTTGATCCAAAGACCAACCCATTGACCCAATTTGTCAACTTTTGATTAAAAGTAAACTTTAGCCAAAATAGTTAATCCTCAACCCAATGATCAACTCATTGTCCCAATATGTCAACTTTTGACCAAAAAGTTAATTTTGCTCAAAATTATCAATTTTTTAACCGAATGACCACCTCATTCACCGAAATAGGTCAACTTTTAACAAAAAAGACAACTTTGGTCAAAATGGTCAACCCTTAACCCAATGACCAACCCATAGTCTAAATAGGTCAACTTTTGACCAAAAAGTAAATTTTGGTCAAAATAGTTCATTTTTGACATACTGACCAATTATTGACCCAGTAAGCCAATCTCTTACCAAAAAGTCAACTTTGGTCAAAAGGGTTAATCCTCGACCCAATCAGTGCCAACTTCGACCAAAAAGTCAACTTTGGTCAAAATGATCAATCCTTGATCTAATGATCAACACATTGGTCTAATAGGTCGACTTTTGACCAAAAAGTTAATTTTGGTCAAAACAGTCAATTTTTTAATTAATGACCAATTATTGACCCAAAAAGTCAATATCTGACCAAAAAGTCAACTTTGGTCAAAATGGTCAATCCCTGACCCAATGACCAATCAATCCACCCAATAGGTCAACTTTTGACCAAAAAGTCAACTTTAGTCAAAATGGAAAATCCTTAACCCAATGACCAACCCAGATGACTCAATAAAGTCAACTTTCGACCAAAAGTAAATTTTGGTCAAAATGACAATTTCGAGTTAATAACAAATTATCGACCAAGAAGTCAATCTCCGCCTAAAAAGTCAACTTTCGTCAAAATGGTCATCGCTTCGACCAATAACAAACCCATCGAATCTAATAGGTCAACATTTGACCAAAAAGAGAATTTTGGTCCAAAAGTCAATTTTTTACCTAATGACCACCCATTGGCTCAATAGGTCAACTTTTGACCAAAAAGTCAACTTTGGTCAAAATGGTGAATTTTTAACCGTATGACCAACCCATTAACCCAATAGGTCAACTTTTGACCAAAAAGTCATCTTTGGTCAAACTGGTCAATTTTTGACCCAATTTCTAACTCATCAACAAAACTGGGTCAACTTTTGACCAAAAAGTCAACTTTGGTCAAAATGGTCAATTTCTGACCAAATGACCACCCCGTTGACCCAATGGGTGAACTTTTCACCAAAAATTCAATTTTGGTCAAAATAGGTCAACATGTGACGAAAAAGTCATCTTTTGTCAAAATGGTGAATTTCTGACCCATTGACCACCCCGTTGACCCAATGGGTTAACTTTCGACCAAAAATTTAATTTTGGTCAAAATATTCAATTTTTGACCTAATGATCAATTATTGACCGAATAAGTCAATCTTTGACCAAAAAGTAAACTTTGGTCAAAATGGTCAATCCTTGACCCAATGACAACCCATTGACCCAATAGGTCAACTTTTGACCAAAAAGTTAACTTTGGTCAAAATGGTCAATACTTGACCAAATGACCAACCTAGAGACCCGATAGGTCAACTTTTGACCAAATCGCTTCAGCTTTAAAATAATGACCAGTTATCGACCCAATAAGTCAATCTCTCGACCACAAGATCAACTTCGTAAATTCGGTCAACCCTCGAATCTAACAGTCAACATTTAACCAAAAGTGAACTTTAGTCAAAATAGTCAATCCTTGACATAATGACCAACCCATTGACACAAAAGGGCAACTTTTGACCAAAAAGTTAATTTTTGTCAATATAGTCAATTTTTTACCTAATGACCACCCTACTGACCCAATATGTCAACTTTTGACCAAAAACCCAACTTTGGTCAAAATGGTCAATTTCTGACCCAATGACCACCCCATTGACCCAAAGGGTCAACTTTTAACCAAAAATTCAATTGGGTTAAAATAGTTAATTTTTGTCCTAAAAACCAATTATTGACCCAATAAGTCAATCTCTGATTAAAAAGTCAACTTTAGTTAAAATGGTCAATACTTAACCCAATGACTAACCCATTGGCCCAATCGGTCAACTTTTGACCAAAATGTAAACTTTGGTCAAAATGGTCAGTTTCTGACCCAATGACCTCCCCGTCGACTGGGTTAACTTTTGACAAAAAATTCAATTTTTGTCAAAAGAGGTCAACTTTTTACCAAAATGTCATCTATGGTCAAAATAGTCAATTTCTGACCCAATGACCACCCCGTTGACCCAATGGGTTAACTTTTGAAAAAAAATTAATTTTGGTCAAAATAATTAATATTTGACCTAATGACCATTTATTGACCCAGCAAGTCAATCTCTGACCAAGAGTCAACTTTGGTCAAAATTGTCAATCCTTGACCAAAAGAAGAACCCAATGACCCAATTGGTCAACTTTTAACAAAAAAGTCAACTTTGGTCAAAATGGTCAGTTTTTGACCTAAAGACCACCCAATAACCCAATATGTCAACTTTTGACCAAAAAGTCAACTTTGGTTAAAATGGTCAATTTTTGAACCAATAACCAACCCATTGACCCAATAGATCAAATTTTGACCAAAAAGTCACCTTCGGTCAAAATAGTCAATTCATGACCTAAGTACCAACTCATTGACCAACTTTGACAACTTTTGGCGAAAAAGTCAACTTTGTTCAAAATTGTTAATTTCTGACCCAATGACCACCCCGGTTACCCAATGGGTCAACTTTTGACCAAAAATTAAATTTTGGTAAAAATAAACAATTTTTGACCTAATGACCAATTATTGACCCAATAAATCAATCTCTAACTAAAACGTCAACTTTGCTCAAAATGGTCAATCCTTGACCCAATGACCAAACCATTGACCCAATTGGTCAACTTTTGACCAAAAAGTCAACTTTGGTTAAAATAGTCAATCGTAAACCCAATGACAAACCCATTGACCCAATAGGTCAACTTTTGAACAAAAAAATCAATTTTGGTCAAAATAGTCAATTTTTGACCTAATGACCAATTATTGACCCAATAAGCCAATCTCTGACCAAAAAGTCAACTTTGGTCAAAATGGTCAATCCTTGACCCAATGACCAACCCATTGACCCAATTTGTCAACTTTTGATCAAAAATTTAATTTTGGTCAAGATGATCAATCCTTGACCCAATGACCAACCCATTGGCCTAATAGGTCAACTTTTGACCAAAAAGTTAATTTTGGTGAAAATAGACAATTTTTTTATTAATGACCAATTATCGAATTAATAAGTCAATCTCTGACCAAATAGTCAACTTTCGTCAAAATGGTCAATCCTTGACCAAATGACAAACCCATTGATCCAAAAGGTCAACTTTTGACCAAAAAGTTAATTTTGGTCAAAATAGTCAATTTTTAACTTAATGACCACCCATTGACCCAATAGGTCAGCTTTGGTCAAATTGGTCAATTTTTGACCCAATGACTAACCCATTGTCCCAATCAGTAAACTTTTGACCAAAAATTTAACTTTAGTCAAATTAGTCAATTCTTAACGCAATTACCAACAAATTGAACAAATATGTCAATTTTTGACCAAAAAGTCAACAATGGTCAAATTGTCAATTTCTGACCCAATGACCACCCCGTTGACCCGATGGGTAAACTTTTGATTAAAAATTCAATTTTGGTCAAAATATTCAATTTTTGATCTAATGACCAATTATTGACCCAATAAGTCAATTTCTGACCAAAAAGTCAACTTTGGTCAAAATGTCAATCCTTGACCCAATAAAAAACTCATTGACCCAATATGTCAACTTTTGACCAAAAAGTCAATTTTGGTCAAAATAGTCAATTTTTAACAAAATGACCACCCATCGACCTAATAAGTCAACTTTCGACCAAAAAGTCATATTCGGTCAAAATGGTCAATTCTTGACCCAATTACCAACTCAATGACCAAATTGGTCAACTTTTGACCAAAAAATCAACTTTGGTCAAAATGGTCAATTTCTGACCTAATGATCACCCCGTGACCCAATGGGTCAACTTTTGAAAAAAAAAACTTAATTTTAGTCAAAATAATCAATTTTTGACCTAATGACCAATTGTTGACCCAATAAGTCAATCTCTGACCAAAAAGTCAACTTTAGTCAAAATGGTTAATCTTTGATCCAATAACAAACCCATTGATCCAATAGTTCAACTGTTGACCAAAAAGTCAATTTGGGTCAAAATAGTTAATTTTTTACTTAATGACCACCCATCGAATTAATAGTCAACTTTCGACCAAAAGTCAATTTTGGTCAAAATAGCTAATTTTCGACTTAATGACAAATTTTCGACCCAATAGCATAACTTCCGACCAAATACTCAATTTTGGTCAAAATGGTCAAACCTTGACCCATTGAACCAATAAGTCAACTTTTGACCAAAAAGTCAACTTTGGTCAAAATGATCAATCCTGGACTTAGTGACAACCCATTGGCCTAAAAGGTCAACTTTTGACCAAAAAGTCATTTTTGGTCAAAATAGTCAATTTTTGAATTACAGACCAATTAACCAATAAGTCAATATTTGACCAAAAAGTCAACTTTGGTCAAATGGTCAATCCTTGAACAAATGAAGAACACATTGACCAATAGTCAAATTTGACCAAAAAGTCAATTTTGGTCAAAATATGTCTATTTTTGACCTAATGACCACCCACTGACCCAATAGGTCAACTTTTGACCAAAAAGTCAACTTCGGTCAAAATGATCAATCCTTGACCCAATTACCAACACATTAACCAAATAAGTCAACTTTTGACCAAAAAGTCAACTTTGTTCAAAATGGTCAATTTCTGACCTAATAACCACCCTGTTAACCCATTGGGTCAACTTTCGACAAAACTTAATTTTGGTCAAAATAATTAATCTTTGACCTAATGATCAATTATTGACCCAATAAGTCAATCAATGACCAAAAAGTCAACTTTTGCCAAAATAGTCAATCCTTCACCAAATGACCAACCCACTGACCCAATATACCGACTTTTGACCAAAAAGTCAATTTTGGTCAAAATAGTAAATTTTTTACTTAATGACCAATAATTTGTCCAATAGGACAACATTTGATCAAAAAGTCAACTTTGGTCAAAATGGTCAATCCTTGACGCAATGACAAACTCACTTATCCAAAAGGATAACTTTTGACCAACAAGTCTATTTTGGTCAAAATTGTCAATTTTTGATCTAATGACCACCTTATTGACCCAAAAGGTGAACTTTTGACCAAAAAGTCAAATATGGTCAAAATGTTCAATTTCTGATACAATGACCAAGAGTCAACATTGGTCAAAATGGTCAACCCTGGACACAAAGACCAACTCATTGACCTAATTGGTCACTTTTGACCAAAAAAGTCAAATGGTCAAAATGGTCAATCCTTGACCCAATGACCAACTCATTGACCCAACAGGACAACTTTTGACTTAAAAGTCAATTTTAATCAAAATTATCAATTTTTGACCTAAAGACCGCCTCATTGACCTAAATAGGACAACTTTTGATCAAAAAGACAACTTTGGTCAAAATGGTCAATCCTTGATCCAATGACCAACCCATTAACCCAATAGGTCAACTTTTGACCAAAAAGTTAATTTTGGTCAAATTGGTCATTTTTTGACCTAATGACCAACCTATTGACCAATTATTGACCCAGTGAGCCAATCTCTGACCAAAATGACCACCAGTTGAGTCAATGGGTTAAATTTTGACCAAAAATTCAATATTGGTCAAAATAGTCAATTTATTACCAAATGACCAATTATTGACCCAATGAGTCAATATCTGACCAAAAGGTCAACTTTGGTCAAAATGGTCAATCCTTGACCCAATGACAAACTCATTGACCCAATAGGTCAACTTTTGACCAAAAAGTCAATTTTGATCAAAATAATCAATTTTTGACTGTATGACCACTCATTGACCCAATAGGTCAACTTTTGACTAAAAAGTAAACTAGGTCAAAATGGTCAATTTTTGACCAAATGACCAACACTTTGACCCAATAGGTCAACTTTTGACCAAAATGTCAATCGCCAAAATAGTTAATTTTCGACCTAATGATCACCCGTCGACCTAACAGTCAACTTTCGACCATAAAGTCAACTTTGGTCAAATTGGTCAATTTTCGACCCAATACCAAACCCATTGACCCAATAGGTCAACATTTGAGCAAAATGTCAAATTTGGTCAAAATGGTAAATCCGTGACCCAATGACCCAATAGATCGACTTTTGACCTAAAAGTCAATTTTGGTCAAAATAGTAAATTTTTTACTTAATTACCAATTATTGACCCAATAGGTCAATTTTTGACCAAAAAGTCAACTTTGGTTAAAATGGTCAATCCTTGACCCAATGACCAACCCATTGTCCCAAAAGGTCAACTTTTGACAAAAAAGTTATCTTTGGTCAAAATGATCAATTCTTGACCCAATTACCTACTCATCGATCTAATAGGTCAACTTTCGACCAAAAAGTCAACTTCGGTCAAATGGTCATTTTACGGATCTAATGGTTAACTTTTCGACCAAAATTCAATTTTAGTCAAAATAGTCAACTTTCGACCAAAAAGTCATCTCGGTCAAAATGGTCAATTTCCGATCTAATGACTAACCCCGTTGATCTAATGGGTTAACTTTTAACCAAAAATTTAATTTGGGTCAAAATAGTTAATTTTTGATCTAATCTCCAATTATCGACTAAATAAGTTAATCTCGACCAAATAAGTAACTATGGTCAAAATGGTCAATCCTTGACCCAATAGGTTAACTTTTGATCAAAAGGTCTATTTTAGTCAAAATATTTAATTTTTGACTTAATGACCACCAATTTACCCAACAGGTCAATCTTTAACAAAAAAGTCAATTTTGGTCAAAATAGTCAATTTTGACCTAATGCCAATTATTAATCCAAGAAGTCGCTCTCTGACCAAAAAGTCAACTTCTTGCCTCGACCCAATGACCAATCCATTATCTCAAAAGGTCAAATTTCGACTAAAAGTCAACTTTGGTCAAAATGCTCAATTTCGCACCTAATGACTAACCCATCGACCCAATATGATCAACCTTCGACCAAAAAGTCATCTTTCAGTCAAAATGGTCAATTCTTGACCCAATTACGAACTCGTTGACCAAATAGGTCGAATTCTGACTAAAAAGTCAACATTGGTCAAAATGGTCAATTTTTGACCCAATGACCACCCCGATGACCCAATGGGTTAACTTTTGACCAAAAATTTAATTTTAGTCAAAATAATCAAGTTTTGACCTAATGACCAATTATTGACCCAATAAGTCAATCTCTGACCAAAAGGTCAACTTTGGTCAATATGGTCAATCCTTGACCCAATTACCAACCCATTGACCCAATTGGTCAACATTTGACCAAAAAGTGAACTTTAGTCGAAATAGTCAATCCTTTACACAATGACCATCTCATTGACACAACAGGTCAACTTTTGACTAAAAAGTTAATTTTGATCAATATAGTTAATTTTTTACCTAATGACCACCCAATTGACCCAATATGTCAACTTTGACCAAAACGTTAACTTTGGTCAAAATGGTCAATTTCTGACCCAATGACCACCCCATTGACCCAATAGGTCAAATTTTGACCAAAAAATCAATTTTGGTCAAAATAATCAATTTTCGACTTAATGACCACCTATCGACCTAATAGATAAACTTTCGACCAAAAAGTCAATTTTGGTCAAAATAGCCAATTTCGACATTTCGACTCAATTATCGACCCAAGAAGCCAATCTATGACCAAAAAGTTAACTTTGGTCAAAATGGTCAATCCTTGACCCAATCGTACAACTTTTGACCAAAAATTTAACTATGGTCAAAATGGTCAATCTTCAATCTAATGACCTAATAGGTCAACTTCTGACCAAAAAGTCAATTTTGGTCGAAATAGTCAATTTTGAGATGATGACTAACTCATTGGCCCAATATGTCAACTTTTGACCAAAAAGTCAATTTTTGTCAAAATAGTCAATTTTTGACCTAATAACCACCCAATTGACCCAATAAGTCAACTTTTGACTAAAAAGTCAACTTTTGTCAAGTTAGTCAATTTCTGACCCAATGACCAACCCATTAACCCAATAGGTCAACTTTTGATCAAAATGTCAATTCTCAGTCAAAATAACCAATTTTCGACCTAATGACCAACCATCGACTCTCGTAAGCCAATCTCTAAGCAAAAAGTCAACTTTGCTCAAAATGGTCAATCCTTGACCCAATGACCAACACATTGACCCAATAGGTCAACTTTTGACCAAAAAGTCAACTTTGGTCAAAATGATCAATCCTTGACCTAATGAACAACCCATTGGTCTAATAGGTCAACTTTGACCAAAGAGTTATTTTTTGTCAAAATAGTTAATTTTTGAACTAATGACCAATTATTAACCCAATAAGTCAATCTTTGACCAAAAAGTCAACTTTAGTCAAAAAGGTCAATCCATGACCCAATGACAAGCCCATTGACCCAATGGGTCAACTTTTGACCAAAAAAGTCAATTTTTGTCAAAATAGTCAATTTTCGACCTAATGATCACCAATTGACCCAATAGGTCAACTTTTGACCAAAAAGTCAACTTTGGTCAAAATTTTCAATTTTTGACCCAATGACCAACTCATTGACCAAATAGATCAAATTTCACCAAAAAGTCAACTTCGATCAAATCGGTCAATTCTCGACGCAATGACCAAATAACAGTCAACTTTTGATCAAAAGTCAACTTTGGTCAAAATGATCAAGTTCTCAATCTAATGACCACCCCGTTAATCTAAAGGGTCAACTTTTGATCAAACATTTAATTTTTGTCTAAATAATCAATTTTTAACCTAATGACCAATTATCGTCCCAATAAGTCAATCTCTCGACCGAAAATCAACTTTGGTCTAAATGGTCAATCCTTGACCCAATGACCAATCCATTGACCCAATAGGCCACCTTTTTACCAAACAATCAACTTTGGTCAAAATGTTCAATCCTTTACCAAATGACCAACCCATTGACCCAATAGTTCAACTTTTGATCTAATAATCAATTTTGGTCATAATAGTCAATTTTCGACCTAATGACCAATTATCGGCCCAAGTAGTTAATCTCCGACTAAAAGTTAACTTTGGTCAAAATGGTCAATCATCGAATCCAATGACCAACCCATCGACCTAATAGGTCAACTTTCGACCGAAAAGTCAACTTCGTCATAATTATTAATCATCGACCCAATGACCAACCCATCGACCTAATAGGTCAACTTTCGACCAAAAAGTCAATTTTGGTCAAAATAGTCAATTTTTGAATTAATGACAAATTATTGACCCAATAAGTCAATCTCTGACCCAAAAGTCAACTTTGGTCAAAATGGTCAATCCATGACCCAATGACCCAATAGGTCAACTTTTGACAAAATAGTAAATTTTGGCCAAAAATATTTATTTTTTGACCTAATGACCACCCATTGACCCAATAGGTCAACTTTTGACCAAAAAGTGAACTTTGGTCAAAATGGTCAATTTTCACCTAATGACCACCCATTTACCCAACAGTCAACTTTCGACCAAAAGTCATTTTTGGTTAAAATGATCAATTCTTGACCAATTACCAACATTATCGACCAAATAGGTCAACTTTCGACCAAAAAGTCATGCTTAGTCAAAAATTTCAATTTCTGACCCAATGACCACCCCGTTGATCCAATCAGCTAACTTTCGACAAAAATTCATTTTCAGTCGAAATAAATAACTATTGACTCTAATGACCAATTATCAATCTAATAAGTCAATTTCCGAATCCTGAAAAGTCAACTTTTGGTCAAAATAGTCAATCCTTAACCCAATGACAAACTCATCAATCTAACAGATCAACTTCGACCAAAAGTCAATTTTGGTCAAAATAATCAATTTTCGACTCTAATGACCATCCTCGATCACGTATAAGTCAATCTCTGACTAAAAAGTCAACTTTGGTCAAAATGGTCAATCCTTGACCCAATGACCAACCCATTGACCCAATAGGTCAACTTTTGACCAAAAAGTCAACTTTGGTCAAAATGATCAATCCATGACCCAATGACCAACCCATTGACCTAATATGTCAACTTTTGTTCAAAAGTCAATTTTGGTCAAAATAGTCAATTTTGTAATTAATGACCAATTATCGACCCAATAAGTCAATCTCTGGCCAAAAAGTCAACTTTCATCAAAATGATCAATCCTTGGCCCAATGACAACCCATTGATCCAACAGGTTAACTTTTGACCAAAAAGTCAATTTTTGACCTAATGACTACCCATTGACCCAATATGTCAACTTTAGTCAAATAGGTCAAGTTTTGAGCCAATGACCAACCCATTGACCCAATAGGTCAACTTTTGACTAAAAAGTCATCTTTGGTCAAATCGGTCAATTCTTAACCCAATTACCAACTGATTGACCAAATAGGTCAACTGTTGACCAAAAAGTCAACTTTGGTCAAAATGGTCAATTTCTGACCTAATGACCACACCGTTGACCCGATGGGTAAACCTTTGACTAAAAATTTATTTTTGGTCAAAATATTCAATTTTTGACCTAATGACCAATTCTTGAATTAATAAGTCAATTTCTGATCAAAAAGTCAACTTTGGTCAAAATGGTCAATCCTAGACCCAATGATAAACCCATTAACCCAAAAAGTCAACTTTTGACCAAAAAGTCACTTTTGGTCAAAATAGTCAATTTTTGACATAATAACCAACCATTGACCCAATAGGTAAACTTTTGACCAAAAAAGTGAACTTTGGTCAAAATGGTCAATTTTTGACCTAATGACTAACCCATTGACCCAATAGATCAACTTTTGACCAAAATGTCTACTTTGGTCAAAATGGTCAATTTCTGACCCAATGATCACCCCGTGACCCAATGGGTCAACTTTTGAAAAAAAATTTAATTTTGGTCAAAAAAGTCTATTTTTTACCTAATGACCAATTATTGACCCAATAAGTCAATCTCTGACCAAAAAAGTCAACTTTGGTCAAAATGGTCAATCCTTCACTCAATGACAAACCCATTGACCGAATAGTTCAACTTTTGACCAAAAAGTTAATTTTGGTCAAAATAGTCAATTTTTGACTTAATGACCACCCATTGACCCAATAGGTCAACTTTTGACCAAAAAGTCAATTTTGGTAAAAAATAGTCAATTTTTGACCTAATGACAAATTATTGACCCAGTAAGCCAATCTCTGACCAAAAACTCAACTTTGGTCAAAATGGTCAATCCTTGACCAGTGAACAACACATTGACCTAATATGTCAACTTTTGACCAAAAAGTCAACTTTGGTCAACATGATCAATCCTGGACCCAATGACGAACCCATTGACCCATTATATCAAATTTTGACATAAAAGTCAATTTTAGTGAAATTGAACAATTTTTGACGCAATGACCAACCCACCCTATAGATCAAATTTTGACCATAAAGTCATCTTCGGTCAAAATGGTCAATTCTTGACCCAATTACCAACTCATTGACTAAATAAGTCAACTTTAGACCAAAAAGTCAACTTTGTTTAAATTGGTCAATTTCTGACCCAATAACCACTCAGTTGACCCAATGGGTCAACTTTTAACCAAAAATTTAATTTTTCTCAAAATAATCAATTTTTGACCTAATGACCAATTATTGACCTAATAAGTCAATCTATGACCAAAAAGTCAACTTTGGTCAAAATTGTCAATCCTTGACCGAATGACCGACCCACTGACACAATATATCGACTTTTGACCAAAAAGTCAATTTTGGTCAAAATTGTAAATTTTTGACTTAATGACCAATTATTTACCCAATAGGTCAACTTTTGACCAAAAATCAACTTTGGTCAACATGGTCAATCCTTGACCCAAAAGGACAACTTTTGACCAAAAAGTCAATTTTGGTCAAAATTGTCAAATTTTGATCTAATGACAACCTCATTGAACCAAAAGGTGAACTTTTGAGCAAAAAGTTAAATTTGGTCAAAATGGTCAATTTCTGACACAATGACATAAGGTATACTTTGATCAAAATAGTCAATCCTTGAGCCAATGATTAACTCATTGACCCAATCGGTCAACTTTTGACCAAAAAGTCAAGTTTGGTTAAAATGGTCAATCCTTGACCCAATGACCAACTCATTGAATCTAAAAGGACAACATTCGACTAAAAAGTCAATTTTGTCAAACTCAATTTTGGTCAAAATTATCAATTTTTGACCTAATGACCACCTCATTGACCTAAACAGTCAACTTTTCACCAAAAAGACAAATTTGGTCAAAAAGGTCAATCCTTGACCAAATGACCAACCCATTGACCCAATATGTCAACTTTTGACCAAAAAGTCAATTTTGGTTAAAATGGACAATTTTTGACCTAATGACCATTTATTGACCCAGTAAGCCAATCTCTGACCAAAAAGTCAACTTTGGACAAAATGATCAATCCTTGACATAATGACCAACCCATTGACCCAAATGGTCAACCTTTGACCAAAAAGTCAACTTTGGTCAAAATGATCAATCCTTGACCCAATGACCAACTCTTTGGCCTAATATGTCAACATTTGACCAAAAATTTTATTTTGAGCAAAATAGTCAATTTTTGAATTAATGACCAATTATTGACCCAATAAGTCAATCTGTGACCAAAAAGTTAACTTTGGTCAAAATGGTCAATCATTGACCCAATAACAAACCCATTGACCCAATAGGTCCACTTTTGACCAAAATGTCAATTTTGGTCAAAATAGTTAATTTTTGACCTAATGACCACAAATTGAGCCAATATGTCAAATTTTGATCGAAAAGTCAACTTTGGTCAAAATGGTCAATTATTGACCCAATGACCAACCCATTTACCCAATATGTCAACTTTTGACCAAAAAAGTAATCATTGGTCAAAATGGTTAATTCTTGACCCAATTACCAACTCATTGAACAAATAGGTCAACCTTTGACTAAAAAGTAAACATTGGTCAAAATGGTCAATTTCTGACCCAATGACCTCTCCGTTCACCCAAAGGGTAAACTTTTGACCAAAAATTTAATTTTGGTGAAAATTGACAATTTTTGACCTAATAACCAATTATTGACCCAATAAGTCAATCTCTGACCAAAAAGTCAACTTAAGTCAAAATGGTCAATCCCTGACCCAATGACAAACCCATTGACCCAATAGGTCAACTTTTGACCAAAAAGTCAATTTTGGTCAAAATACTCAATTTTTGATCAAAATACTCAATTTTTGACCAAATGACCACCCATGAACCCAATATGTCAACCTTTGATCAAAAAGTCAACTTTGGTCAAAATGGTCAATTTTGACCTAATGACCACCCATTAACCCAATAGGTCAACTTTTGACCAAAATGTCAAATTTGCTCAGAATGGTCAATCCTTGACCCAAGGACCAACCCACTGACCCAATATATCGATTTTTGACAAAAAAGTCAATTTTGGTCAAAATAGTAATTTTTTGACTTAATGACCAATTATTTGCCCAATAGGTTAACTTTTGATCAAAAGTCAACTTTGGTCAAAATGGTCAATCCTTGACCCAATGACTAACTCATTGACGCAAAAGTCAATTTTGGTCAAAATTGTCAATTTTTGATCTAATGACCACCTCATTGACTCCAAAAGGTAAACTTTTGTCAAAAAAGTCAAATTTGGTCAAAATGGTCAATTTTTGACACAAGACCTAAAGTCAACTTCGTCAAAGTGGTCAATCCTTGACCTAATGACAAACTCATTAACCCAATAGGTCAACTTTTGACCAAAAAGTCAACTTTGGTCAAAATGGACAATCCTTGACCCAATGACCAACTCATTGACCGAAAAGGATAACTTTTGACTAAAAGGTCAATTTTGGTCAAAATTGTCAATTTTTTACATAATGACCGCCTCATTGACCTAAATAGGTCAACTTTTGACCAAAAAGACAACTTTGGTCAAAATGGTTAACTTTTGACCCAATGACCAAAATGTAAACTTTGCTCAAAATGGTCAATTTCTGACCCAATGACCTCCCCGTTCACCTAAAGGGCTAAATTTTGGCCAAAATTTCAATTTTGGTCAAAATAGATAATTTTTGACCTAATAACCAATTATTGACCCAATAAGTCAATCTCTGACAAATAAGTCAACTTTGGTCAAAATGGTCAATTCCTGACCCAATGACAAACCCATTGACCCAATAGGTCAACTTTTGACCAAAAAGTCAATTTTGGTTAAATAGTCAATTTTTTGCTTAATGACCACCCATTAACCCAATAGGTCAACTCTTTACCAAAAAGTCAACTTTGGTCAAAATGGTCAATCCTTTAAACCTAATGACCACCCAAAAACCCAATAGGTCAACTTTTGACCAAAAAGTCAACTTTGGTCAAAATGGTTAATTTTTGACCTAATGGCCAACCCATTGACCCAATAGATCCAATTTTGAACAAAAAATTATCTTCGGTAAAAATAATCAATTCTTGACCCAAGTACCAACTCATTGACCAAATAAGTCAACTTTTGGCGAAAAAGTCAACTTTGTTCAAAATGGTCAATTTCTGACCCAATGACCACCCCGGTGACCCAATGGGTCAACTTTTGACCAAAAATTTAATTTTGGTTAAAATAATCAATTTTTGACCTAATGACCAGTTATTGATCCAATAAGTCAATCTCTTACTAAAAAGTCAACTTTGGTCAAAAAGGTCAATCCTTGACCCAATGACCAACTCATTGACCCAAAAAGTGAACTTTGGTCAAAATACTCAATCATTGACCCAATGACCAACCCATTGACCCAATAGGTTTACTTTTGACCTAATGACCAATTATTGACCAGTAAGCCAATCTCTGACAAAAAAGTCAACTTTGGTCAAAATGGTCAATCCTTGACCCAATGACTAACCCATTGACCCAATATGTCAACTTTTGACCAAAAATTTAACTTTGGTCAAAATGATCAATCTTTGAACCAATGACCAACCCTTTAGCCTAATAGGTCAACTTTTGATCAAAAAGTCAATTTTGGTCAAAATAGTCAATTTTTGAATTAATGACCAATTATTGACCCAATAAGTCAATCTCTGACTAAAAAGTCAACTTTGGTCAAAATGGTCAAATCTTGGCCCAATGACAAACTCATTGACCCAATAGGTCAACTTTTGACCAAATAGTCAATATTGGTCAAAATAATCAATTTTTGACTTAATGACCACCCATTGACCCAATAGGTCAACTTTTGACCAAAAAGTCAACCTTGGTCAAAAGGGTCAATTTTTAACCCAATGACCACATTGGCCCAATAGGTCAACTTTTGGCCAAAAAGACATCTTCGGTCAAAATGGTCAATTCTTGACCAAATTACCAACTCATTGGCCAAACAGGTCAACTTTTGACCAAAAAGCCAACTTTGGTCATAATGGTCAATTTCTGACCCAATGACCAGCCAGTTGAGTCATTGGGTTAATTTTTGACAAAAAATTCAATTATGGTTAAAATATTCAATTTCTAACCAAATGACCAATTATTGACCCAATGAGTCAATCTCTCTCCAAAAAGTCAACTTTGGTCAAAATGGTCAATCCTTGACCCAATGACAAATCCATTGACTCAATAGGTCAACTTTTGACCAAAAAGTCAATTTTGATTTATATAATCTATTTTTGACTAAATGACAACCCATGGTCCCAATAGGTCAACTTTTAACCAAAAAGTCAACTTATATCAAAATGGTCAATTTTTTACCCAATGACCAACCCATTGACCCAATAAATCAACTTTTGACCAAAAACTCAACTTTGTCAAAATGGTCAATCCTTGACCCAATGACCAACCCATTGACCCAATAGGTCAACTTTTGACCAAAAAGTCAACTTTGGTCAAAATGATCAATCCTTGACCCATTGACAAATCCGTTGACCCAAAAGGTCAACTTTTGACTAAAAAGTCAATTTTGGTCCAAATAGACAATTTTTGACCTAATAACCACCCATTGACCCAATAGGTCAACTTTGGTCAAATTGGTCAATTTTTGGCCCAATGACCAACCCATTGACCCGACAGTTCAACTTTTGACTAAAAAGTCATCCTTATTCAAAATGGTCAATTCTTAACGCAATTACCAACTGTTTGACCAAATAGGTCAACTTTTGACCAAAAAGTCAACTTTGATCAAAATAGTCAATTTCTGACCCAATGATCACCCCATTGACCCAATGGGTAAACTTTTGACTAAAAATTCAATTTTAGTCAAAATATTTAATTTTTGACCAAATGACCAATTATTGACCCAATAAGTCAATTTCTGACCAAAAAGTCAACTTTGGTCAAAATGGTCAATCTTGACCCAATGACAAAATCATTGACCCAATAGGTCAACTTTGACAAAAAAGTCAATGTTGGTCAAAATAGTCAATTTTTGACATAATGACCACTCATTGACCCAATAGGTCAACTTTTGACCAAAAAGTCAACTTTGGTCAAAATGGTCAATTTTTGACCCAATGACCAACCCATTGACCCAATAGATCAACTTTTGACCAAAAAGTCATATTCGGTCAAAATAGTCAATTCGTGACCCAATTACCAACTCATTTACCAAATTTGTCAACTTTTGACCAAAAAGTCAACTTTGCTCAAAATGGTCAATTTTTGACCCAATGATCACCCCGTGACCGAATGGGTCAACTTTTAAAAAAAATTTAATTTTGGTCAAAATAATCAATTTTTGACCTAATAAATAACTATTGACCCATAAGTCAATCTCTTACCAAAAAGTCAACTTTGGTCAAAATGGTCAGTCCTTGACCCAATGACAAACCCATTGACCCAATATGATCAACTTTCGACTAAAAAGTCAATTTTGGTCAAAATTTTCAATTTTCGACATAATGACCAACTCTTCGACCCAATAGATCAACTTTCGACCAAAAAGTCAACTTTGATCAAAATGGTCAATTTTCGACCAAATAACCAACACACTCGACCCAATAGATTAAGTTTCACCAAAAAGTCATCTTCGGTCAAAATGGTCAATTCTCGACCCAATTACTCTGCTCATCGACCAAATAGGTCAACTTTTGTTAAATTGGTCAATTTCTGATCCAATGATCGAATCCCGTCGACCCAATGGGTTAACTTTCGACTAAAAATTTAATTTTTGTCAAAATAATCAATTTTCGACCTAATGACCAATTAATCACCCAATAAGTCAATCTCTGACCAAAAAGTCAACTTTGGTCAAAATTGTCAATCCTTGACCTAATGACCAACCCATTGAACCAATAGATCAACTTTTGACCAAAAAGTCAACCTCGGTCAAAATGGTCAATCCTTGACCCAACGACTAACCCAATAACCCAAAAGGTCAACTTTTGACCAAAAAGTCAATTTTGGTCAAAATAGTCAATTTTTTCCTAATGACCACTTATTGACCCAGTAAGTCAATCTCTGACCAAAATGTTAACTTTAGTCAAAAAAGTCATTCTTCGACCCAATGACAAACCCATTGACCCAATAGGTCAACTTTTGACCAAAAAGTCAACATTGGTCCAAATGATCAATCCTTGACCCAATGACCAACCCTTTGGCCTAATAGGTCAACTTTTGACCAAAAAGTCAATTTTGGTTAAAATAGTCAATTTTTGAATTAATGGCCAATTATTGACCCAATAATTCAATCTTTGACGAAAAAGTCAACTTTGGTCAAAATGGTCAATCGTTAACCCAATGAGAAACCCATTGACCCAATAATTCAATCTTTGACGAAAAAGTCAACTTTGGTCAAAATAATCAATTTCTGACCCTATGACCACCTCGTTCACCCAATGGGTTAACTACGACAAAAAATTAAATTTTGGTCAAAATAGGTCAACTTTTGACCAAAAAGTCATCTTTAGTCAAAATGGTCAATTTCTAACCCAATGACCACCCCGTTGACCCAATGGGTTAACTTTTGACCAAAAAGTCAATTTTGGTCAAAATAATCAATTTTGGACCTAATGACCAATTATTGACCAGTAAGCCAATCTCAGACCAAAAAGTTAACTTTGGTCAAAATGGTCAATCCTTGACCCAATGACTAACCCAGTGACCCAATAGGTCAACTTGTGACCAAAAAGTCAATTTTGGTCAGAATAGTCAAATTTTGACCTAATGACCAAATATTGACCCGTATGTCTGTTTTGACCAAAAAGTCAATTTTGGTCAGAATAGTCAATTTTTGACCTAATGACCAACTATTGACCCAGAAAGTCAATCTCTGACCAAAAAGTTAACTTTGGTCAAAATAGTCATTCCTTCACCCAATGACAAACCCGTTGACCCAATAGGTCAACTTTTGACCAAAAAGTCAACATTGGTACAAATGATCAATCCTTGACCCAATGACCAACCTATTGGCCTAATAGGTCAAGTTTTGACCAAAAAAGTCAATTTTGGTTAAAATTGTCAATTTATGAATTAATGAACAATTATTGACCCAATAAGTCAATCTTTGACGAAAAAGTCAACTTTGGTCAAAATGGTCAATCCTTGACCCAATGAGAAACTCATTGACCCAATTGGTCAACTTTTGACCAAAAAGTCAATTTTGGTCAAAATAGTCAATTTTTGACATAATGACCACCCATTGACCCAATAGGTCAAATTTTGATCAAAAAGTCAACTTTGGTTAAAATGATCAATTTTTTACCCATTGACCCAATAAGTCAACTTTTGACTAAAAAAGTCATATTTGGTCAAAATGGTCAATTGTTGACCCAAGTACCAACTCATTAACCAATTAGGTCAACTTTTGACCAAAAAGTCAACTTTGGTCAAAATGGTCAATTTCAGACCCATGACCACCTCGTTCACCCATTGGGTTAACTATGACAAAAAATTTAATTTTAGTCATTATAGGTCAACTTTTGACCAAAATGTCATCTTTGGTCAAAATAGTCAATTTCTGACCCAATGACCACCCCGTAGACCCAATGGGTTAACTTTTGACCAAAAAGTCAATTTTGGTCAAAATAACCAGTTTTGGATCTAATGACCAATTATTGACAAGTAAGCCAATCTCAAACCAAAAAGTCAACTTTGGTCAAAATAGTCAATCCTTGACCCAATGACCAACCTAGTGACCTAATAGGTCAACTTGTGACCAAAAAGTCAATTTTGGTCATAATAGTCAAATGTTGACCTAATGACCAAATATTGACCCAGTAGGTCAACTTTTGACCAAAAAGTCAATTTTGGTCAGAATAGTCAATTTTTGACCTAATAACCAATTATTAACCCAGTAAGCCAATCTCTGACCAAAAAGTTAACTTTGGTCAAAATGGATAATCATTGACCCAATGACTAACCCATTGATCCAACAGGTCAAATTTTGACCAAAAAGTCATCTTTGGTCAAATTGATTAATTTCTAAACCAATGACCAACTCATTGACCCAATAGGTTAAACTTTTGCCCAAAAAGTCAACTTTGGCCAAGAGGGTCAAACCATGACCCAATGACTAATCCATTGACCTAATAGGTCAACTTTTGACCAAAAAGTCAATTTCGGTCAAAATAGTCAAATTTTGACCTGTTGACTACCCATTGACCAAAGTAAACTTTTGACCAAAAAGTTAACTTTGGTCAAAATGATTATTTTTTGACCCAATGACCAACCCATTGACCCAATATGTCAACTTTTGAATAAAAAGTCAACCTTGGACAAAATAATCAATTTTTGACCTAATGACCATTGCATTGACCCTATAAGTCAACTTTTGAACAAAAAGTCAATTTGGGTCAAAATAGTCATTTTTTGACCTCTTGACCAATTATTGACCCAATAAGTTAATCTCTGACCAAAAAGTCAACTTTGGTCATAATGGTCAATCATGAACCCAATGACAAACCCATTAGCCCAATAGGTCAACTTTTGACCAAAAAGTCAACTTTGGTCAAAATGGCAAATCCTTGACCCACTAACTCAATAGATCGACTTTTGACAAAAAAGTCAATATTGGTCAAAATAGTAAAATTTTGACTTAATGACCAATTATTGATCCAGTAGGTCAACTTTTGACCAAAAATTCAACTTTGGTCAAAATGGTCAATCCTTGACCTAATGACCAAACCATCGACCCAATAAGTTAACTTTCGATCAAAAGTCAACTTTGATCAAAATGGTCAATCTCGACCCAATTACCAACTCATGGACCCAAAAGGACTACTTTGGACCAAAAGTCAATTTTGGTCAAAATTGTCAATTTTTCACCTAATGACCACCTCATCGATCTAAAAGGGCAACTTTTGACCAAAAGTCAAATTTGGTCAAAATGATCAATTTCTGACCTAATGAACTAAATGTCAACTTTGGTGAAAATGGTCAATTCTTGATCCAATGACCAACCCATTGACCCAATTTTTTAACTTTTGACTAAAAAGCCAACTTTGGCCAAAATGATTAATCATTGACCCAATGACGAACCCATTGACCCAATAGGTCCACTTTTGACCAAAAAGTCAATTTTGCTAAAAAATTATCAATTTTTGAAGTAATATCCGCCTCATTGACCTAAATAGGTTAACTTTTTACCAAAAAAATAACTTTGGTCAAAATGGTCAATTGTTGACCCAATGGCCAACCCATTGACCCAATAGGTCAATTTTTGACCAAAAGATCAATTTGGGTTAAAATAATCAATTTTTGACCTAATGACAAATTTTTGACCAAGTAAGCCAATCTCTGACCAAAAAGTCAACTTAGTTCAAAATGGTTAATCTTTGACCCAATGATAAGCCCATTGACTAAATAAGTTAACTTTTGACCAAAAAGACAACTTTAGTCAAAATGGTCAAGTTCTGACCCAATGACAAACCAATTGATCCAATAGGTCAACTTTTGACCAAAAAGTCAATTTTGATCAAAATAGTAAAATTTTGATCTAATAAGAACGCATCGAATTCAATCGGTCAAACAGTCAACTTGGTCAAAATGGTCAATTTCGACCCAATCGACCAACTCATCGACCCAATAAATCAACTTTTGAACAAAAGTCAATTTTAGTCAAAATAGTCAAATTTTGTCTTATCGACCACCCATTAACAAAATATGTCAACTTTTGACCAAAAAGTTAACTTTGGTCAAAATGGTCAATCCTTGACCTAATGAGCAACTCATTGACCCAAAAGGATAACTTTTGAACAAAAAGTCAATTTTGGTCAAAATTTTCAATTTTTAACCTAATGACCACCTCATTAACCCAAAAGGTCAACTTTTGACTAAAAAGTTAAATTTGTTCAAAATGGTCAATTTCTGACACAATGGCATAAATTTCAACTTTGGTGAAAATGGTCAATCCTTGATCCAAAGACCAACCCATTGACCCAATTTGTCAACTTTTGATTAAAAGTAAACTTTGGCCAAAATAGTTAATCCTCAACCCAATGATCAACTCATTGTCCCACATGTCAACTTTTGACCAAAAAGTTAATTTTGCTCAAAATTATCAATTTTTTAACCGAATGACCACCTCATTCACCGAAATAGGTCAACATTTAACAAAAAAGACAACTTTGGTCAAAATGGTTAACCCTTAACCCAATGACCAACCCATAGTCTAAATAGGTCAACTTTTGACCAAAAAGTCAATTTTGGTCAAAATAGTTCATTTTTGACATACTGACCAATTATTGACCCAGTAAGCCAATCTCTTACCAAAAAGTCAACTTTGGTCAAAAGGGTTAATCCTTGACCCAATGACCAACTCATTGACCCAATAGGCCAACTTTTGACCAAAAAGTCAACTTTGGTCAAAATGATCAATCCTTGATCTAATGACCAACACATTGGTCTAATAGGTCAACTTTTGACCAAAAAGTTAATTTTGGTCAAAACAGTCAATTTTTGAATTAATGATCAATTATTGACCCAAAAAGTCAATCTCTGACCAAAAAGTCATCTTTGGTCAAAATGGTCAATCCCTGACCCAATGACCAATCAATCCACCCAATAGGTCAACTTTTGACCAAAAAGTCAACTTTAGTCAAAATGGAAAATCCTTAACCCAATGACCAACCCAGTGACCCAATAGGTCAACTTTTGACCAAAAAGTAAATTTTGGTCAAAATAGTCAATTTTGGAGTTAATAACAAATTATTGACCAGTAAGCCAATCTCTGACCAAAAAGTCAACTTTGGTCAAAATGGTCATTGCTTGACCAATAACAAACCCATTGACCCAATAGGTCAACATTTGACCAAAAAGAGAATTTTGGTCCAAAAGTCAATTTTTTACCTAATGACCACTCATTGGCTCAATAGGTCAACTTTGGTCAAAATGGTGAATTTTTAACCATATGACCAACCCATTAACCCAATAGGTCAACTTTTGACCAAAAAGTCATCTTTGGTCAAACTGGTCAATTTTTGACCCAATTTCTAACTCATTGAACAAAACGGTCAACTTTTGACCAAAAAGTCAACTTTGGTCAAAATGGTCAATTTCTGACCAAATGACCACCCCGTTGACCCAATGGGTGAACTTTTCACCAAAAATTCAACTTTGGTCAAAATAGGTCAACATGTGACGAAAAAGTCATCTTTAGTCAAAATGGTGAATTTCTGACCCATTGACCACCCCGTTGACCCAATGGGTTAACTTTCGACCAAAAATTTAATTTTGGTCAAAATTTTCAATTTTTGACCTAATGATCAATTATTGACCGAATAAGTCAATCTTTGACCAAAAAGTAAACTTTGGTCAAAATGGTCAATCCTTGACCCAATGACAACTCATTGACCCAATAGGTCAACTTTTGACCAAAAAGTCAACTTTGGTCAAAATGGTCAATACTTGACCAAATGACCAACCTAGAGACCCGATAGGTCAACTTTTGACCAAATCAGTCAGTTTTTAAAATAATGACCAATTATTGACCCAATAAGTCAATCTCTGACCACAAGATCAACTTTGGTAAATTTGGTCAACCCTTGACCCAATAGGTCAACATTTAACCAAAAGTGAACTTTAGTCAAAATAGTCAATCCTTGACATAATGACCAACCCATTGACACAATAAGGCAACTTTTGACCAAAAAGTTAATTTTTGTCAATATAGTCAATTTTTTACCTAATGACCACCCTACTGACCCAATATGTCAACTTTTGACCAAAAACCCAACTTTGGTCAAAATGGTCAATTTCTTACCCAATGACAACCCCATTGACCCAAAGGGTCAACTTTTAACCAAAAATTATATTGGGTTAAAATAGTTAATTTTTGTCCTAAAAACCAATTATTGACCCAATAAGTCAATCTCTGATTAAAAAGTCAACTTTAGTCAAAATGGTCAATACTTAACCCAATGACTAACCCATTGGCCCAATCGGTCAACTTTTGACCAAAATGTAAACTTTGGTCAAAATGGTCAGTTTCTGACCCAATGACCTCCCCGTCGACTAGGTTAACTTTTGACCAAAAATTCAATTTTTCTCAAAAGAGGTCAACTTTTTACCAAAATGTCATCTATGGTCAAAATAGTCAATTTCTGACCCAATGACCACCCCGTTGACCCAATGGGTTAACTTTTGAAAAAAAATTAATTTTGGTCAAAATAATCAATATTTGACCTAATGACCAATTATTGACCCAGCAAGTCAATCTCTGACCAAAAAGTCAACTTTGGTCAAAATTGTCAATCCTTGACCCAAAGAAAAACCCATTGACCCAATAGGTCAACTTTGGTCAAAATGGTCAATTTTTGAGCTAAAGACCACCCAATAACCCAATAGGTCAACTTTTGACCAAAAAGTCAACTTTGGTTAAAATGGTCAATTTTTGACCCAATAACCAACCCATTGACCCAATTGATCAAATTTTGACCAAAAAGTCATCTTCGGTCAAAATAGTCTATTCATGACCTAAGTACCAACTCATCGACTCAACTTTGATCAACTTTTGCATAAAAAGTCAACTTTGTTCAAAATTGTCAATTTCTGACCCAATGACCACCCCGGTTACCCAATGGGTCAACTTTTGACCAAAAATTAAATTTTGGTAAAAATAAACAATTTTTGACCTAATGACCAATTATTGACCCAATAAATCAATCTCTAACTAAAACGTCAACTTTGCTCAAAATGGTCAATCCTTGACCCAATGACCAAACCATTGATCCAATTGGTCAACTTTTGACCAAAAAGTCAACTTTGGTTAAAATAGTCAATCGTTGACCCAATGACCAACCCATTGACCCAATAGGTCAACTTTTGAACAAAAAAATCAATTTTGGTCAAAATAGTCAATTTTTGACCTAATGACCAATTATTGACCCAATAAGTCAATCTCTGACCAAAAAGTCAACTTTGGTCAAAATGGTCAATCCTTGACCCAATGACCAACCCATTGACCCAATTTGTCAACTTTTGATCAAAAATTTAATTTTGGTCAAGATGATCAATCCTTGACCCAATGACCAACCCATTGGCCTAATAGGTCAACTTTTGACCAAAAAGTTAATTTTGGTGAAAATAGACAATTTTTTTGATTAATGACCAATTATTGACCAATAAGTCAATCTCTGACCAAATAGTCAACTTTCGTCAAAATGGTCAATCCTTGACCAAATGACAAACCCATTGATCCAAAAGGTCAACTTTTGACCAAAAAGTCAATTTTGGTCAAAATAGTCAATTTTTAACAAAATGACCACCCATTGACCCAATAAGTCAACTTTTGACCAAAAAGTCATATTCGGTCAAAATGGTCAATTCTTGACCCAATTACCAACTCATTGACCAAATTGGTCAACTTTTGACCAAAAAATCAACTTTGGTCAAAATGGTCAATTTCTGACCTAATGATCACCCCGTGACCCAATGGGTCAACTTTTGAAAAAAAACTTAATTTTTGTCAAAATAATCAATTTTTGACCTAATGACCAATTGTTGACCCAATAAGTCAATCTCTGACCAAAAAGTCAACTTTAGTCAAAATGGTTAATCTTTGACCCAATAACAAACCCATTGACCCAATAGTTGAACTGTTGACCAAAAAGTCAATTTGGGTCAAAATAGTTAATTTTTTACTTAATGACCACCCATTGACTCAATAGGTCAACTTTTGACCAAAAAGTCAATTTTGGTCAAAATAGTTAATTTTTGACTTAATGACAAATTTTTGACCCAGCAAGCGAATCTCTGACCAAATACTCAATTTTGGTCAAAATGGTCAAACCTTGAACCATTGAACCAATAGGTCAACTTTTGACTAAAAAGTCAACTTTGGTCAAAATGATCAATCCTGGACTTAGTGACAACCCATTGGCCTAAAAGGTCAACTTTTGACCAAAAAGTCATTTTTGGTCAAAATAGTCAATTTTTGAATTACAGACCAATTAACCAATAAGTCAATATTTGACCAAAAAGTCAACTTTGGTCAAATGGTCAATCCTTGAACCAATGAAGAACACATTGACCCAATAGGTCAAATTTTGACCAAAAAGTCAATTTTGGTCAAAATTGTCTATTTTTAACCTAATGACCACCCACTGACCCAATAGGTCAACTTTTGACCAAAAAGACAACTTCGGTCAAAATGATCAATCCTTGACCCAATTACCAACACATTAACCAAATAAGTCAACTTTTGACCAAAAAGTCAACTTTGTTCAAAATGGTCAATTTCTGACCTAATAACCACCCTGTTAACCCATTGGGTCAACTTTTGACAAAAAACTTAATTTTGGTCAAAATAATTAATCTTTGACCTAATGATCAATTATTGACCCAATAAGTCAATCTATGACCAAAAAGTCAACTTTTGCCAAAATAGTCAATCCTTCACCAAATGACCAACCCACTGACCCAATATATCGACTTTTGACCAAAAAGTCAATTTTGGTCAAAATAGTAAATTTTTGACTTAATGACCCAATATTGATCCAATAAGACAACATTTGATCAAAAAGTCAACTTTGGTCAAAATGGTCAATCCTTGACGAAATGACAAACTCACTTATCCAAAAGGATAACTTTTGACCAAAAAGTCTATTTTGGTCAAAATTGTCAATTTTTGATCTAATGACCACCTTATTGACCCAAAAGGTGAACTTTTGACCAAAAAGTCAAATTTGGTCAAAATGTTCAATTTCTGACACAATGACCAAAAGTCAACATTGGTCAAAATGGTCAACCCTTGACACAAAGACCAACTCATTGACCTAATTGGTCACTTTTGACCAAAAAAGTCAACTTTGGTCAAAATGGTCAATCCTTGACCCAATGACCAACTCATTGACCCAAAAGGACAACTTTTGACTTAAAAGTCAATTTTAATCAAAATTTTCAATTTTCGACCTAAAGACCGCCTCATTGACCTAAATAGGTCAACTTTTGATCAAAAGACAACTTTGGTCAAAATGGTCAATCTCTTGATCCAATGACCAACCCATTAACCCAATAGGTCAACTTTTGACCAAAAAGTCAATTTTGGTTAAATTGGTCATTTTTTGACCTAATGACCAACCTATTGACCAATTGTTGACCCAGTAAGCCAATCTCTGACCAAAAAGTCAACTTTGGTCAAAATGTTTAATCCTTGACATAATGACCAACCCATTGACCCAATAGGTCAACTTTTGGCCAAAAAGCCAACCATTTTGACCATAAAATGACTTTTTGGTCAATATTTAATATATTGGGTCAATGGGTTGCTCATTGGGTCAAAAATTGACCATTTTGACCAAAGTTGATTTTTTGGTCAAAAGTTAACCTATTGTGTCAATGGGTGGTCATTAAGTCAAAAATTGACTATTTTGACCAAAATCGACTATTTCGACCAAAATCGATCATTTTGACCAAAATTGACATTTTGGTCAAAAGTTGACGTATTGGGTCAATGGGTTTGTCATTGGGTCATGGATTGTCCATGTTAACCAAAGTTAACTTTTTGGTCAAAGATTGACTTATTCGGTAATTAGTTATTAATTCAAAAATTGACTATTTTGACCAAAATTGACTAGTTTGACCAAAATTGACTTTATGGTCAAAAGTTGACCTTTTAGGCCAACGGGTTCGTCATTAGGTCCAGGTTTGATCATTTTGACCAAAGTTGACTTTTTGGTCAAAAGTTGACCTATTGGATCGATGGGTTGGTCATTGGGTCAAGGTTTGACCATTTTGACCAAAGATTAGTTTTGGTCACAGATTGGCTTACTGGTTCAAAAATTTATCATTAGGTCAAAAATTGACTTTTTGTTCAAAAGTTGACCTGTTGGGTCAATGGGTGATCAATAAGTCAAAAATTGACTATTTTGACCAAAATTGACTTTTTGGTCAAAATTCAACTATTCGATCAATGGCTCATTATCGGTCAAGGATCGACCATTTCACCAAAGTTGACTTTTCGGTCGAGATTAACTTATCGAGTCAACAATTAGTCATTAGGTCAAAAATCGATTATTTTGACCAAAATTCAATTTTTGTTCAAAAGTCAATCCATTGATCACAGATGATCATTTGGACCAAATCGACCATTTTGACTAAAGTCGACTTTTCGTTCAAAAGTCGACCAATTCGGTCAATGAGTCTAATCGGGTCAAGAATCGACCATTTGATTCAATATGACTTTGGTCAAAAGTTGATCTACTAGGTCAATGGGTTGGTCTTTGGCTAAAAATCGACCATTTTGACTCAAAGTCGTCTTTTTGGTCAAAAGTCGACTTATTGGGTCAATGGTGGTCATATGTCAAAATCGATTATTTTGATCGAATCGACTTTTCGGTCAAAAGTTAACCTATTGATCAATGGGCTTGTCATTAGGTCAAGTTACGATCCATTTTGACCAAAGTTGACTTTTTGGTAAAAAATTGACTTATCGGGTCAATAAATGGTCATTAGGTCAAAAATTGAATGTTTTGACCAAAATTGAATTTTTAGTCAAAAGTTTATCCTTCGGGTCAATGGGATGGTCATTGGGTCAGAAATTGACCATTTTTGACTAAATGACCTCCTCATTGACCTAAATAGGTCAACATTTGACCAAAAATTCAACTTTGGTCAAAATGGTCAATCCTTGACCCAATTACAAACCCATTAACATAATAAGTCAACTTTTGACCAAAAAGTCAACTTTGGTCAAAATGGTCAATTTTTGACCCAATGACCAACACATTGACCCAATAGATCAAATTTTGACCAAAAAGTCATCTTCGGTGAAAATGGTCAATTCTTGACCCAATTACCAACTCATTGACCAAATAAGTCAACTTTTGACCAAAAAGTCAACTTTATTCAAAATGCTCATTTTCTGACCCAATGAACACCCCGTTGACCCAATGGGTCAACTTTTGACCAAAAATTTAATTTTTCTCAAAATAATCAATTTTTGACCTAATGACCTATTATTGACCCAATAAGTCAATCTTTGACCAAAAAGTGAACTTTGGTCAAAATGGTTAATCCTTGACCAAATGACCAACCCACTGACCCAATATATCGACTTTTGACCAAAAAATCAATTTTGGTCAAAATAGTAAATTTTTGACTTAATGACTAATTATTTGTCCAATAGGACAACATTTGATCAAAAAGTGAACTTTTGTCAAAATGGTCAATCCTTGACCCAATGACAAACTCATTGATCCAAAAGGATAACTTTTGACCAAAAAGTCTATTTTGGTCAAAATTGTTAATTTTTGATCTAATGACCACCTCTTTGGCCCAAAAGGTGAACTTTTGACCAAAAAGTCAAATATGGTCAAAATCGTCAATTTCTAACACAATGACCAAGAGTTAACATTGGTCAAAATGGTCAATCCTTGACACAAAGACCAACTCATTGACCCAATAGGTCAACTTTTGACCAAAAAGTCAACTTTGGTCAAAATGGTCAATCCTTGACCCAATGACCAACTCATTGACCCAAAAGGACAACTTTTGACCAAAATGACAATTTTGGTCAAAATAGTTAATTGTTGACCTAATGACCACTCATTGAGCCAATATGTCAACTTTTGACAAAAAAGTCATCTTTGGTCAAAATGGTTAATTCTTGACCCAATTTCCAACTCGTTGAACAAATAGGTCAACTTTTGTACAAAAAGTAAACTTTTATCAAAATGGTCAATTTCTGACCCAATGACCTCCCCGTTCACCCAAAGGGTTAACTTTTAACCAAAAATTCAATTTTAGTCAAAATAGATAAATTTTGACATAATAACCAATTTTTAACCTAATAACCAATTATTGACCCAATAAGTCAATCTCTGACAAAAATGTCAACTTTGGTCAAAATGGTCAATCCCCAACTCAATGACAAACCCAATGACCTAATAGGTCAACTTTTGACAAAAAAGTCAATTTTGGTCAAAATAGTTAATTTTTGACCTAATGACCACCGATTAACCCAATAGGTCACCTTTTGACCAAACATTCAACTTTGGCCAAATTGGTCAACTTTTGACCTAATGACCACCCATCGATCCAATAAGTCAACTTTCGACTAAAAGTCAAATTTGGTCAAAATGGTCAATTTTTAATCTAATGACCAACCCATCGACCTAATCAGATCAAATTTCGATTAAAAAGACATCTTCGATCAAAATAGTCAATTTCGAATCTACATCACTAACTCATCGACCAAATATGATAACTTTTAGCGAAAAAGTCAACTTTGTTCAAAATGGTCAATTTCAGACCCAATGGGTCAACTTTTGACCAAGAATTTAATTTTGGTCAAAATAATCAATTTTTGACCTAATGACCAATTATTGACCAAATAAGTCATTCTCTTACTAAAAAGTCAACTTTGGCAAATGGTCAATCCTTGACCCAATGACCAACCCATTGACCCTATTAGTCAACTTTTGACCAAAAAGTCAACTTTGGTCAAAATATTCAATCATCGACCCAAAGACCAACCCATCAATCCAATAAGCTCAACTTTTGAACAAAAAGTCAATTTTGAGTCAAAATAGTCAATTTTCGATCTAACGACCAATTATCGATCTAATAAGTCAATCTCTAACCAAAACGTCAACTTTGGTCAAAATGGTCAATCATCGATCCAATGACCAACCCATCGACCCAATATGTCAACTTTCGACCAAAAACTCAACTTTGGTCAAAATGGTCAATTCTCGACCCAATGACCAACCCATCGACTTCAATATGTCAACTTTCGACTAAAAGGTCAATTTTGGTCAAAATAGCCAATTTTTTAATTAATGACCAATTATCGACCCAATAAGTCAATCTTCGAACAAAAAGTTAACTTTCGTCAAAATGGTCAATATTTGACCTAATGACCAACCCATCGACCCAATAGTCAACTTTCGAGTTAAATTGGTCAATTCTTCGACCTAATAACCAACCCATCGACCTAATAGTCAACTTTCGACCAAAAAGTCATCTTTGGTCAAAATGGTCAATTCTCGACCTAATTACCAACTCATCGATCTAATAGTCAACTCTCGACCAAAAAGTCAACTTCTGTCAAATGGTTAATTTAATGACCCAATGGTTAACTTTCGACCAAAAATTCAATTTTGCTCAAAATAGTCAACTTCGATCAAAGTCATTCGGCAAAATGGCTTTCGACCCAATGACCACACCCGTCAATCCAATGGGTTAACTTTTAACGAAAAATTTAATTTTGGTCAAAATAGTTTATTTTTGACCTAATCACCAATTATTGACCAAATAAGTTAATCTCTAATCAAATAGTCAACTATGGTCAAAATGGTCTATCATTGACCCAATGACTGACCCAATAAGTCAACTTTTAACCAAAAGGTCTATTTCGGTTAAAATAATCAATTTTTGACTTAATGACCAATCATCAATCTAATAGTCAACCTTCGACCAAAAAGTCAATTTCGGTCAAAATAGTCAATTTTAACCTAATGACCAATTATCGACCCAAATAGTCAATCTTTCGACCAAAAAGTCAACTTCGGTCAAAATCGGTCAATTCTTCGACTCAATTGACCAACTCAATCGAATCTAATAAGCTCAACTTTTGACCAAAAAGTCAACTTTGGCCAAAATGGTCAATTTCAAACCCAATAACCAACTAATTTACACAATAGATCAACTTTTGACCAAAAAGTTATCTTCGATCAAAATGGTCAATTATTGACACAATTACCAACTCGTTGACCAAATAGGTCGACTTCTGACCAAAAAGTCAACTTTGGTCAAAATGGTCAATTTTTGACCCAATGACAACCCCGTTGACCGAATGGGTCAACTTTTGACCAAAAATTTAATTTTGTTCAAAATAATCCAAATTTTTTTACCTAATGACATCAATCTTCACTCGACCAAAAGGTCAACTTTGGTCAATATGGTCAATCCTCGACCTAATGACTAACCCATCAATCCAACAGCTCAACTTTTGACTAAAAAGTCGAACTTTAGTCAAAATAATAATCTTCGACCTAATGACTCAACTCATCAGACTAACAGTCAACCTTTGACCAAAAAGTTAATTTTAATCAATTTAGTTAATTTTTTGCTTAAAGACCACCCAATTGACCTAATATGTCAACTTTTGACCATAAAGTCAACTTTGGTCAAATTGGTCAATTTTTGACCCAATAACCAACCCATTGACCTAATATGTCAACTTTTGAGCAAAAAGTTAACTTTAGTAAATTTTTAACCCAATGACCAACACACTTACCCAATAGATCGACTTTTGACTAAAAGTTAATTTTGGTCAAAATAAGTTAATTTGACTCTAATGACCAATCATCGACCAATAGTCAACTTCGAAAAAGTCAACTTTGGTCAAAATGGTTAATCTTCGACCCAATGACCAATCCATCGACCCAATAGTCAACTTTTCGACCAAAAGTCATCTTTGGTCAAAATGGTCTATTTTTGACCCAATTACCAACTCATTGATTAAATAAGTCAACTTTTGACCAAAAAGTCAACTTTTATCAAAAGATCAATTTCTGACCCAATGGGTTACCATTTGACCAAAAAGTCAATTTTGGTCAAAAAATGTCAACTTTTGACCAAAAAGTCATCTTTGGTTAAAATGGTCAATTTCTAACATAATGATCACCCTATTGACCCAATGGGTTAACTTTTGACCAAAAATTTAATTTTGTTCAAAATAGTTAATTTTTGACCTAATCACCAATTATTGACCAAATAAGTTAATCTCTGACCAAATAATCAACTATGGTCAAATGGTCAACTTCCTCACCTCAATAAAGTTAACTTTTGATCAAAAGGTCTATTTTAGTCAAAATATTTAATTTTTGACTTAGTGACCACCCATTTACACAATAGGTCAATCTTTAACCAAAAAGTCAATTTTGGTCAAAATAGTCAATTTTAAACTAATGCAAATTATTAATCCAAGAGCCAGTCTCTGACCAAAATGTCAACTTTGGTCTTGACCCAATGACAAATCCACGGTCAATTTTTGACCCAATGACCACCCATTTACCCAATAGGTCAACTTTTGACCAAAAGTCATTTTTGGTTAAAATGATCAATTTCGACCAAATTACCACCAATTGACCAACAAGGTCAACTTTCGACCAAAAAGTCATGCTTCGGTCAAAATATTCAACTTCTGACCCAATGACCACCCTGTTGATCCAATGTAGTCAACTTTCGACCAAAAATTCATTTTTGGTCAAAATAGTCAATTTTCGACCTAATGACCAATTCATCGACCTAATAGGTCAATTTCGACCAAAAAGTAAACTTTGGTCAAAATAGTCAATCTTTAACCCAATGACAAACCTCATCGAATCTAATATGTCAACTTTCGACCAAAAAGTCAATTTTGCGTCAAAATAATCAATTTTTGATCTAATGACCAATTATCGACACAGTAAGTCAATCTCTCGACCAAAAAGTCAACCTTAGTCAAAACGATTAATCCTTGACCCAATGACCAACCCATTGACCCAATAGGTCATCTTTTGACCAAAAAGTTAACTTTTGTCAAAATGATCAATCCATGACCCAATGACCAACCCATTAGCCTAATAGGTCAACTTTTGACCAAAATGTCAATTTTGGTCAAAATAGTGAATTTTTTAATTAATGACCAATTATTGACCCAATAAGTCAATCTCTGACCGAAAAGTCAACTTTCGTCAAAATGATCAATCCTTTGCCCAATGACAAACCCATTGATCCAACAGGTTAACTTTTGACCAAAAAGTCAATTTTTGACCTAATGACTACCCATTGACCCAATATGTCAACTTTAGTCAAAATAGTCAAGTTTCGACCCAATGACCAACCCATCAATCTAACAGTCAACTTTTCGACTAAAAGTCATCTTTGGTCAAACTGGTCAATTCTTAACCCAATTACCAACCGATTGACCAAATAGGTCAACTTTGGTCAAAATGGTCAATTTCTGACCCAATGACCACACCGTTAACCCGATGGGTAAAGCTTTGACTAAAAATTTATTTTGGTCAAAATATTCAATTTTCGACCTAATGACCAATTCGATCCAATAAGTCAATTTCGACCTAAAAGTCAACTTTGGTCAAAATGGTCAATCTTCGACCCAATGACCAACCCATTAACCCAATAGTCAACTTTTCGACTAAAAAGTCAACTTTTGGTCAAAATGGTCAATTTTCGACCTAATAACCAACCCATCAACCCAATAAGTCAACTTCGACCAAAAAAGTCAACTTTCGTCAAAATGGTCAATTCTCGACCTAATGACCAACCCATCGACCCAAAGATCAACTTTGACCAAAATGTCAACTTGGTCAAAATGGTCAATTCTTGACCCAATGACCACCCCGTCGACCCAATAGGTCAACTTTTGAACAAAAATTCAATTTTGGTCAAAATAGTCAATTTTTGACCTAATGACCAATTATTGACCTAATAAGTCAATCTCTGACCAAAAAGTCAACTTTGGTCAAAATGGTCAATCCTTGACCCAATGACAAACCCAACGACCAAAAGTTAATTTTGGTCAAAATAGTCAATTTTGACCTAATGACCACCCATCGACCTAATAGGTCAACTTTCGACCAAAAAGTCAATTTTGGTCAAAAATGTCAACTTTTCGACCTAATGACACAATTATCAACTCAAATAGTCAATCTCTCGACCAAAAACTCAACTTTCGTCAAAATGATCAATCTTCGACTCAATGACCAACACCATCGACCCAATATGTCAACTTTTGACTAAAAAGTCAACTTTGGTCAACATGATCAATCCTGGACCCAATGACGAACCCATTGACCCAATATATCAAATTTTGACCTAAAAGTCAATTTCGGTGAAAATGAACAATTTTTCAACCTAATGACCAACTCAATCCATCTTATGATCAAATTTCGACGATAAAGTCAACTCTCGGTCAAAATGGTCAATTCGACCCAATGACCAACCCATCGACTCAATAAGTCAACTTTACGACCAAAAAGTCAACTTTGTTTAAATCGTCAATTTCTCGACCCAATAACCAACTACCAATCTAATGAGTCAACTTTTAACCAAAATTTAATTTTTGTCAAAATAATCAATTTTTCACCTAATGACTAATTCATCGACCTAATAAGTCAATCTACGACCAAAAAGTCAACTTTCGGTCAAAATTGTCAATCCTCGATCGAATGACCGACCCAATCGACACTAATATATCAACTTTTGACCAAAAAGTCAATTTTGGTCAAAATTGCAAATTTTTGACTTAATGACAAATTATTTACCCAATAGGTCAACTTTTGACCAAAAATCAACTTTGGTTAACATGGTCAATCCTTGACCCAAAAGGACAACTTTTGACCAAAAAGTCAATTTTGGTCAAAATTGTTAATTTTTGATCTAATGACCACCTCATTGAAACAAAAGGTAAACTTTTGAGTAAAAAGTTAAATTTGGTCAAAATGGTCAATTCTGACACAATGACATAAGGTATACTTTGGTCAAAATAGTCAATCCTCGAGCCAATGATTAACTCATCAATCTAATCGGTCAACTTTTGACCAAAAAGTCAAGTTTGGTTAAAATGGTCAATCCTTGACCCAATGACCAACTCATTGACCCAAAAGGACAACATTTGACTAAAAAGTCAATTTTGGTCAAAATTGTCAATTTTGGTCAAAATTATCAATTTTTGACCTAATGACCACCTCATTGACCTAAATAGGTCAACATTCACCAAAAAGACAAATTTAGTCAAAAAGGTCAATCCTTGACCAAATGACCAACCCATTGACCCAATAGGTCAACTTTTGACCAAAAAGTCAATTTTGGTCAAAATGGACATTTTTTGACCTGAATGACTCAGCTATCGACCTAGCAGCCAATCTTCCGACCAAAAAGTCAACTTTGGTCAAAATGATCAATCCTCGACATAATGACCAACCCATCAATCTAAATGGTCAACTTTCGACCAAAAAGTCAACTTTCGGTCAAAATGATCACTCCTCAACCTAATGACCAACTCATCGGCCTAATACGTCAACATTCGACCAAAAATTTTATTTCGAGCAAAATAGTCAATTTTTTAATTAATGACCAATTATCGATCCAATAAGTCAATCCATGACCAAAAAGTTAACTTCGTCAAAATGGTCAATCCTCGACCCAATGACAAACCCATCGATCCAACTAGTCAACTTTCGACCAAAATGTCAATTTTGGTCAAAATAACTAATCTTCGACCTAATGACCACCCATCGAGCCAATAGGTCAAATTTGATCGAAAAGTCAACTTTGGTCAAAATGGTCAATTATTGACCCATTGACCAACCCATTTACCCAATATGTCAACTTTTGACCAAAAAAGTAAACTTTGGTCAAAATAGTTAATTCTTGACCCAATTACCAACTCATTGAACGAATAGGTTAACATTTGACCAAAATGTAAACGTTGGTCAAAATGGTCAATTTCTGACCCAATGACCTCCCCGTTCACCCAAAGGGTAAACTTTTGACCAAAAATTTAATTTTGGTGAAAATTGACAATTTTTGACCTAATAACCAATTATTGACCCAATAAGTCAATCTCTGACCAAAAAGTCAACTTAAGTCAAAATGGTCAATCCTCGACCCAATGACAAACCCATTTCCTAATAGGTCAACTTTTGACCAAAAAGTCAATTTTGGTCAAAATACTCAATTTTTGACCAAATGACCACCCATGAACCCAATATGTCAACCTTTGATCAAAAAGTCAACTTTGGTCAAAATGGTCAATTTTGACCTAACGACCACCCATTAACCCAATAGGTCAACTTCGACCAAAATGTCAAATTTGCTCGTAATGGTCAATCCTTGACCCAAGGACCAACCCACCGACCCAATATATCGATTTTTGACAAAAAAGTCAATTTTGGTCAAAATAGTATTTTTTTTGACTAAATGACCAATTATTTGCCCAATAGGTAACTTTTGATCAAAAGGTCAACTTTAGTCAAAATGGTCAATCCTTGACCCAATGACCAACTCATTGACCCAAAAGTCAATTTTGGTCAAAATTGTCAATTTTTGATCTAATGACCACCTCATTGACCCTAAAGGTGAACTTTTGTCAAAAAAGTCAAATTTGGTCAAAATAGTCAATTTTTGACACAATGACCTAAAGTCAACTTTGGTCAAAGTGGTCAATCCTTGACCCAATGACAAACTCATTGACCCAATAAGTCAACTTTTGAGCAAAAAGTCAACTTTGGTCAAAATGGACAACCCTTGACCCAATGACCAACTCATTGACCAAAAAGGATAACTTTTGAATAAAAGGTCAATTTTTCGTGAAAATTGTCAATTTTTTACATAATGACCGCCTCATTGACCTAAATAGGTCAACTTTTGACCAAAAAGACAACTTTGGTCAAAATGGTTAATCCTTGACCCAATGACCAACCCATTTGTTGACCCAATTACCAACTCGTTGAACAAATATGTTAACTTTTGATCAAAATGTAAACTTTGCTCGAAATGGTCAGTTTCTGACCCAATGACCTCCCCGTTCACCTAAAGGGCTAACTTTTGGCCAAAATTTCAACTTTGGTCAAAATAGATAATTTTTGACCTAATAACCAGTTATTGACCCAATAAGTCAATCTCTTCGACAAATAAGTCAACTTTGGTCAAAATGGTCAGTTCTTGACCCAATGACAAACTCATTAACCCAATAGGTCAACTTTTGATCAAAAAGTCAATTTTGGTTAAATAGTCAATTTTTTGCATAATGATCACCTATTAACCCAATAGGTCAACTATTTACCAAAAAGTCAACTTTGGTCAAAATGGTCACTTTTTGACCTTAATGACCACCCCAAAACCCAAAAGGTCAACTTTTGACCAAAAAGTCTACTTTGGTCAAAATGGTTAATTTTTGACCTAATGCCAACCCATTGACCCAATAGATCCAATTTTGAATAAAAAATTATCTTAGGTAAAAATAGTCAATTCTTGACCCAATTACTAACTCATCGACCAAAAAGTCAACTTTCGCTAAAAAAGTCAACTTTGTTCAAAATGGTCAATTTCTCGACCCAATGACCATCTCCGTCAATCTAATGGGTCAACTTTTGACCAAAAATTTAATTTTGGTTAAAATAATCAATTTTTGACCTAATGACCAGTTATTGATCCAATAAGTCAATCTCTTTCTAAAAAGTCAACTTTGGTCAAAATGGTCAATCCTTGACCCAATGACCAACTCATTGACCCAAAAAGTGAACTTTGGTCAAAATACTCAATCATCGACCAAATGACCAACCCATCGAATCCAATAAGTTTACTTTCGACCTAATGACCAATTATCGACCAAGAAGCCAATCTCCTGACAAAAAAGTCAACTTTGGTCAAAATGGTCAATCTTCGACCTAATGACTAACCCATCGAATCTAATATGTCAACTTTCGACTAAAAATTTAACTTTCGTCAAAACGATCAATCTTCAACCAATGACCAACCCTTTAAATTTAATAGTAAACTTTTGATCAAAAAGTCAATTTTGGTCAAAATAATCAATTTTGAATTAATGACCAATTATCGACCCAATAAGTCAATCTCGACTAAAAAGTCAACTTTGGTCAAAATGGTCAATCCTTAGCCCAATTACAAACTCATTGACCCAAAAGGTGAACTTTTGCCCAAAAAGTCAATATTGGTCAAAATAATCAATTTTTGACTTAATGACCACCCATTGGCCCAATAGGTCAACTTTTGACCAAAAAGTCAACCTTGGTCAAAAGGGTCAATTTTTAACCTAATGACCACATTGGTCCAATAGGTCAACTTTTGGCCAAAAAGACATCTTCGGTCAAAATGGTCAATCCTTGACCAAATTACCAACTCATTGGCCAAATAGGTCAACTTTTGACCAAAAAGCCAACTTTGGTCATAATGGTCAATTTCTGACCCAATGACCACCTAGTTGAGTCTTTGGGTTAATTTTTGACAATAAATTCTATTATGGTAAAAATATTCAATTTCTGACCAAATGACCAAATATTGACCCAATGAGTCAATCTCTCTCCAAAAAGTCAACTTCGGTCAAAATGGTCAATCCTTGACCCAATGACAAATCCATTGGCTCAATAGATCAACTTTTGACCAAAAAGTCAATTTTGATTTATAAAATCAATTTTTGATTAAATGACAACCCATGGTCCCAATAGGTCAACTTTTAACCAAAAAGTCAACTTATATCAAAATGGTCAATTTTTTACCCAATGACCAACCCATTGACCCAATAAATCAACTTTTGACCAAAAACTCAACTTTGGTCAAAATGGTCAATCCTTGACCCAATGACCAACCCATTGACCAAATAGGTCAACTTTTGACCAAAAAGTCATCTTTGGTCAAAATGATCAATCCTTGACCCATCGACAAATCCGTTGACCCAAAAGGTCAACTTTTGACTAAAAAGTCAATTTTGGTCCAAATAGATAAATTTTGACCTAATAACCACCCATTGACCCAATAGGTCAACTTTGGTCAAATTGGTCAATTTTTGGCGCAATGACCAACCCATTGACCCGACAGTTCAACTTTTGACTAAAAAGTCATCCTTGGTCAAAATGGTCAATTCTTAACGCAATTACCAACTATTTGACCCAATATGTCAACTTTTGACCAAAAAGTCAACTTTGGTCAAAATAGTCAATTTCTGACCCAATGATCACCCCATTGACCTAATGGGTAAACTTTTGACTAAAAATTCAATTTTGGTCAAAATATTTAATTTTTGACAAAATGACCATTTATTGACCCAATAAGTCAATTTCTGACCAAAAAGTCAACTTTAGTCAAAATGTTCAATCTTGACCCAATGACAAAATCATTGACCCAATAGGTCAACTTTGACCAAAAATTCTAAGTTGGTCAAAATAGTCAATTTTTGACATAATGACCACTCGTTGACCCAATAGGTCAACTTTTGACCAAAAAGTCAACTTTAGTCAAAATGGTCAATTTTTGACCCAATGACCAACCCATTGACCTAATAGATCAACTTTTGACCAAAAAGTCATATTCGGTCAAAATGGTCAATTCTTGACCCAATTACCAACTCATTTACCAAATTTGTCAACTTTTGACCAAAAAGTCAACTTTGTTCAAAATGGTCAATTTTTGACCCAATGATCACCCCGTGACCCAATGGGTCAACTTTTAAAAAAAATTTAATTTTGTCAAAATAATCAATTTTTGACCTAATAAATAACTATTGACCCAATAAGTCAATCTCTTACCAAAAAGTCAACTTTAGTCAAAATGGTCAGTCCTTGACCCAATGACAAACCCATTGACCTAATAGATCAACTTTTGACCAAAAACTCAATTTTTGACATAATGACCACCTATTGATCCAATAGATCAACTTTTGACCAAAAAGTCAACTTTGATCAAAATGGCCAAATAACCAACACACTGACCTAATATATTAAGTTTTGACCAAAAAGTCATCTTCGGTCAAAATGGTCAATTCTTGACCCAATTACTCGCTCATCGACTAAATAAGTCAACTTTTGTTAAAATGGTCAATTTCGATCCAATGACGACCCCGTCACCCACATGTTAACTTTGACTAAAAATTTTTTGTCAAAATAATCAATTTTCGACCTAATGACCAATTAATCACCCAATAAGTCAATCTCCGACCAAAAAGTCAACTTTGGTCAAAATTGTCAATCCTCGACCTAATGACCAACCCATCAACCAACAGATCAACTTTGACCAAAAGTCAACTCTGGTCAAAATGGTCAATCCTTGACCCAACGACTAACCCAATAACCCAAAAGGTCAACTTTTGACCAAAAAGTTAATTTTGGTCAAAATAGTCAATTTTTTCCTAATGACCACTTATTGTCCCAAAGAAGCCAATCTCTGACCAAAATGTTAACTTTAGTAAAAAAGTCATTCTTCGATCCAATGACAAACCCGTCGATCTAATCAGTCAACTTTCGACCAAAAAGTCAACATCGTCAAATGATCAATCCTCGACCCAATGACCAACCCATCGCCTAATAGCTCAACTTTCGACCAAAAAGTCAATTTTGGTTAAAATAGTCAATTTTTGAATTAATGGCCAATTATTGACCCAGTAATTCAATCTTTGACGAAAAAGTCAACTTTGGGCAAAATGGCCAATCCTTGATCGAATGACAAACCCATTGACCCAATAGTTCAACTTTGGACACAAAAGTTAATTTTGGTCAAAATAAATAGTCAATTTTCGACCTAATGACCACCCATCAATCTAACAGTCATCTTTCGACCAAAAAGTCAACTTCTGGTTAAAATGGTTAATTTTTTACCAATTGACCTAATCAGTCAACGTTTCAACTAAAAAAGTCGTATTTCGTTAAAATGGTCAATTGTTGACCCAAGTACCAACTCATTGATCAAAGTCAACTTTTGACCAAAACATCAACTTTGGTCAAAATAATCAATTTCTGACCCTATGACCACCTCGTTCACCCAATGGGTTAACTACGACAAAAAATTTAAATTTGGTCAAAATAGGTCAACTTTTGACCAAAAAGTCATCTTTAGTCAAAATGGTCAATTTCTGACCCAATGACAACCCCTTCGACCCAATGGGTTAACTTTTGACAAAAAAGTCAATTTTGGTCAAAATAATCAATTTTGGACCTAATGACCAATTATTGACCAAGAAGCCAATCTCGCACCAAAAGTTAACTTCGGTCAAAATGGTCAATCCTCGACCCAATGACTAACCCAATGACCCAATAAGTCAACTTGCGACCAAAAAGTCAATTTTGGTCGAATACTAAATTTTCGACCTAATGACCAAATATCGACTCCGCAGTCAGCTTTGACCAAAAAGTCAATTTTGGTCGAATACTCAATTTTCGACCTAATGACCAACTATCGACCTGCAAAGTCAATCTCCGACCAAAAAGTTAACTTTGGTCAAAATAATCATTCTTCGACCCAATGACAAACCCGTTAATCTAATAAGTCAACTTTCGACCAAAAAGTCAACATTGGTACAAATGATCAATCCTTCGACCCAATGACCAACCTATCGGCCTAATAGTCAACTTTCGACTAAAAAGTCAATTTTGGTTAAAATTGTCAATTTATGAATTAATGAACAATTATTGACCCAATAAGTCAATCTTTGACGAAAAAGTCAATTTTGGTCAAAATGGTCAATCCTTGACCCAATGACAAACCCATTGACCCAATTGGTCAACTTTTGACCAAAAAGTGAATTTTGGTCAAAATAATCAATTTTTGACCTAATGACCACCCATCAATCTAACAGTCAAATTTCGATCAAAAAGTCAACTTTCAGTTAAAATGGTCAATTTTTTACCCATCGACCTAATAAGTCAACTTTCGACTAAAAAAGTCATATTTGGTCAAAATGGTCAATCGTCGACCCAAGTACCAACTCATTAACCAATTAGGTCAACCTTTGACCAAAAAATCAACTTTGGTCAAAATGGTCAATTTCTGACCCATGGCCACCTCTTTCACCCATTGGGTTAACTATGACAAAAAATTTAATTTTTGTCAAAATAGGTCAACTTTTGACCAAAATGTCACCTTTGGTCAAAATACACTTCGACCTAATGACCACCCCGTAGACCCAATGAGTTAACTTTCGACCAAAAAGTCAATTTTGGTCAAAATAACCAATTTTGGATCTAATGACCAATTATCGACCAAGCAAGCCAATCTCGCACCAAAAGTCAACTTGGTCAAAATGGTCAATCCTTGACCCAATGACCAACCAAGTGACCGAATAGGTCAACTTGTGACCAAAAAGTCAATTTTGGTCAGAATAGTCAATTTTTGACCTCATAACCAATTATTAACCCAGTAAGCCAATCTCTGACCAAAAAGCTAACTTTGGTCGAAATGGATAATCTCCAACAGGTCAAATTTTGACCAAGAAGTCATATTTAGTCAAAATGGTCAATTTCTAAACCAATGACCAACTCATTGACCCAATAGGTTAACATTTGCCCAAAAAGTCAACTTTGGCCAAGAGGGTCAAACCATGACCCAATGACTAATCCATTGACCCAATAGGTCAACTTTTGACCAAAAAGTCAATTTCGGTCAAAATAGTCAAATTTTGACATGTTGACTACCCATTGACCAAGTAGGTAAACTTTTGACCAAAAAGTCAACTTTGGTCAAAATGATTATTTTTTGACCCAATGACCAACCCATTGACCCAATATGTCAACTTTTGAATAAAAAGTCAACTTTGCACAAAATAATCAATTTTTGACCTAATGACCATCGCATTGACCCTATAAGTCAACTTTTGAACAAAATGTCAATTTGGGTCAAAATAGTCAATTTTTGAACTCTTGACCAATTATTGACACAATAAGTTAATCTCTGACCAAAAAGTCAACTTTGGTCATAATGGTCAATCATGAACCCAAAGACAAACCCATTAGCCCAATAGGTCAACTTTTGACCAAAAAGTCAACTTTGGTCAAAATTGTAAATCCTTGACCCAATGACCAACCCCACTGACTCAATAGATCGACTTTTGACAAAAAAGTCAATATTGGTCAAAATAGTAAAATTTTGACTTAATGACCAATTATTGATCCAGTAGGTCAACTTTTGACCAAAAATTCAACTTTGGTCAAAATGGTCAATCCTTGACCCAATGACTAAACCATTGACCCAATAGGTCAACTTTGATCAAAAAGTCAACTTTGGTCAAAATGGTCAATCCTTGACCCAATTACCAACCCATAGACCCAAAAGGACTACTTTGGACCAAAAAGTCAATTTTGGTCAAAATTGTCAATTTTTCACCTAATGACCACCTCATTGACCCAAAAGGGCAACTTTTGACCAAAAAGTCAAATTTGGTCAAAATGATCAATTTCTGACCTAATGACCTAAATGTCAACTTTGGTGAAAATGGTCAATTCTTGATCCAATGACCAACCGATTGACCTAATATTTTAACTTTTGACTAAAAAGCCAACTTTGGTCAAAATAGTCAATTGTTGACCCAATGGCCAACCCATTGACCCAATAGGTCAATTTTTGACCAAAAGATCAATTTGGGTTAAAATAATCAATTTTTGACCTAATGACCAATTTTTGACCTAGTAAGCCAATCTCTGACCAAAAAGTCAACTTAGTTCAAAATGGTTAATCTTTGACCCAATGACAAGCCCATTGAATCAATAAGTTAACTTTTGACCAAAAAGACAACTTTAGTCAAAATGGTCAAGTTCTCGACCCAATGACAAACCAATCGATCCAACAGGTCAACTTTCGACCAAAAGTCAATTTCGATCAAAATAAGTAATATTTTGATCTAATAACAACCTATCGAATCAACAGTCAACTTTCGACAAAAAGTCAACTTTGTCAAAATGGTCAATCTCGACCCAATGACCAACGCATTGACCCAATAAATTAACTTTTGAACAAAATGTCAATTTTGGTCAAAATAGTCAAATTTTGACTTATTGACCACCCATTAACCAAATATGTCAACTTTTGACCAAAAATTTAACTTTGGTCAAAATGGTCAATCCTTGACCCAATGAGCAACTCATTGACCCAAAAGGATAACTTTTGAACAAAAAGTCAATTTTGGTCAAAATTTTCAATTTTTAACCTAATGACCACCTCATTAACCCAAAAGGTCAACTTTTAACCAAAAAGTTAAATTTGGTCAAAATGGTCAATTTCTGACACAATGGCCTAAATTTCAACTTTGGTGAAAATAGTCAATCCTTGATCCAAAGACCAACCCATTGACCCAATTTGTCAACTTTTGATTAAAAAGTAAACTTTGGCCAAAATGGTTAATCCTCAACCCAATGATCAACCCATTGTCCCAATATGTCAACTTTTGACCAAAAAGTTAATTTTACTCAAAATTATCAATTTTTTAACCGAAAGACCACCTCATTCACCGAAATAGGTCAACTTTTGACAAAAAAGACAACTTTGGTCAAAATGGTTAACCCTTAACCCAATGACCAACTCATACCAAATAAGTCAACTTTGACCAAAAAGTCAATTTTGGTCAAAATAAGCTAATTTTCGACATAATCGACCAATTATTGACCCAGTAAGCCAATCTCTTACCAAAAAGTCAACTTTAGTCAAAAGGGTTAATCCATGACCCAATGACCAACTCATTGACCCAATAGGCTAACTTTTGACCAAAAAGTTAACTTTGGTCAAAATGATCAATCCTTGACCTAATGACCAACACATTGGTCTAATAGGTCAACTTTTGACCAAAAAGTTAATTTTGGTCAAAACATTCAATTTTTGAATTAATGACTAATTATTGACCCAAAAAGTCAATCTCTGACTAAAAAGTCAACTTTGGTCAAAATGGTCAATCCTTGACCCAATGACCAACCAATCCACCCAATAGGTCAACTTTTGACCAAAAAGTCAACTTTAGTCAAAACGGTAAATCCTTAACCCAATGACCAACCCAGTGACCCAATAGGTCAACTTTTGACCAAAAAGTCAATTTTGGTCAAAATAGTCAATTTTGGAGTTAATAACAAATTATCGACTCAAGTAAGTCAATCTCTCGACCAAAAAGTCAACTTCGTCAAAATGGTCAATCGTCGACCAATAACAAACCCATTGACCCAATAGGTCAACATTTGACCAAAAAGTCAATTTTGGTCCAAAAGTCAATTTTTTACCGAATGACCACCCATTGACTCAATAGGTCAACTTTTGACCAAAAAGTCAACTTTGGTCAAAATGGTCAATTTTTGACCTAATGACCAACCCATTAACCCAATAGGTCAACTTTTGACCAAAAAGTCATCTTTGGTCAAACTGGTCAATTTTTGACCCAATTTCCAACTCATTGAACAAAACGGTCAACTTTTGACCAAAAAGTCAACTTTGGTCAAAATGGTCAATTTCTGACCAAATGACCACCCCGTTGACCCAATGGGTGAACTTTTCACCAAAAATTCAATTTTGGTCAAAATAGGTCAACATTTGACGAAAAAGTCATCTTTAGTCAAAATGGTGAATTTCTGACCCATTGACCACCCCGTTGACCCAATTGGTTAACTTTCGACCAAAAATTTAATTTTGGTCAAAATATTCAATTTTTGACCTAATGATCAATTATTGACAGAATAAGTCAATCTTTGACCAAAAAGTAAACTTTGGTCAAAATGGTCAATCCGTGACCCAATGACAAACCAATTGACCCAATAGGTCAACTTTTGACCAAAAAGTCAACTTTGGTCAAAATGGTCAATACTTGACCAAATGACTAACCTAGAGACCCGATAGGTCAACTTTTGACCAAATCTGTCAATTTTTAAAATAATGACCAATTATTGACCCAATAAGTCAATCTCTGACCACAAGATCAACTTTGGTCAATATGGTCAACCCTTGACCCAATAGGTCAACTTTTAACCGAAAGTGAACTTTAGTCAAAATAGTCAATCCTTGACATAATGACCAACCCATTGACACAATTGGTCAACTTTTGACCAAAAAGTTAATTTTTGTCAATATAGTCAATTTTTTACCTAATGACCGCCCCACTGACCCAATATGTCAACTTTTGACCAAAAACCCAACTTTGGTCAAAATAGTCAATTTCTGACCCAATGAACACCCCATTGACTCAAAGGGTCAACTTTTAACCAAAAATTCAATTTGGTCAAAATAGTTAATTTTTATCCTAAATAGCAATTATTGACCCAATAAGTCAATCTCTGATTAAAAAGTCAACTTTAGTCAAAATGGTCAATACTTGGCCCAATGACTAACCCATTGGCCCAATCGGTCAACATTTGACCAAAATGTAATCTTTGGTCAAAATGGTCAGTTTCTGACCCAATGACCTCCCCGTTGACTTGGTTAACTTTTGACCAAAAATTTAATTTTTGTCAAAAGAGGTCAACCTTTTACCAAAATGTCATCTATGGTCAAAATAGTCAATTTCGGACCCAATGACCACCCCGTTGACATGGTTAACTTTTGAAAAAAAAATTAATTTTGGTCAAAATAATCAATATTTGACCTAATGACCAATTCATCGATCCAAAAGTCAATCACTGACCAAAAAGTCAACTTTGGTAAAAATTGTCAATCCTTGACCAAAAGAAAAACCCATTGACCCAATAGTCAACTTTTGACCAAAAAGTCAACTTTGGTCAAAATGGTCAATTTTTGACCCAATAACCAACCCATTGACCCAATAGATCAAATTTTGACCAAAAAGTCATCTTCGGTCAAAATAGTCAATTCATGACCCAATTACCAACTCATTGACCAACTATGACAACTTTTGGCGAAAAAGTCAACTTTGTTCAAAATTGTCAATTCTCGACCTAATGACCAACCCTGCTAATCCAATGGGTCAACTTTTGACCAAAAATTTAATTTTGGTCAAAATAATCAATTTTTGACCTAATGTGCAATTATTGACCCAATAAATCAATCTCTAACTAAAATGTCAACTTTGCTCAAAATCGTCAATCCTTGACCCAATGACCAAACCATTGACACAATTGGTTAAATTTTAACCAAAAGTCAACTTTGGTCAAAATAGTCAATCGTAGAACCAATGACAAACCCATTGACCCAATAGGTCAACTTTTGAACAAAAAAATCAATTGTGGTCAAAATAGTCAATTTTTTACCTAATGACCAATTATTGACCCAAGAAGTCAATCTCTCGACCAAAAGTCAACTTTGGTCAAAATGGTCAATCTCGACCCAATGACCAACCCATCGACCCAATTTAGTCAACTTTCGATCAAAAATTTAATTTTGGTCAAGATGATCAATCCTTCACCCAATGACCAACCCATCGCCTAATAGTCAACTTTCGACCAAAAAGTTAATTTTGGTGAAAATAGACAATTTTTTTATTAATGACCAATTATTGACCAATAAGTCAATCTCTGACCAAATAGTCAACTTTCGTCAAAATGGTCAATCCTTGACCAAAGGACAAACCCATTGATCTAAGAGGTTAAGTTTCGACCAAAAAGTCAATTTCGGTCAAAATACTCAATTCTTTAACTTAATGACTAACCCATCGACCCAATATGTCAGCTTTTGGTCAAATTGGTCAATTTTCGACTCCAATGACTAACACCATCGTTCAACCCAAGTCAACTTTTGACTAAAAAGTTAACTTTAGTCAAATTAGTCAATTCTTAACGCAATTACCAACAAATTGAACAAATACGTCAACTTTTGACCAAAAAGTCAACATTGGTCAAATGGTCAATTTCTGACCCAATGACCACCCCGTTGACCCGATGGGTACACTTTTGATTAAAAATTCAATTTTGGTCAAAATATTCAATTTTTGATCTAATGACCAATTCATCAATCTAATAAGTCAATTTCGACTAAAAAGTCAACTTTGGTCAAAATGGTCAATCCTTGACCCAATAAATAACCCATTGACCCAATATGTCAACTTTTGACCAAAAAGTCAATTTTGGTCAAAATAGTCAATTTTTAACAAAATGATCACACATTGACCCAATAGGTCAACCTTTAACCAAAAAGTCATATTCGGTCAAAATGGTCAATTCTTGACCAAATTACCAACTCATTGATCAAATTGGTCAACTTTTGACCAAAAAATCAACTTTGGTCAAAATGGTCAATTTCTGACCTAATGATCACCCCGTGACCCAATGGGTCAACTTTTGAAAAAAAAAACATAATTTTGGTCAAAATAATTAATGTTTGACCTAATGACCAATTGTTAACCCAATAAGTCAATCTCTGACTAAAAAGTCAACTTTAGTCAAAATGGTCAATCCTTGACCCAATGACAAACCCATTGACCCAATAGTTCAACTGTTGACCAAAAAGTAAATTTGGGTCAAAATAGACAATTTTTTACTTAATGACCACCCATTGAATCCAATAGATCAAATTTTGACTAAAAAGTCAATTTTCGTCAAAATAGTTAATTTTTTACTTAATGACAAATTTTCGACTCCAAGAAGCTAACTTTCGACCAAATACTCAACTTCAGTCAAAATGGTCACTACAATCCAACCCATCAACCTAATAGGTCAACTTTTGACCAAAAAGTCAACTTTGGTCAAAATGATCAATCCTGGACTCAGTGACGATCCCATTGGCCTAAAAGGTCAACTTTTGACCAAAAAGTCAATTTTGGTCAAAATAGTCAATTTTTGAATTACAGACTAATTAACCAATAAGTCAATATTTTGCCAAAAAGTCAACTTTGGTCAAATGGTCAATCCTTGAACCAATGAAGAACACATTGATCCAATAGGTCAAATTTTGACCCAAAAGTCAATTTTGGTCAAAATTGTCTATTTTTGACCCAATGCCCAACCCATTGACCCAATAGATCAAATTTTGACCAAAAAGTCATCTTCGGTGAAAATGGTCAATTCTTGACCCAATTACCAACTCATTGACCAAATAAGTCAACTTTTGACCAAAAAGTCAACTTTGTTCAAAATGGTCATTTTCTGACCCAATGACCACCCCATTAACCCAATGGGTCAACTTTTGACAAAAAATTTAATTTTAGTCAAAATAATCAATTTTTGACCTAATGACCAATTATCAATCCAATAAGTCAATCTACTGACCAAAAGTCAACTTCGGTCAAAATGGTCAACTTCGACCCAATGACCAACCCACTGACCCAATATATCGACTTTTGACCAAAAAGTCAATTTTGGTCAAAATAATAAATTTTTGACTTAATGACCAATTATTTGTCCAATAGGACAACATTTGATCAAAACGACAACTTTGGTCAAAATGGTGAATACTTAACCCAATGACTAACCATTGACCCAAAAGGATAAATTTTGACCAAAAAGTCAATTTTGGTCAAAATTATCAATTTTTGATCTAATGACCAGCTCATTGACCAAAAAGGTGAACTTTTGACCAAAAGGTCAAATATGGCCAAATGGTCAATTTCTGACACAATGACCTAAAGTCAAGTTTGGTCAAAATGGTCAATCCTTGACCCAATGACCAACTCATGCACCCAAGTAGGTCAACTTTCGACCAAAAAGTTAACTTTCGTCAAAGTGGTCAATCCTTGACCCAATGACCAACTCATTGACCCAAAAGGACAACTTTTGACTTAAAAGTCAATTTTGGTCAAAATTGTTAATTTTTGACTTGATGACCGCCTCATTGACCTAAATAAGTCAACTTTTGATCAAAAAAACAACTTTGGCCAAAATGGTCAATCCTTAATCCAATGACCAACCCTTTGACCCAATATGTCAACTTTTGACCAAAAAGTCAACTTTGGTCAAAATGGTCAATTTTTGACCCAATGACCAACCTATCGACCAATTATCGAATCCAAAGAAGCCAATCTCTGACCAAAAAGTCAACTTTGGTCAAAATGATCAATCCTTGACATAATGACCAACCTATTGACCAAATAGGTCAAATTTTAGCCAAAAAGTCAATCCTTTTGACCATAAAATGACTTTTTGGTCAAAATTTGATATATTGGGTCAATGGGTTGGTCCTTAGGTCAAAAATTGACCAATTTGACCAAAGTTGACTTTTTGGTCAAAATTTGACTTGTAATGAAGTGATCATTACGTCAATATCGACTATTTCGACCAAAATCGACTTTTTGGTCAAAATTAACCATCTTGTGCCAATGGGTTCATTATCGGTCAAGGATCGACCATTTCACCAAGGTCGACTTTTGTTCAAAAGATGACCACCTGGGTCAATGAGTCGGTAATCGGGTCAAGAACCGACCATTTCGACCGAACATGACTTTTGTCAAAAGTCGATCTATCGGGTCAATAGGCCGGTCATCGGGTAAACAATCGACCATTTCGACCAAAGTTGTCTTTTGGTCAAAAGTCGACCTATCAGATCAACTGCACAGTATTATGTCAAAAATCGACTATTTCGACCCAAATCGACTTTTTCATGTCAAAAGTCAATCTATCGAATCAAAGGAGCTCATTATTAGAGTCAATGATCGACCATTTCGACCAAAGTCGAGTTTTGCAAGAAATCGACTTATCAGTCAATAATCAGTCAACAGTCAAAAATCAATATTTCGACCAAAATCGATTTTTAGTTAAAAGTTTACCCATGGGGTCAATGGGTGGATTATCGGTCGAAATTAACAATTTGACTAAAGTCGATTTTTGTTCGTAAGTCGACTTATTTGGTCAATCACTCGGTAATCGGTTAAGAATCGACCATTTCGACCAAAGATGACTTTTTAGTCAAAGGTCGACTCGTTGGGTCAACGGGTTGGTTATCGGGTCAAAAATCGACCTATCAGTGTCAATGGACGGTCATTAGTCAAAAATGGTCAATTTCTGATAATAATGACCTAAAGTCAACTTTGCGTCAAAATGGTCAATCCTCACCAATGACCAACTCATCGACCTAATAAGTCAACTTTTCGACCAAAAAGTTAACTTTGGTCAAAATGGTCAATCTCGATCTAATGACCAACTCATCGACCTAGAGGACAACTTCAACTTAAAAGTCAACTTTCGTCAAAAAGACAATTTCGTCAAAATAGTCAATCCTTGATCCAATGACCAACCCATCGATCCAATAGGTCAACTTCGACCAAAAAGTCCACTTTGGCTAAAATAGCTAATTTTCGATCTAATGACCAATTATTGATCCAAGAAGTTCAATCTCTCGACCAAAAAGTTAACTTTGGTCAAAATGATCACTCGACATAATGACCAACCCTTTGACCCAATAGGTCAACTTATGACCAAATACGTCAACTTTGGTCAAAATGATCAATCATTGACTCAATGACCAACCCATTGGCCTAATAGGTCAACTTTTGACCAAAAATTCATTTTTTGTCAAAATAGGCAATTTTTGAATTAATGACCAATTATTGACCCAATAAGTCAATCTCTGACCAAAAAGTTAACTTTCGTCAAAATGGTCAATCCTTGACCAAAGGACAAACCTATTGATCCAAAAGGTCAACTTTTGAATTAATGACCAATTACCCAATATGTCAATCTTTGACAAAAAAGTCAGCTTTGGTCAAAATGGTCAATTCATGACCCAATGACAAACCCATTGACCCAATAGGTCAACTTTTGACCAAAATGTCAATTTTGGTCAAAATAGTCAATTTTTTACCTAATGACCACTCATTGAGCCAGTAGGTCAACTTTTGACCAAAAAGTCGGCTTTGGTCGAAATAGTCAATTTTTGAACCAATGACCAACTCATTTACCCAATAGGTCAACTTTTGACCAAAAAAGTCATCCTATGTCAAAATGGTTAATTCTTGACCCAATTTCTAACTCGTCAACAAACAGTCAATTTTCGACTAAAAGCAAACTTTGGTCAAAATGGTCAATTCTCGACCCAATGACCTCCTCGTTCACCCAAAGGGTTAACTTTTAACAAAAAAATTCAATTTAGGTCAAAATAGACAATTTTCGACCTAATAACCAATTTTTGACCTAATAACCAATTTTTGACCTAATAACCAATTGTTGACCTAATAAGTCAATCTCTGACCAAAATGCAACATTGGTCAAAATGGTCAATCCCCGACTCAATGACAAAATCATTGACCCAATAGGGTAATTTTTGACCAAAATTCATTTTTGGTCAAAATAGCCAATTTTTCACCTAATCACCACTCATTAACCCAATATGTCAACTTTTGACCAAAAAGTCAACTTTGGTCAAAATAGTCAATTTTTGACCAAATGACCACCCATTAACCCAAAAGGTCAACTATTGATCAAAAAGTCAACTTTGGTCAAAATGGTCAATTTTTGACCCAATGACCAACCCATTGACCCAATAGATTAAATTTTGACCAAAAAGTCATCTTCGATCAAAATAGTCAATTCTTAACCCAATGACCAACTGATTTACCAAATATGTGAACTTTTGCTAAAAAGTCAACTTTGTTCAAAATGGTTAATTTCGTAATCTAATGACCACCCCGTTGACCAAGTGGGTTAACTTTTCGACCAAAATTTAATTTTGGTCAAAATAATCAATTTTCGATCTAATGACCAAATATCGACCTAACAAGTCAATCTCTTACCAAAAAGTCAACTTTGTCAAAATGGTCAATCCTCGACCCAATGACCAACCCATCGACCCAATCGGTCAACTTTTAACCAAAAAGTCAACTTTGGTCAAAATAATAATCATCGACCCAATGACCAACCCATTGGCCCAACTGGCCAAATTTTGAATAAAAAATCAACTTTGGTCAAAATAACAATTTTCGACCTAATGACCAATTATCGACCCAAGAAGCCAATCTCCGACCAAAAAGTCAACTTTGGTCAAAATGACCATCCTCGACCCAATGATCAACCCATCGATCCAATATGTCAACTTCGACAAAAAATTTAACTTCGGTCAAAATGATCAACTCTCGACCCAATGACCAACCCATCGACTCAATAAGTCAACTCGACCAAAAGTCATTTTTGGTCAAAATAGTTAATTTTTTAATTAATGACAAATTATTGACCCAATAAGTCAATCTCTGACCAAAAAGTCAACTTTCGTCAAAATGGTCAATCTTTGACCCAATGATAAACCCATTGATCCAATAGGTCAACTTTTGACCAAAAAGTCAATTTTGGTAAATATAATCAATTTTTGACCTAATGACCACCTATAAACCCAATAGGTCAGCTTTGGTTAAATTGGTCAATTTTTGACCCAATGACCATCCCATTGACCCAATAGGTCAACTTTTGACTAAAAAGTCATCTTTGGTTAAAATGGTAATTTCTTAACCCAATCACCAACTGATTGACCAAATAGGTCAACTTTTGACCAAAAAGTCAACTTTAGTCAAAATGGTCAATTTCTGACCCAGTGACCACCCCGTTCACTTGATGGGTAAACTTTTGACTAAAAATTCAATTTTGGTCGAAATATTTAATTTTTTACCTAATGACCAATTATTGACCCAATAAGTTAATTTCTAACCAAAAAGTCAACTTAGGTTAAAATGGTCAATCCTTGACCCAATGACAAACCCATTGACACAATAGGTCAACTTTTGACCAAAAAGTCAATTTGTAGTCAAAATAACAATTTCGACATAATGACCACCCATTAACCCAATATGTCAACTTCGACCAAAAAGGCAACTTTGTCAAAATGGTCAATTATCAATCTAATCGATCAACTTTCGACTAAAAAGTCATATTCGGTCAAAATGGTCAATTCTTGACCTAATTACCAACTCATTGACTAAATTGGTTAACTTTTGACCAAAAAGTCAACTTCGGTCAAAATGGTCAATTTCTGACCCAATGATCACCCTGTGACCCAATGGGTCAACTTTTGAAAAAAATTTAATTTTGGTAAAAAATATTAAAATTTTGACCTAATGACCAATTATTGACCCAGTAAGTCAATCTCTGACCAAAAAGTCAACTTTGATCCAAATGGTCATTCATTGACCCGATGACAAACCCATTGACCCAATAGTTCAAACTTTGACCAAAAAGCCAACTTTGGTGAAAATAGTAAATTTTTTACTTAATGACCACCCATTGGCCCAATCAGTCAACTTTTGACCAAAAAGTCTTTTTTGGTCAAAATAGTCAATTTTTGACATAATGACCACCCATTAACCCAATAGGTCAACTTTTGACCAAAAAGGCAACTTTGGTCAAAATGTCAATTTTTGACCCAATAGATCAACTTTTGACCAAAAAGTCATATTCGATTAAAATGGTCAATTCTTGACCTAATTACCAACTCATTGACCAAATTGGTCAACTTTTGACCAAAAAGTCAACTTTAGTCAAAATGGTCAATTTCTGACCCAATGACCACCCTGTGACCCAATGGGTCAACTTTTGAAAAAAATTTAATTTTGGTCAAAATATTAAATTTTTGACCTAACGACCAATTATTGACCCAATAAGTCAATCTCTGACCAAAAAGTCAACTTTGTTCGAAATGGTCATTCCTTGACCCAATGACAAGCCCATTGACCCAATAGTTAAAATTTTGACCAAAAAGTCCATTTTGGTGAAAATAGTAAATTTTCTTACTTAATGACCACCCATTGGCCCAATAGGTCAACTTTTGACCAAAAAGTCAATTTTGGTCAAAATAGTCAATTTTTGACATAATGACCACCAATTAACCGAATAGGTCAACTTTTGACCCAATGACTAACCCATTGACCCTATAGATCAACTTTTGACCAAAAAGTCATATTCGGTCAAAATGGTCAATTCTTGACCCAATTAGCAACTCATTGACCAAATTGGTCAAGTTTTGACGAAAAAGTCAACTTTAGTCAAAATGGTCTATTTCTGACTGAATGATCACCCTATGACCCAATGGGTCAACTTTTGAAAAAAAAATTAAATTTTGACCTAATGACCAATTATTGACCCAATAAGTTAATCTCTGACCAAAAAGTCAACTTTGGTCAAAATGGTCAATCCTTGATCCAATGACAAACCCTTTGACCCAATAGTTCAACTTTTGACCAAAAGTTAATTTTGGTCAAAATAATCAATTTTTGACCTAATGACAAATTATTGACCCAGTAAGCCAATCTCCGACCAAAAACTCAACTTTAGTCAAAATGGACAATCCTTGACCCAATGACAAACCCATTGACCCAATAGGTCAACTTCGACCAAAAAGTCAACTTTTGTCAAAATGATCAATCCTGGACCCAATGACGAACCCATTGGCATAAAAGATCAACTTTTGTCCAAAAAGTAAATTGTAGTAAAAATAGTTAATTTTTGAGTTAATGACCAATTATTGACCCAATAAGTCAATCTTTGACCAAAAAGTCAACTTTGGTCAAAATGGTCAATCGTTGACCCAATTAGAAACCCATTAACCAAATAGGTCAACTTTTGACCAAAAAAGACAATTTTGGTCAAAATAGTTAATTTTTGACCTAATGACCACTCGTTGACCCAATAGATCAAATTTTGTGCAAAAAGTCATCTTCGGTCAAAATGGTCAATTCGTGACCCAGTTACCAACTCATTGACCAAATAAGTCAACTTTTGACCAAGAAGTCAACTTTGTTAAAAATGGTCAATTTCTGACCCAATGACCACCCTGTTGACCCAACGACTAAACTTTTGACCAAAATATTAATTTTTCTAAAAATAATCAATTTTTGACCTAATGACCAATTATTGACCCAATAAGTCAATCTATGACCAAAAAGTCAACTTTCGTTAGAATGGTCAATCCTTGACCCAATGACCAACCAACTGACCCAATATATCGACTTTTGACCAAAAAATTAATTTTGGTCAAAATAGTCAATTTTTGACTTAATGACCAATTATTTGCCCAATAGGACAACTTTTGACCAAAAAGTCAACTTTGGTCAAAATGGTCAATCCTTGACCCAAAAGGACAACCTTTGACCCAAATGTCAATTTTGGTCAAAATTGTTAATTTTTGATCTAATGACCACCTCATTGACCCAAAAGGTGAACTTTTGACCAAAAAGTCAAATTTTGTCAAAATGGTCACTTTCTGATACAATGACCTAAAGTCAACTTTGGTCAAAATGGTCAATCCTTGATGAAATGACCAACTCATTGACCCAATAGGTCAACTTTTGACCAAAATGTAAACTTTGGTCAAAATGGTCAATCCTTAACCCAATGACCAACTCATTGACCCAAAAGGACAACTTTTGACTAAAAAGTCAATTTTGGTCAAAATTGTCAATTATCGACCTAATGACCGCCTCATCGAACTAAATAGTCAACTTTCGACCAAAAAGACAAATTTGGTCAAAATGGTCAATCCTCGATCCAATGACCAACCCATCGAATCTAACAGTCAACTTTCGACTCAAAAGTCAATTTTGTCAAAATAATAATTTGGTCAAAATAATAATTTGACCTAATGACCAATTATTGACTCAGTAAGCCAATCTCTGAAAAAAAGTCAACTTTAGTGAAAATGATCAATCCTTGACATAATGACCAAACCATTGACCCAATAGATCAACTTTTGACCAAATAGTCAACTTTAGTCTAAATGATCAATCCTTGACCCAATGACCAACCCACTGGCCTAATAGGTCAAATTTTGACAAAAAATTTAATTTTTGTCAAAATAGTCAATTTTTGAAATAATGACCAATTATTAACCCAGTAAGTCAATCTCTGACCAAAAAGTAAACTTTGGTCAAAATGGTTAATCGTTTACCCAATGACAAACCATGGACCCAATAGGTCAACTTTTGACCAAAATGTCAAATTTGATCAAAAAAGTCAATTTTTGACCTAATGACCACTCACTAAGCCAATAGGTCAACTTTTGACTAAAAAGTCAGCTTTAGTCAAAATGCTCAATTTTTGACTAATGACCAACTCATTTACCCAATAGGTCAACTTTTGACCAAAAAAGTCATCTTTGGTCAAAAAGGTTAATTCTTGACCCAATTACCAACTCGTTGAACAAATAGGTCAACTGTTGGCCAAAAAGTAAACTTTGGTCGAAATGGTTAATTTCTGACCTAATGACCTCCCCGTTCACCCAAAGGGTTAACTTTGGTCGAAATTGTCTACTTTTGGTCAAAGTAGACAATTTTTGACCTAATAACCAATTATTGACCCAATAATTTAATCTCTGACAAAAGGTCAACCTTGGTCAAAATAGACAATCCTTGACCCAATGACAAATCCATCGACCTATCAGTCAACTTCGACCAAAAAGTCAATTTTGGTCAAAATAGTAAATTTTTTACCTAATGACTGCCCATTAACCCAATAAGTCAACTTTTGACCAAGAAGTCAACTTTGGTCAAAATGGTCAATTTTCGAAGTAATGACCAACCATTAACCCAACAGGTCAACTTTTGACCAAAAAGTCAACTTTGGTCAAAATGGTCAATTTTTTACCCATTGACCAACTCATACAGATAATAGATTAAATTTTGACAAAAAAGTCATCTTCGGTCAAAATAGTCAATTCTTGACCCAATTACCAACCCATTGACCAAATATGTTAACTTTTAGCGAAAAAGCCAACTTTGTTCAAAATGGTCAATTTCTGACCCAATGACCACCCCATTGACCATATGGGTCAACTTTTGACCAAAACTTTAATTTTGGTCAAAATAATCAATTTTTGACCGAATAACCAATTATTGACCCTATAAGTCATTCTCTTACTAAAAAGTCAACTTTGGTCAAAATGGTCAATCCTTGACCCAATAACCAACCGAATTAATCAACTTTTGACCAAAACGTCAACTTTAGTTAAAATAGTCAATCATTGACCCAATGACCAACTTATTGACCTAATAGTCAACTTTTGTATAAAATATTCAATTTTGGTCAAACAAATCAATTTTTGACCTACTGACCAATTATTGATCCAGTAAGCCAATCTCTGACCAAAACGTCAACTTTGGTCAAAATGGTCAATCTTTAACCCAATGACCAACCCATTGACCCAATATGTCAACTTTTGACCAAAAATTTAACTTTGATCAAAATGATCAATCCTTGACCCAATGACCAACCCACCGTACTAATAAAGTCAACTTTTGCCAAAAAGTCAATTTTGGTCAAAATAGTCAATTTTTTAATTAATGACCAATTATTGACCCAATAAGTCAATCTCTGATAAAAAAAGTAAACTTTCGTCAAAATGGTCAATCCATTTGCCCAATAGATCAACTTTTGACCAAAAAGTCATATTCGGTCAAAATGGACAATTCTTGACCTAATTACCAACTCATTAACCAAATAGGCTAACGTTTGACCAAAAAGTCAACTTTGGTCAAAATGGTTAATTTCTGATCCAATGCCACCCCATTGACCCAATGGGTCAACTTTTGAAAAAAGCAATTTTGGTCAAAATAGACAATTTTTGAATTAAAGACCAATTATTAACCGAAAAAGTCAATCTCTGACCAAAAAGTCAACTTTGGTCAAAATGGTCAATCCTTAACCCAATGACAAAACCATTAATCCAATAGGTCAACTATTGACCAAAATGTCCATTTTGGTCAAAATAGTCAATTTTTGATATAATGACCACCCATTGACCTAATAGGTCAACTTTTGACCAATAAGACAACTTTGGTCAAAATAGTCAATCCTTGATCTAATGACTAACCCATTGACCCAATAGGTCAAATTTTAACCAAAAAGTCAATTTTGGTCAAAATAGTCAATTTTTATTCTAATGACCAATTATTGACCAACAAGTAAGCCAATCTCTGACCAAAAAGTCAACTTTGGTCATAATGGTCAATCGTTGACCCAATGACCAACCCATTGACCCAATATGTCAACTTTTGACCAAAAATTTAACTTTGGTCAAAATGATCAATCCTTGACCCAAAGACCAACCCATTGGCTTAATTCGTCAACTTTTAACCAAAAGGTCAATTTTGATCAAAATAGTCAATTTTTTAATAAATGACTGATTATTGACCCAATAAGTCAATCTCTGACGAAAAAGTCAACATTCGTCAAAATGGTCAATCCTTGACCCAATGACAAACCCATTGATCCAATAGGTCAACTTTTGACGAAAAAGTCAATTTTGGTCAAAATAGTCAATTTTTGACCTAATGACCACCCATTGACCCAATAGGTCAACTTTGGACCAAAAGTCATATTCGGTCAAAATGGACAATTCTTGACCCAATTACCAACACATTAACCAAATAGGTTAACTTTTGACCAAAAAGTCAACTTTGGTCAAAATGGTCAATTTCTGACCCAATCACACCCCGTTGACGCAATCGGTCAACTTTTAAAAAAACAATTTTGGTCAAAATAGTCAATTTTTAAATTAATGACCAATTGTTAACCGAATAAGTCAATCTCTGACCAAAAAGTCAACTTTGGTCAAAAAGGTCAATCCTTAACCCAATGACAAACCCATTGATCCAATAAGTTAACTTTTGACCAAAAAGTCAACTTTGGTCAAAAAGCTCAATTTTTGATCCAATGACCAACTGACTTACCCAATAGGTCAACTTTTGACCAAAAAAATCATCTCTGGTCAAAATGGTTAATTCTTGACCCAATTACCAACTGATTGACCAAACATGTCAACTTTAAACCAAAAAGTTAAATTTGGTCAAAATGGTCAATTTTTGACTCAATGACTACCCCGTTGACTCAATGGGTTAACTTTTGACCAAAAATTCAATTTTGGACAAAATAGTCAATTTTTGACCAAATTTCCAATTTTTGACCCAATAAGTCAATTTCTGACCAAAAAGTCAACTTTGTCAAAATGGTCAATCTCGACCCAATGACAAACCCATTAACCCAATATGTCAACTTTCGACCAAATAACCAATTTTGGTCAAATTGCTAATTTATGACTGAATGACCACCCATTGACCCAATATGTCAACTTTTGACCAATAAGTCAACTTTGGTCAAAATGGTCAATTTTTGACCCAAAGACCAACCCATTCACCCAATAGATCAACTTTTAACCAAAAAGTCAATTTTTGTTAAAATAATCAATTTTTGAATTAATGACCAATTATTGACCCAATAGATCAACCTTTGACCAAAAACTCAACTTTGGTCAAAATAGTCAATCCATGACCAAATGACAAACCCATTGACCTAATAGGTCAACTTTTGTCCAAAAAACTAATTTTGGTCAAAATAGTCAATTTTTGACCTAATGACCACCCATTGACCCAATTGGGCAACTTTTGACCATAAAGTCAACTTTGGTCAAAATGGTCAATTTTTGACCCAATGACTAACCCATCGACCCAATAGATCAACTTTTTACCAAAAAGTCTTCTTTGGTCAAAATGGTCAATTTTTGACCCAATGACCAACCCATTGACCAAATATGTCAACTTTTAACCAAAAAGTCAACTTTGGTCATAATGGTCAATTTCTAACCCAATAACAACCCCGCTGACCCATTGGGTTAACTTTTTACCAAAAATATAATTTTGGTCAAAATAATCAATTTTTGACCTAATGAAGAATTATTGACCCAATAAGTCAATCTCTGACCAAAAGATCAACTTTGGTCAATATGGTCAATCCTTAACCCAATGACCAACCCATTGACCCAATAGGTCATCTTTAGACCAAAAAGTGAACTTTAGTCAAAATAGTCAATTCTTGACACAATGACTAACCAATTTACAGAATAGGTCAACTTTTGACCAAAAAGTTAACTTTGATCAATATAGTCAATTTTTACTTAATTACCACCCCAATGACCTAATTTGTCAACTTTTGACCAAAAAGCTAACTTTGGTCAAAATGATCAATTTCTAGTCCAATGACCACCCCATTGACCCAATGGATCAACTTTTGACCAAAAATTCAATTTTGGTCAAAATAGTCAATTTTTGACCTAATGACAAATTATTCACCCAATAAGTTAATCTCTGACCAAAAAGTCAACCTTGATCAAAATAGCCAATCCTTAACCCAATGATAAACCCATTGACCCAATGTGTCAACTTTTGACCAAAAAGTCAACTATGGTCAAAATGGCCAATTTCTGACCCAATGACCACACCGTTGACCCAATGGGTCAACTTTTGACCCAAAACTTAATTTTTCTCAAAATAATCAATTTTTTACCTGATGACTAATTATTGACCCAAGAAGTCAATCTATGACCAAAAAGTCAACTTTGGTCAAAATAGTCAATCCTTGACCCAATGACCAACCCCCTGACACAATATATCGTCTTTTGACCAAAAAGTCAATTTTGGTAAAAATAGTAAATTTTTGACTTAATGACCAATAATTTGTCCAATAGGACAATATTTGATCAAAAAGTCAACTTTGGTCAAAATGGTGAATCCTTGACCAAATGACCAACTCATTGACCAAAAAGGATAACTTTTGACCAAAAAGTAAATTTTGGTCAAAATTGTCAATTTTTGATCTAATGACCACCTCATTGACCCAAAGGGTGAACTTTTGACCAAAAAGTCAAATATGGTCAAAATGGTTAATTTCTGACACAATGACCTAAAGTCGACTTTGGTCAAAATGGTCAATCCTTGACCCAATGACCAACTCATTGACCCAATAGGTCAACTTTTGACCAAAAAAGTCAACTTTGGTCAAAATGGTTAATCCGTGACCAAATGACCAACAATCTCTGACCAAAAGTCAATCGTGACCAAAAAGTCAACTTTGGTCAAAATGGTCAATCCTTGACCAAATGACAAACGCATTTACCCAGTAGGTCAAGTTTTGACAAAAAAGTCAATTTTGGTCAAAATAGTCAATTTTTGACCTAATGACAAATTATTGACCTAGTAAGCCAATCTCTGATCAAAAACTCAACTTTTTTCAAAATAGTCAATTTTTGACCTAATGATGAATTATTGACCAACTCATTGACCCAAAAGGACAACTTTTGACTTAAAAGTCAATTTTGATCAAAAATGTCAACTTTTTGACCTAATGACAGCCTCATAGACTTAAATTGGTCAACTTTTGATCAAAAAGACAACTTTGGTCAAAGTGGTCAATCCTTGATCCAATGACCAACCCATTGAGCCAATAGGTCAACTTTTGACCAAAAAGACAATTTTGGTCAAAATAGTCAATTTTCTACCTAATGACGAATTATTGACCTAGTAAGCCAATCTCTAACAAAAAAGTCAACTTTGGTCAAAATGATCAATCCTTGACATAATGACTAACCCATTGACCCAATAGGTTATCTTTTGACCAAAAAGTCAACTTTGGTCAAAATGATCAATCATTGACCTAATGAAAAACCCAATGCCTAATAGGTCAACTTTTGACCAAAAATTCAATTTTGGTCAAAATGATCAATTTTTGAATTAATGACCAATTATTGAACCAATAAGTCATTCTCTGACCAAAAAGTTAACTTTGGTCAAAATGGTCAATCCTTGACCCAAAGACAAACCCATTCACCCAATAGGTCAACTTTGACCAAAATGTCAATTTTGGTCAAAATAGTCAGTTTTCAATCTAATGACCACTCATTGAGCCAATAGGTCAACTTTTGACCAAAAAGTCAGCTTTTGTGAAAATGGTCAATTTTTGACCCAATGACCAACTCATTTACCCAATAGGTCAACTTTTGACCGAAAAGTCATCTTTTGTTAAAATTGTTAATTCTTGACCCAATTTCCAACTTGTCGAACAAAGTCAACTTTTGTCTAGAAAGTAAACTTTTGTCAAAATGGTCAATTTCTGACCCAATGACCTCCCCGTTCACCCAAAGGGTTAACTTTTAACCAAAAATTCAATTTCGGTCAAAATAGATAATTTTTGACCTAATAACCAATTTTTGACCTAATAACCAATTATTGACCCAATAAGTCAATCTCAGACCAAAATGTCAACATTGGTCAAAATGGTCAATCCCAGACTCAATGACAAACCCAATGACCTAATAGGTCAACTTTTGACCAAAAAGTCATTTTTGGTCAAAATAGTCAATTTTTGACCTAATGACCACCCATTAACCAAATAGGTCAACTTTTGACCAAAAAGTCAACTTTGGTCAAAATGGTCAATTTTTGACCTATTGACCACACCCATTAACCCAATAAGTGAACTTTTGATTAAAAATTCAACTTTAGTCAAAATGGTCAAATTTTGACCCATTGACCAACCCTTTGACCCAATAGATCAAATTTTGACCAAAAAGTCATCTTCGGTCAAAATAGTCAATTCATGACCCAGTTACCAACTCATTGACCCAATTAGTCAACTTCTGGCGAAAAAGTCAACTTTGTTCAAAATGGTCAATTTCAGACCCATTGACCACCCCGTTGACCCAATGGGTCAACTTTTGACCAAAAAATGAATTTTGGTGAAAATTATAAATTTTTGACCTATTGACCAAGTATTGACCCAATAAGTCAAACTCTTACTAAAAAGTCAACTTTGGTAAAAATGGTCAATCCTTACCCATTGACCCAATGTGTCAACTTTTGACCAAAAAGTAAACTTTGGTCAAAATTTTCAATCATTGACCCAAAGACCAACACATTGACCCAATAGGCCAACTTTTGAAAAAAAATCAATTTTTGTCAAAATAGTCAGTTTTAACCTAATGACCAATAATTGACCCAGTAAGCCAATCTTTGATAAAAAAGTCAACTTAGGTCAAAATGGTCAATCGTTGACCCAATGACCAAACCATTGACCCAATAAGTCAACTTTTGACCTAAAATTTAACTTTGGTCAAAATGATCAATCCTTGCCCAATGACCAACCCATTGGCGTAATTGGTCAACTTTTGACCAAAAAGTTAATTCTGGTCAAAATAGTCAATTTTTTAATTAATGACCAAATATTGACCCAATAAGTTAATCTCTAACCAAAAAGTCAACTTTCGCCAAAATGGTCATTCCTTGACCCATTGATCCAAAATGTCAACTTTTGACCAAAAAGTAAATTTTGGTCAAAATAGTCAATTTTTTACCTAATGACCATCCATTGACCCAATAGGACTTTAGTCAAATTGGTCAATTTTTGACCCAATGAACAACCCATTGACACAATAGGTCAACTTTTGACTAAAAGAACTTTTAGTCAAAAGTTGACCTATTGGGTCAATGGGTTGGTCATTGGGTCGAAAATTGTCTAATTTGACCAAAGTTGACCTATTGTGTCATAAATTGACCATTTTGTCAAATTGGTCAATTTGTAACGCAATTACCAACTAATTGACCAAATAAGTCAACTTTTGACCAAAAAGTCAACTTTGGTCAAATGGTGAATTTCTGACCCAATGACCACCCCGTTGACCCGATGGGTAAACTTTCACAAAAAAAGTCAATTTTTGTCAAAATATTCAATTTTTTTGACATAATGACCAATTATTGACCCAATAAGTCAATTTCTGACCAAAAGTTAACTTTGGTCAAAATGGTCAATCCTTGACCCAATGATAAACCCATTGACACAATATGTCAACTTTTGACCAAAAAGTGAAATTTGGTCAAAATTATTAATTTTTGACATAATGACCACCCATTGACCCCATTGGTCAACTTTTGACCAAAAAGTCAACTTTGGTCAAAATGGTCAATTTTTGACCCAATGACCAACCCATTGACCAAATAGATCAACTTTTGACCAAAAAGTCATATTCGGTCAAAATGGTCAATTCTTGACCCAATGACCAACCCATTGACCAAATAGATCAACTTTTGACCAAAAAGTCATATCCGGTCAAAATGGTCAATTCTTGACTCAATTACCAACTCATTGACCAAATTGGTCAACTTTTGACCAAAAAGTCAACTTTTGTCAAAATGGTCAATTTCTAACCCAATGATCACCCGTGACCGAATGGTTCAACTTTTGAAAAAAAAATTTAATTTTGGTCAAAAAAATCAATTTTTGACCTAATGACCAATTGTTGACCCAATAAGTCAATCGCTGACCAAATAGTCAACTTCTGTCAAAATTGTCAATGCTTGACCCAACGACAAACCCATTGACCCAATAGTTCAACTTTTGACCAAAAAGTCAATTTTCGTCAAAATAGTTAATTTTTGACTTAATGACCACCCATTGACCCAATATGTCAACTTTTGACCAAAAAGTCAATTTTGGTTAAAATAGTCAATTTTTTACCTAATGACAAATTATTGACACAATAAGCCCATCTCTGACCAAAAACTCAACTTTGGTCAAAATGGTCAATTTTTGACCTAATGACAAATTGCTGACCAACACATTGACCCAAAAGGACAACTTTTGACTTAAAAGTCAATTTTGGTTCAAATTATCAATTTTTGACCTAATGACCGCCTCATTGACATAAATAGGTCAACTTTTGATCAAAAAGGCAACATTGGACAAAATGGTCTATCCTTGATCTAATGACCAACCCATTGACCCAATAAGTCAACTTTTAACCAAAAAGTCAATTTTGGTCAAAATAGTCAATTTTTGACCTAATGAACAATTATTAACCCAATGACCAACCCATTGACTCAATGACCAAACTTGATCCAAAGACCAACCCATTGACCCAATTAGACAACTTTTGACCAAAAAGTCAACTTTGGTCAAAATGGTCAATTTTTTACCTAATGACCAAACCTTGACCAACTCATCGACCCAAGAGGACAACTTTGACTAAAAAGTCAATTTTGGTCAAAATTGTCAATTTTTTACCTAAGGACCGCCTCATTGACTTAAATAGGTCAACTTTTAATCAAAAAGACAACTTTGGTCAAAATGGTCAATCCTTGATACAATGACCAACTCATTGACCCAATAGGTTAACTTTTGACCAAAAAGTCAAATTTGGACAAAATGGTCAACTATTGAGCCAATGACCAACCCATTGACCAAATAGATCAAATTTTGACCAAAAAGTCATCTTCGGTCAAAATGGTCAATTGTTGACCCAATTACCAACTCATTGACAAAATAAGTCAACTTTTGACCAAAAAGTTAACTTTGTTCAAAATAGTAAATTTCTGACCCAATGACCACCCAGTTGACCCAATGGGTCAACTTTTGACCAAAAATTTATTTTTTCTTAAAATAATCAATTTTTGACCTAATGACCAATTATTGACCCAATAAGTTAATCTATGACCAAAAATTCAACTTTTGTCAAAATGGTCAACCCTTGACCCAATGACTAACCCTCTGACCCAATATATCGACTTTTAACCACAAAGTCAATTTTGGTCAAAATAGTAAATTGTTGAATTAATGACCAATTATTTGTCCAACAGGACAACATTTGATTAAAAAGTCAACTTTGGTCAAAATGGTCAATCCTTGACCCAATGACCAACTCATTCACCCAAAAGGATAAATTTTGACCAAAAAGTCAATTTTGGTCAAAATTGTCAATTTTTTATATAATGACCAACTCATTGACCAAAAAGGTGAACTTTTGACCAAAAGGTCAAATATGGTCAAAATGGTTAATTTCTGACATAATGACCTAAAGCCAACTTTGGTCAAAATGGTCAATCCTTGACCCAATGACTAACTCATTGACCCAATAGTCAACTTTTGACCAAAAAGTCAACTTTGGTCAAAATGGTCAATCCTTGACCCAATGACCAAGTCATTGACCCAAAAGGATAACCTTTGACTTGGAATTTAATTTTGGTCAAAATTGTCAATTTTTGACCTAATGACCGCCTCATTGACTTAAATAGGTGAACTTTTGATCGAAAAGACAACTTTGAAAAAGTGGTAAATCCTTGATCCAATGACCAACCCATTGACCCAATATGTCAACTTTTGACAAAAAAAGTCAATTTTGGTCAAAATAGTCAATTTTTAACCTAATGACCAATTATTCACCCATTAAGCCAATCTCTGACAAAAAAGTCAACGTTGGTCAAAATGATCAATCCTTGACATAATGACCAACCCATTGACCCAATAGGTCAACTTTTGACCAAAACGTAAACTTTGGTCAAAATAATAAATCATTGACCCAATGACCAACCTATTGGCCTAATAGGTCTACTTTTGATAGAAAATTTAATTTTGGTCAAAATAGACAATTTTTGAATTAATGACCAATTATTGACCCAATAAGTCAATCTCTGACCAAAAAGTTAACTTTGGTCAAAATGGTCAATCCTTGTCCGAAAGATAAACCTATTGACCCAATAGGTCAACTTTTGACCAAAATGTCAACTTTGGTCAAAATAGTTAATTTTTGACCTAATGACCACTCATCGAGCCTAACAGTCAACTTTCGACCAAAATTCAACCTTTGGTCAAAATGGTCAATTTTTGACCCAATGACCAACTCATTTACCCAAAGGCCTACTTTTGACAAAAAAAGTCATCTTTGGTCAAAATGGTTAATTCTTAACCCAATTTCTAACTCATTGAACAAATATGTCAACTTTTGTCCAAAAATGGTCAATTTTTGACCCAATGACCTCCTCGTTCACCCGAAGGGTGAACTTTTAACCAAAAATTCAATTTTGGTCAAAATAGACAAATTTTGACCTAATAACCAATTTTTGACCTAATAAACAATTATTTACCCTATAAGTCAATCTCTGACCAAAATGTCAACTTTGGTCAAAATGGTCAATCCCCTACTCAATGACAACCCCAATGACCTAAAAGGTCAACTTTTGACCAAAAAGTCAATTTTGGTCAAAATAATCAATTTTTGACCTAATCACCACCCATTAACTCAATAGATCAACTTTTAACCAAAAATTCAACTTTGGTCAAAGTGGTCAATTTTTGACCTAATGACCACCCCATTAACCCAATAGGTCAACTTTTGACCAAAAAGTCAACTTTAGTCAAATGGTCAATTTTTGACCCAATGACCAACCCATTGACCAAATTGATCAAATTTTGTCCAAAAAGTCATCTTTGATCAAAATGGTCAACTCTTGACCCAATTACCAACTCTTTAACCATATATTTCAACTTTTGGCAAAAAGTCAACTTTTTTCAAAATGGTCAATTTCAGACCCAATGGGTCAACTTTTAACTAAATATTTAATTTTGGTCAAAATAATCAATTTTTGACCTAATGACCAATTATTGACCCAAAAAGTCAATCTCTTACTAAAAAGTCAACTTTGGTAAAAATGGTCAATCCTTTACCCAATGACCAACCCATTGACCCGATTAGTCAACTTTTGACCAAAAAGTCAACTTTGGTCAAAATAGTCAATCATTGACCCAAAGACCAACCCATTGACCCAATAGGCCAACTTTTGAACAAAAAAATCAATTTTGGCCAAAATAGTCAATTTTCGACCTAATGACCAATTATCGACCCACTAAGTCAATCTCTCGACCAAAAAGTCAACTTTTGTCAAAATGGTCAATCATCAATCTAATGACCAACCCATCAATCCAATATGTCAACTTCGACTCAAAATTTAGCTTTGGTCAAAATGATCAATCTCGACCCAATGACCAACCCATCGCCTAATAGGTCAACTTCGACCAAAAAGTCAATTTTGGTCAAAATAATCAACTTCACTTAATGACCACTCATTGACCCAACAGGTCAACTTTTGACCAAATAGTTAATTTTGGTCAAAATTGTCAATTTTTGACCTAATGACAAATTTTTAACCCAGTAAGCCAATCTCTGACCAAAAACTCAACTTTGGTCAAAATGGTCAAACATTGATCCAATTACCGACCCATTGACCCAATAGGTCAACTTTTGACTAAAAAGTCAACTTTGGTCAAAATGATCAATGCTGGACCCAATGATGAACCCATTGGCCTAAAAGGTCAACTTTTTACCAAAAAGTCAATTTTGGTCAAAATAGTCAATTTTTTGAATTAATGACCAATTACCCAATATGTCAATCCTTGACTAAAAAGTCAATTTTGGACGAAATAGGCAATTTTGACATAATGAACAACTCATTGGCCCAATATGTCAACTTTTGACCAAAAAGTCAATTTTGGTCAAAATAGTCACTTTTTGACCTAATGAACACCCAATTGACCCAATATGTCAACTTTTGACTAAAAAGTCAACTTTTGTCAAATTGGTCAATTTCTGACCCAATGACCAACCCATTGACCCAATAGGTCAACTTTTGACCAAAAAGTTAATTTTGGTCAAAATAGTCAATTTGACTTAATGACCAATTATCGATCCAAGAAGTCAATCTCTAACCAAAAAGTCAACTTTGGTCAAAATGGTTAATCCTCGACCCAATGACTAACACATCAATCTAATAGTCAACTTTGCACCATAAAGTCAACTTCGTCAAAATGATCAATCTTCGACCCAATGAACAACCCATCGTCTAATCAGATCAACTTTCGACCAAAAAGTTAATTTTGGTCAAAATTGTTAATTTTCAATAAATGACAAATTATCGACCCAATAAGTCAATCTTTGACCAAAAAGTCAACTTTAGTCAAAATGGTCAATCCTTGACCATTTTGACTAGCCCAATGACACAGTAGGTAAATTTTTGACCAAAAAAAGTTAATTTTGGTCAAAATAGTCAATTTTTAACCTAAGGACCACACATTGACCCAATAGGTCAACTTTTGACCAAAAAATTAACTTTGGTCAAAATTTTCAATTTTTCACCTAATGACCAACTCATTGACCAAACAGATCAAATGTGACCAAAAAGTCATCTTCAGTCAAAATGGTTGATTCTTGACCCAATTACCAATGCATTGACCAAATAGGTCAACTTTTGACTAAAAAGTCAACTTTGGTCAAAATGATCAAGTTTTGACCGAATGACCACCCCGTTGACCTAATGGGTCAACTTTTGACCATAACATTAAATTTTTGTCGAAATAATCAATTTTTAACCTAATGACCAATTATTGTCCCAATAAGGCAACCTCTGATCAAAAAGCCAACTTTGGTCAAAATGGTCAATCCTTCACCTAATGACAAACCCATTGACCCAATTAGTCAACTTTTAACCAAATGGTCAAAATGGTCAATCTTTGACCCAATGAACAACCCACTGACCCAATATATCAACTTTTGACTAAAAAGTCAAATTTGGTCAAAATAGTAAATTTTTGACTTAATGACAAATTATTGACCCAATAGGTCAACTTCTGACCAAAAAGTTAACTTTGGTCAAAATGGTCAATCCTTGATCCAATGACCAACTCATTGACCCAAAAGAATAACTTTTTACCAAAAGGTCAATTTTTGTCAAAATTGTCAGTTTTTGACATAATGACCATCTCATTGACCCAAAAGGTCAAATTTTGACCAAAAAGTCAAATTTGGTCAAAATGGACAATTTCTAACACAAAGACCTAAATGTCAACTTTAGTGAAAATGGTCAATCCTTGATCCAATGACCAACCTATTTACCCAATAGGTAAACTTTTGACCAAAACGTCAATTTTGGTCAAAATTTTAAGTTTTTCGACGAAGGATCGCCTCATCGACTCTAAATAGTCAACTTCGACTAAAAGACAACTTCGGTCAAAATGGTCAATCCTTGACCCAATGACCAACCCGTTGACCAATAGGTCAACTTTTGACCATAAAGTTAATTTTGATCAAAATAGTCAATTTTTTACCTAATGACCAACCCATCGGCCAAATACGTCGACATTTGACCAAAAAGTCAATTTTAGTCAAAATAGTCAATTTTTGAATTAATTATCAATTATTGACCCAATAAGTCAATCTCTGACCCAAAAGTCAACTTTGGTCAAAATGGTCAATCCTTGACCCAATGACAAACCCATTGATCCAATGGTTAACTTTTGACCAAAATGTCAATTTTGGTCAAAATAGTCAATTTTTGACCTAATGACCACCCATTGACCTAATGGGTCAGCTTTTGACCAAAAAGTCAACTTTGGTCAAAATGGTCAATTTTTTACCAAATGACCAACCAAATTACCCAATAGGTTAACATTTGACCAAAAAGTAATCTTTGGTCAGAATGGTAAATTCTTGACCCAATTACCAACAAATTGAACAAATAGGTCAATTATTAGCCAAAAAGTTTAGTTAAGATAATTAATCTTTGACACAATGACCAACTCATTCACACAATAGGTCTACTTTTGACCAAAAAGTTAATTTTCATCAATATAGTAAATTTTTTACCTAATGACCACCCCATTGACCAAATATGTCAACTATTGACAAAAACGTCAACTTTGGTCAAAATGGTCAATTTCTGACTAAATAACCACCCCATTGACCCAATGGGTCAACTTTTGACCAAAAATTCAATTTTGATCAAAATAGTCAATTTTTGACATAATGAACAATTATTGACCCAAAAAGTTAATCTTTGACTAAAAAGTCAACTTTGGTCAAAATGGTCAATCCTTAACCCAATGACCAACCCATACCCAATCAGTCAACTTTTGACGAAAAATTCATCTTTGGTCGAAATGGTCAATTCTTGACCCAATTACCAACTTATTGACCAAATAGGTTAACTTTTGACCAAAAAGTCAACTTTTGTCAAAATGGTCAATTTCTGACCCAATGACCACCCCGTTGAACCGGTGGGCTAACTTTTGACAAAAAATTCAATTTTGGTCAATATATTCAAATTTTGACCTAATGACCAAATTTTAGCCCAATAAGTCAATTTTTGACAAAAAATTCAACTTTTGTCAAAATGGTCATTCCTTGACCCAATGACAAACCCATTGACCCAATAGGTAAACTTTTGATTAAAAAATTAATTTTGGTACAAATAGTTAATTTTTGACTAATGACCACTCATTGACCCAATAGGTCAACTTTGACCGAAATTTAACTTTGGTCAAAAAGGTCAATTTTTTACCCAATGACCAACCCATTGAACCAATAGATCAACTTTTAACCAACATAATCGGTTAAAAAGGACAATTCTTGACCAATTACCAACTCATTGACCAAATAAGTTACTTTTGACCGAAAAGTCAACTTTGGTTAAAATGGTCAAATTCTGACCCAATGACCACCCCATTGACCTAATGGGTCAACTTTTGAAAAAAGTAATTTTGGTCAAATTAGTCCATTTTTAAATTAATGACCAATTATTGACCCAATAAGTTAATCTCTGACCAAAAAGTCAACTTTGGTCAAAATGGTGAATCCTTAACCCAATGACAAACCCATTGACCCAATGGGACAACTTTTGACCAAAAAGTCAACTTTTTCAAAAAGGTCAAATTTTGACCCAATGACCAACTCATTTACCTAATAGGTCAACTTTTGACAAAAAAAAATTATCTTTGGTCAAAATGGTCAATTCTTGACCCAATTACCAACTCATTGAACAAATATGTTAACTTTTGACCAAAAAGTCAACTTTGGTCAAAATGGTCAATTTCAAACCCAATGATCACCCCGTTGACTCAATGGGTTAACATTTGACCGAAAATTCAATTTTGGTTAAAATAGTCAATTTTTTACCAATTGACCAATTATTGACCTAATAAGTCAATCTCTTACCAAAAAGTCAGCTTTGGTCAAAATGGTCAATCCTTGACCCAATGATAAGCACATTGACCCAAAAGGTCAACTTTTGACCAAATAGTTAATTTTGGTCAAATTGTCACTTTTTGACTGAATGACCACCCATTGACCCAAAATGTCAACTTTTGACCAATAAGTCAACTTTGGTCAAAATGGTCATTTTTTGACCAAATGACAACCCATTGACCCAATAGATCAACTTTTGACCGAAAATTCAATTTTGGTTAAAATAGTCAATTTTTGAATTAATAACCAATTATTGACCCAATAGGTCAACTTTTGACCAAAAAGTCAACTTTGGTCAAAATGGTCAAACCATGACCTAATGACAAACCCCTTGACCCAATAGCTCAACTTTTGACCAAAATGTCAATTTTGGTCAAAATATTCAATTTTTGACTTAATGATCACCCATTGACCCAATTGGTCAACTTTTGACCATAAAGTCAACTTTGGTCAAAATGGTCAATTTTTGACCCAATGACCAACCCATTGACCAAATAGATCAACTCGTGACCAAAAAGTCTTCTTTGGTCAAAATGGTCAATTTTTGACCCAATGACCAACCCATTGACCAAATATGTCTAATTTTGACAAAAATGACAACTTTGGTCATAATGGTCAGTTTCTGATCCAATGACCACCCCGCTGACCCAATGGGTCAATTTTTGACCAAAAATTTAATTTTGGTCAAAATAATCAATTTTTGACCTAATGACCAATTATTGACCAATTAACTCAATCTCTGACCAAAACGTCAGCTTTTGTCAATATAGACAATCCTTGACTCAATGACCAATCAATTAACCCAATAGGTCAACTTTTGACCGAAAAGTGAACTTTAGTCAAAATAGTTAATCCTTGACATAATGAACAACCCAATGACACAATAGGTCAACTTTTGACAAAAAAGCTAAATTTGATCAATATAGTCAATTTTTTACCTAATTACCACCCCATTGAACCAATTCGTCAACTTTTGACCAAAAAGTCAACTTTGGTCAAAATGGTCAATTTCTGATCCAATGACCACCCCATTGAGCCAATGGGTCAACTTTTGTCCAAAAGTTCAATTTTGGTCAAAATAACCAATTTTTGACCTAATGACAAATTGTTGACCCAATAAGTCAATCTCTGACCAAAAATTCAACTTTGGTCAAAATGGTCAATCCTTGACCTAGTGACCAACCCATTAACCCAAAAGGTCAACATTTTACCAAAACTGAACTATAGTTAAAATAGTCAATCCTAGACACAATGACCAACCATCGACGCAATAGGTCAACTTTTGACCAAAAAGTTCATTTCCATCAATATAGTCTATTTTTTACCTAATGACCACCCCATTGACCTAATATGTCAACTTTTGACCAAAACATCAACTTTGGTCAAAATGGTTAATTTCTAACCCAATGACCACCCAATTGACCCAATGAGTCAACTTTTGACCAAAAATTTAACTTTGGTCAAAATAGTCAATTTTTGACATAATGACCAATTGTTGACCCAATAAGTCAATCTTTGACCAAAAAGTCAACTTTGGTCAAAATGGTCAATCCTTGAGCCAATGACCAACCCATTGACCCAATCAGTTAACTTTTAACCAAAAACTCAACTATGGTCAAAATAATTAATCTTTTACCCAATGACCCAATATGTCAACTTTTGACCAAAAAGTCAATTTTGGTCAAAATAGTCAATTTTGACGTAATGACCAACTCATTGCCCAAATATGTTAACTTTTGACGAAAAAGTCAATTTTGGTCAAAATAGTCAATTTTTGACCAAATGACCACCCAATTGACATAATACGTCAACTTTTGACCAAAAAGTCAACTTTTGTCAAAATGGTCAATTTTTGACCTAATGATCAATCCATTGGTCCACTAGGTCAACTTTTGGCCAAAAAATTAATTTTGGTCAAAATAGTCACTTTTTGACTTAATGACCAATTATTGACCCAGTAAGCCAATCTCTGACAAAAAAGTCAACTTTGCTCAAAATGGTCAATCCTTGACCCATTGACCAACCCATTGACCCAACAAGTCAACTTTTGACCAAAAAGTCATCTTTGGTCAAAATGGACAATTTCTAACCCAATGGCCTCCCCGTTGACCGAGTGGGTTAACTTTTGACAAAAAGTTCAATTTTGGTCAAATTAGTCAATTTTTGACCTAATGACCAATTATTGACCCAATAAGTCAATCTATGACCGAAAAGTCAAATTTGATCAAAATGGACAATCCTTGACCCAATGACAAACCCATCGACCCAACAGTCAACTTTCGACCAAAAAGTTAATTTCGTCAAAATAATCAATTTTCGACCTAATGACCACCCAACGACCAATACGTCAATTTTCACCAAAAAGTCAACTTCGGTCAAAATGGTCAATTTTCGACTCAATGACCAACCCATCGATCCAAAAGATCAAATTTCGACCAAAAAATCATCTTCGGTCAAAATGGTCAATTTTGATCCAATTACCAACTCATTAAACAAATAGATCAGCTTTTGACCAAAAAGTCAACTTTGGTCAAAATGGTCAATTTTTAATCCAATGACCAACCCATTGAACCAATAAATCGACTTTTGACCAAAAAGTCGTCTCTGGTCAAAATGGTCAAATTTTGACCCAATTACCAACTCTTTGAGTAAATAGGTCAACTTTTAACCAAAAAGTTAACATTGGTCAAAATGGTCAATTTCTGACTCAATGACCACCCCGTTGACCTAATGGGTCAACTTTTGACCCAAAATATAATTTTGGTCAAAACAGTCAATTTTTGACCTAATGACCACCCATTGACCAAACATGTCAACTTTTAACCAATAAAGTCATTTTTGGTCAAAATGGTCAATTCTTGACCCAATTACCAACTCATTGACCAAATATGTCAACTTTTTACAAAAAATTCAACTTCGGTCAAAATGGTCAATTTTTGACCCAACGACCACCCTGTTGACCCAAAGGGTTAACTTTTGACCAAAAATTCAATTTTGGTCAAAATAATCAATTTTTGACCTAATGACCAATTATTTACCCAATAAGTCAATCTATGAACAAAAAGTCAACTTTGGTCAAAATGGTCAATTCTTGACGCAATGACAAAACCATTCTCCCAATAGGTCAACTTTTGACCAAAAAGTCAATTTTGGTCAAAATAGTCAATTTTTTACCTAATGACCACCCATTAACCCAATCGGTCATCTTTTGACCAAAAAGTCAACTTTGGTCAAAATGGTTAATTTTTGACCCAATGACCAACCCATTGACCCAATAGATCAAAATTTGACCAAAAAGTCATCTTCGGTCAAAATGGTCAATTCTTGACCCAATTACCAACTTATTGACCAAATTAAGTCAACTTTCGCACAAAAGTCACCTTACAATTGTCAATTTTCGACCTAACGACCACCCCGTCGATCTAAAGGGTTAACTTTCGACTAAAAATTCAATTTTGGTCAAAATAAGAAATTTGATCTAATGACCAATTATCAATCCAATAAGTCAATCTCCGACTAAAAAGTCAACTTTAGTCAAAATGGTCAATCCTCGATCCAATATCAAACCCATTGACCTAATAAGTCAACTTTCGACCAAAAAGTCAATTTTCGTCAAAAAGTCAATTTTCGACCTAAAGACCACCCATCGAATCCAACAAGCCAACTTTTGACAAAAAATTTAACTTTAGTCAAAATGGTCATTTTTGACCCAATGACCAACCGTTGACCCAATAGATCAAATTTTGACCAAAAAGTCATCTTCCTTAAAAATGGTCAATTCTTGACCCAATTACAAACTCATTGACCAAATAAGTCAACTTTTGGCCAAAAAATCTACTTTGTTCAAAATGGTCAATTTTTGATCCAATGACCACCCCGTTGACCCAATGTGTCAACTGTTGACCAAAAATTTAATTTTGTTCAAAATAATCAATTTTTCACTTAATGACAAATTATTTACCCAATAAGTCAATCTTTGACCAAAAAGTCAACTTTGCTCTAAATGATCAATACTTGACCCAATGACCAACCCATTGACCCAATAGATCACCATTTGACCAAAAAGTCAACTTTGGTCAAAATGGTCAATCCATGACCCAATGACCAACCCGTTGACCTAATAGTTCAACTTTTTACCAAAAAATCAATTTTGGTAATATTAGTCAATTTTTGACCTAATGACCATTTATTGACCCGTAAGCTAATCTCTGACCAAAAAGTCAAGTTTGGTCAAAATGGTCAATCATTGACCCAATGACCAACTCATTGACCCAATAGGTCAACTTTTGACCGAAAATTCTACTTCTGTCAAAATGATCAATCCTTGACCCAATGACCAACCCATTGGCCTAATAGGTCAACTATTAACCAAAAAGTCAATTTTGGTCAAAATAGTCAATTTTTGAATTAATGACAAATTATTGAACTAATAAGTCAATCTCTGACCAAAAAGTCAACTTTGGTCAAAATGGTCAATCCATGACCCAATGAAAAACCCAATGACCCAATAGATCAACTTTTGACCAAATAGTGAATTTTGACAAAAAATAGTTAATTTTTGACCTGCTGGCCACCCATTGACCCAATATTTCAACTTTTGACTAAAAAGTGAACTTTGGTCAAAATGGTCAATTTTTGACCGAATGACCACTCATTTACCAAATAGGTCAACTTTTGACCAAAAGCCATTTTTGGTTAAAATGATCAATTCTTGACCAAATTACCAACACATTGACCAAATAAGTCAACTTTTGACCAAAAAGTCATGCTTGGTCAAAATTTTCAATTTCTGACCCAATGACCACTCCGTTGACCCAATAAGTCAATTTCTGACCAAAAAGTCAACTTTGATCAAACTAGTCAATCCTTGACCCAATGCTAAACTCATTGACCCAATAGGTCAACTTTTGACCAAAAAGTCAATTTTGGCAAAAATAACCAATTTTTGACCTAATGACCAATTCTTGACCCAGAAAGCCAATCTCTGAACAAAAAGTCAACTTTGGTCAAAATTGTCAATCCTTGACCTAATGACCAACACATTGACCCAATAGGTCATCTTTTGACCAAAAAGTCAGCTTTGGTCAAAATGATCAATCCTTGACCCAATGACCAACCCATTGGCCTAATAGGTTAACTTTTGACCAAAAAGTCAATTTTGGTCAAAATAGTCAATTTTTTAATTAATGACCAATTATTGACCCAATAAGTCAATCTCTGACCAAAAAGACAACTTTCGTCAAAATCGTCAATCCTTGACCCAATGACAAACCCATTGAATCAATAGGTTAACTTTTGACCAAAAAGTCAATTTTTGTCAAATTAGTCAATTTTTGACCTATTGACCACCCAATGACCCAACAGGTCAACTTTGGTCAAATTGGTCAATTTTTGACCCTATGACCAACCCACTGACCCAATAGATCAAATTTTGACCATAAAGTCATCTTCGGTCAAAGTAGTTAATTCTTGACCCAATTACCAACTCATTGACTAAATAAGTCAACTTTTGACCAAAAAGTCAACTTTGTTCAAAATGGTCAATTTCTGACCCAATGACCACCCAAGTTGACCCAATTAACTAAAAATTTAATATTTCTCAAAATAATCAATTTTTGACCTAATGACCAATTATTGACCCAATAAGTCAACCTATGACCAAAAAGTCAACTTTGGTCAAAATGGTCAATCTTCGAGCCAATGACCAACCCACTGACACAATATATCGACTTTGGACAAAAAAGTCAATTTTGGTCGAAATAGTAAATTTTTTTATTTAATAACCAATTATTTGCCCAATAGGTCAACTTTTGACCAAAAAGTCAACTTTGGTCAAAATGGTCAATCCTTGACCCAAAAGGACAACTTTTGAACAAAAAGTCAATTTTGGTCAAAATTGTCAATTTTTGATCTAATGACCACCTCATTGACATAAGGTACACTTTGGTCAAAATGGTTAATTTTTGACACAATGACATAAGGTACACTTTGGTCAAAATGGTCAATCCTTGACCCAATGACCAACTCATTGACCCAATCGGTCAACTTTTGACCAAAAAGTCAAGTTTAGTCAAAATGGTCAATCCTTGGCCAATGACCAACTCATTGACCCAAAAGGACAACTTTTGACTAAAAAGTCAATTTTGGTGAAAATTGTCAATTTTTGACCTAATGACCGCCTCATTGATCTAAATAAGTCAACTTTTCACTAAAAAGACAAATTTGGTCAAAATGGTCAATCCTTGATCCAATGACAAACCCATTGACCCAATAAGTCAACTTTCGACCAAAAAGTCAATTTTGTTCAAAATAGACAATTTTTGAACTAATGACTAGTTATTGACTCAGTAAGTCAATCTCTGACCAAAAAGTTAACTTTGGTCAAAATGATCAATCCTTGACCCAATGACCAATCCATTGGCCTAATACGTCAACATTTCACCAAAAATTTTATTTTGAGCAAAATTGTCAATTTTTGAATTTATAACCAATTATTGACCCAATAAGTTAATATGTGACCAAAAAGTTGACAATTTTTTGTCAAAATGGTAAATCCTTGACCCAATGACAAACTTATTGACCCAATAGGTCCACTTTTGACCAAAATGCCAATTTAGGTCAAAATAGTCAATTTTTGACCTAATGACCACCCATTGAGCCAATAAGTCAACTTTTGACCAAAAAGCCAACTTTGGTCAAAATGGTTAATTTTTGACCCAATGACCAACCCATTTACCCAATAGATCAACTTTTGACCAAAAAAGTTATCTTTGGTCAAAATGGTTAATTATTAACCCAATTACCACTCATCGAACAAACAGTCAACTTTCGACAAAAAGTAAACTTTAGTCAAAATAGTCAATTTCTGACCCAATGGCCTCCCCGTTCATCCAAAGGGTTAACTTTTGACCAAAAATTCAATTTTGGTCAAAATAGACAATTTTTGAACTAATAACTAATTATTGACCCAATAAGTCAATCTCCGACCAAAAAGTCAACTTTAGTGAAAATGGTCAATCGCTGGCCCAATGACAAACCCATTGACCCAATAGGTTAACTTTTGACCAAAAAGTCAATTTTGGTCAAAATAGTCAATTTTTGACCAAATGACCACCCATTAACCCAATATGTCAACCTTTGATCAAAAATTCAACTTTGGTCAAAATGGTCAATTTTTTACCTAATGACCACCCATTAACCGAATAGGTTAACTTTTGACCAAAATGTCAACTTTGGTCAAAATGGTCAATCCTTGACCCAATGACCAACCCACTGACCCAATATATCGATTTTTGACAAAAAAAGTCAATTTTGGTCAAAATAGTAAATTTTTTACTTAATGACCAATTATTTGCCCAAAAGGTCAACTTTTGACCAAAAAGTCAACTTTGGTCAAAATGGTCAATCCTTGACCTAATGACAATTTCTGACTCAATGACCTAGAGTCAACTTTGGTCAAAATGGTCAATCCTTGACCCATTGAGAAACTCATTGACCCAATAGGTTAACTTTTGACCAAAAAGTTAACTTTGGTCAAAATGGACAATCCTTGACCCAATGACTAACTCATTGACCCAAAAGGATAACTTTTGACTAAAAAGCCAATTTTGGTCAAAATTATCAATTTTTTACATAATGACATCTTCATTGACCTAAATAGGTCAACTTTTGACCCAAAAGACAACTTTGGTCAAAATGGTTAATCATTGACCTAATGACCAACCCATTGACCCAATATGTCAACTTTTGAAAAAAAAGTCAATTTTGGTAAAAATAGTTAATTTTTAACCTAATGACTAATTATTGACCCAGTAAGCTAATCTCTGACACAAAAGTCAACTTTGGTCAAAATGATCTATCCTTGACATAATGACCAACCCTTTAACCTAGAAGGTCAACTTTTAACCAAAAATTCAACTTTGGTCAAAACGATCAATCCTTGACCCAATGAACAACTCATTGGCCTAATAGGTCAACTTTTGACCAAAAATACAATTTTGGTCAAAATAGTTTATTTTTGAATTAATGACCAATTATTGACCCAATAAGTCAATCTCTGACCAGAAAGTTAACTTTGGTCAAAATATTCAATCCTTGACCCAATGACAAACCCATTGACCCAATAGGTCAACTTTTGACGTAAATGTCATTTTTGGTCAAAATAGTCATTTTTTGACCTAATGACCGCCCATCGAGGCAATATGTCAACTTTTGACTAAAATGTCAACTTTGGTCAAAATGGTTAATTGTTGACCCAATGACCAACTCATTTACCCAACAGGTCAACTTTTAACTAAAAAAGTCATCTTTGGTCAAAATGGTTAATTGTTGACCCAATTACCAACCAGTTGAACAAAGTCAACTTTTGACCAATAAGTAAACTTTGGTAAAAATGGTCAATTTCTGACCCAATGACCTCCCTGTTCACCTAAAGGGCTAACTTTTGACCAAAAATTCAATTTTGGTCAAAAAAACAATTTTTGACCTAATAACCAATTTTTGACCTAATAACCAATTTTTGACCCAATAGGTCAATCTCTAACAAAAAAGTCATCTTTGGTCAAAATGGTCAATCCCTGAACCAATGACAAACCCATTGAGCCAATAAGTTAGCTTTTGATCAAAAAGTTAATTTTAGTTAAATAGTCAATTTTTGACCTAATGACCACCCATTAATCCAATAGGTCAACTTTTGACCCAAAAGTCAACTTTGGTCAAAATGATCAATTTTTGACCCAATGACCAACCCATCGACCCAATAGATCAACTTCGACCAAAAAGTCATCTTCGGTCAAAATAATCAATTCTCGACTCCAAGAACCAACTCATCGACCAAATATGTCAACTTTTGGCGAAAAAATCAACTTTGTTCAAAATGGTCAATTTCTGACCCAATGACCACCCCATTAACCGAATGGGTCAACTTTTGACCAAACATTTAATTTTGGTCAAAATAATCAATTTTTGACCTAATGACCAATTAATCACCAAATAAGTCAATCTCTGACCAAAAAGTCAACTTTGGTTAAAATTGTCAATCCTTGACCTAAAAAGTCAACTTCGGTAAAAATACTCAATCATTGACCTAATGACCAACCCATTGACCCGATAGGTCTACTTTTGAACAAAAAAATAAATTTTGGTCAAAATAGTCAATTTTTGACCTAATGACAACCAGTAAGCCAATCTCTGAACAAAAAGTCAATTTTGGTCAAAATGGCCATCCTTGACCCACTGACCACCCATTGACCGAATTTGTTAACTTTTGACCAAAAGTTTAACTTTGGTCAAAATGATCAATCCTTGACCCAATGACCAACCCATCAGCCTAATAGGTCAACTTTTGACAAAAGTCAATTTTGGTCAAAATAGTCAATTTTTTAATGACGATTATTGACCCAATAAGTCAATCTCTGACCAAAAAGTCAACTTTCGTCAAAATGGTCAATCCTTGACCCAATGATAAACCCATTGACCCAATAGGTCAAATTTTGACCAAATAGTCAATATTTGTCAAAATAATCAATTTTTGACTTAACGACCACCCTTTGACCCAATACGTCAACTTTTGACCAAAAAGTCAACTTTGGTCAAAATGGTCAATTTTTGACCCAATGACCAACCCATCGTCTAACAGTCAACTTTTGACCAAAAAGTTATCTTCGGTCAAAATGGTCAATTCTTGACCAAATTACCAACTCATTGACCAAATATGTCAACTTTTGAACCAAAAGCTAACTTTGGTCACAATGGTCAATTTCTGACCCAATGACTATCCAGTTGAGTCAATGGGTTAATTTTTGACAAAAATTTCAATTATGGTTAAAATATTCAATTTTTGACCAAATGACCAATTATTGACCCAATGAGTCAATCTCTGACTAAAAAGTCAACTTTGGTCAAAATGGTAAATCCTTGACCTATGACAAATCCATTGACTCAACAAGTCAACTTTTGACTAAAAAGTCAATTTTGATCTAAATAGTCCATTTTTGACTGAATGACCAGCCATTGTCCTAATAGGTCAACTTTTTAACCAAAAAGTTAACTTATATCAAAATGGTCAATTTTTTACCCAATGATTAACCTATTGACCCAATAAATTAACTTTCGACCAAAAACTCAACTTTGGACAAAATGGTCAATCCTTGACCTAATGAGCAACCCATTGACCCAATAGGTCAACTTTTGACCAAAAAGTCAACTTTGGTCAAGTTGATCAATCCTTGACCCATTGACAAACCCATTAACCCAAAAGGTCAGCTTTCGACCAAAAAGTCAATTTTGGTCAAAATAGACAATTTTTGACCTAATGACCACCCATTGACCCAATAGGTCAACTTTGGTCAAATTGGTCAATTTTGACCCAATGACAAACCCATTGACCCAACAGGTCAACTTTTGAATAAAAAGTCATCTTTTGGTAAAAAATGGTTAATTCTTAACACACTTACCAACTGATTGACCAAATAGGTCAACTTTTAACCAAAAAGTCAACTTTGGTCAAAATGGTCAATTTCTGACCCAATGACCACCCCGATGACCCATGCGTAAACTTTTGACTAAAAATTCAATTTTGGTGAAAATATTCAAATTTTTACCTAATGACCAATTATTGACCCAATAAGTCAATTTCTGACCAAAAAGGCAACTATTGTCAAAATGGTCAATCATTGACCCAATGACAAAATCATTAACCCAATTGGTCAACTTTTGACCAAAAAGTCAATTTTTGTCAAAATAGTCAGTTTTTGACATAATGACCACCCATTGACCCAATAGGTCAACTTTTGACCAAAAAGTCAACTTTGGTCAAAATGGTCAATTTTTGACCAAATGACCAATAGATCAACTTTTGACCAAAAAGTCATATTCGGTCAAAATGGTCAATTCTTGACCCAATTACCAACTCATTGACCAAATTTGTCAACTTTTAAACAAAAAGTCAACTTTAGTCAAAATGGTCAATTTTTGACCCAATGATCACCCCGTGACCCAATGGGTTAAGTTTAAAAAAAAATTTAATTTTGGTCAAAATAATCAATTTTTGACCTAATAAACAACTATTGACCTAATAAGTCAATCTCTTACCAAAAAGTCCACTTTGGTCAAAATGGTCAATCCTTGACCCATTAACAAACCCATTGACCCAATAGGTCAACTTTCGACCAAAAAGTCAATTATGGTCAAAATTGTCAATTTTTGACCTAATGACTACCCATTTACTCAATAGATCAACTTTTGACCAAAAAGTCAACTTTAGTCAAAATGGTCAATTTTTGACCCAATGACCAACTCACTGACCCAAAAGATTAAGTTTTGACCAAAAAGTCATCTTCGACCAAAATGACCAATTCTTGACCCAATTACCTACTCATTGACCAAATATGTCAACTTTTGACCAAAAAGTCAACTTTTGACCAAAAAGTCAACTTTTGACCAAAAAGTCAACTTTTGTCAAAATGATCAATTTTCGATCCATTGACGTCAACTTTTGACCAAAAATTTAATTTCTTTCAAAATAATCAATTTTTGACCTAATGACCGATTAATCACCCAATAAGTCAATCTCTGACCAAAAAGTCAACTTTGGTCAAAATTGTCAATCCTTGACCTAGTGACCAACCCAATGACCCAATAGGTCAACGTTTGACCAAAAAGTCAACCTCGGTCAAAATGGTCAATCCTTGACCCAATGACCAACCCAATGGTCCAAAAGGTCAACTTTTGACCAAAAAGTCAATTTTGGTCAAAATAGTTAATTTTTTTAGCTAATGACCAATTATTAACCCAGTAAGTCAATCTCTGACTAAAAAGTTAACTTTGGTCAAAATAGTCATTCCTTGACCCAATGACAATCCCGTAGACCCAATAGGTCTACTTTTGACCAAAAAGTTAACATTTGTCCTAATGATCAATCCTTGACCCAATGACCAACCAATTGGCCTAATAGGTCAACTTTTGACCAAAAAGACAATTTTGGTTAAAATAGTTAATTTTTGAATTAATGACCAATTATTGACCCAATAAGTCAATCTTTGACGAAAAAGTTAACTTTGGTTAAAATGGTCAATCATTGACCCAATGACAAACACAATCACCCAAAAGGTCAACTTTTGACTAAAAAGTCAATTTTGGTCAATATAGTTAATGTTTGACCTTACGACCACCCATTGACCCAATAGGTCAACTTTTGACCAAAAACTCAACTTTGGTTAAAATGGTCAATTTTTTACCCATTGACTCAATAGGTCAACTTTTGACTAAAAAAGTCATATTTGGTCATAATCGTCAATTGTTGACCCAAATATCAACTCATTGACCAAATAGGTCAACTTTTGACCAAAAAGTCAACTTTGGTCAAAATGGTCAATTTCAGACCCTATGACCACCTCGTTGACCTAATGGGTTAACTATGACAAAAAAATTGATTTTGGTCAAAATAGGTCAACTTTTGACTAAAAAGTCATCTTTAGGCAATATTTCAATTTCTGGCCCAATGGATTAACTTTTGACCAAAAAGTCAATTTTGGTCAAAATAATCAATTTTGGACCTAATGACCAATTATTAACTAGTAAGCCAATCAAAGACTAAAAAGTCAACTTTGGTCAAAATAGTCAATCCTTGACCCAATGACTAACCTAGTGACCCAATAGGTCAACTTGTGACCAAAAAGTCAATTTTGGTCAGAATAGTCAAATTTTGATCTAATGACCAAATAATGACCCAGTAGGTCAACTTTTAACCAAAATGTCAATTTTGGTCAGAATAGCCAATTTTTGACCTAATGACCAATTATTGACCCAGCAAGCCAATCTCTGACCAAAAAGTTCACTTTGGTCAAAATAGTCATTCCTTGATCCAATGAAAAACCCGTTGACCCAATAGGTCAACCTTTGACCAAAAAGTTAACATTGGTCCAAATGATCCATCCTTGACCCAATGACCAACCCATTGGCCTAATAGGTCAACTTTTGACCAAAAGTCAATTTTACTTAAAATTGACAATTTTTGAATTAATGAACAATTATTGACCCAATAAGTCAATCTTTGACGAAAAAGTCAACTTTTGTCAAAATGGTCAATTCTTGTCCCAATGACAATCCCATTGACCCAATAGGTCAACCTTTGAACAGAAAGTCAATTTTTATCAAAATAGTCAATTTTTGACATAATGACCACTCATTGACGCAATAGGTCAAATTTTAACCAAAAAGTCAACTTTGGTTAAAATGGTCAATTTTTTACCCATTGACCCAATAGATCAACTTTTGACTAAAAAAGTCATATTTGGTCAAAATGGTCAATTTCTGACCCAATGACTACCTCGTTCACCCAATGGGATAACTATGACAAAAAAATTTAATTTTGGTCAAAATAGGTCAACTTTTGACCAAAAAGTCATCTTTGGTCAAAATGGTCAATTTCTGACCTAATGACCACCTGTTGACCCAATGGGTTAACTTTTGACCAAAAAGTTAATTTTGGTCAAAATAATCAATTTTGGATCCAATGACCAATTATTGACCAGTAAGCCAATCTCAGACCAAAAAGTCAACTTTGGTCAAAATGGTCAATCCTTGACCCAATGACCAACCCAGTGACCCAATACGTCAACTTGTGACCAAAAAGTCAATTTTAGTCAGAATAGTCAAATTTTGACCTAATGACAAAATATTGACCCATAGGTCAACTTTTGACCAGAAAATCAATTTTGGTCAGAATAGTCAATTTTTGACCTAATGACCAATTATTGACCCAGTAAGGCAATCTCCGACCAAAAAGTTAACCTTGGTAAATATGGTTAATTTTGACCCAAAGACAAACCCATTGACCCAATAGGTCAAATTATGGCCAAAAAGTAATCTTTGGTCAAAATGGTCAATTTCTAAACCAATGACCAACCCATTGACACAATAGGTTAACTTTTGCCCAAAAAGTCAACTTTGGCCAAAATGGTCAAACCTTGACCCAATGACCAACCCATTGACCTAATAGGTCAACTTTTGACCAAAAAGTCAATTTTGGTTAAAATAGTCAAATTTTGACCTAATGACCACCCATTGACCAAATAGGTCATCTTTTGACCAAAAAGCCAACTTTTGTCAAAATGGTCATTTTTTGATCCAATGATCAACCCATTGACCCAATATGTCAACTTTTTAATACAAAGTTAACTTTAGACAAAATAATCAGATTTTGACCTAATGACCAACGCATTGAACCTATAAGTCAAATGTTGAGCAAAAAGTCAATTTGGGTCAAAATAATAAATTTTTGACCTTATGACCAATTATTGACCCAATAAGTTAATCTCTGACCAAAAAGTCAACTTTGGTCATAATGGTCTATCATGGGCCCAATGACAAACCCGTTGGCCCAATAGGCAACTTTTGACCAAAAAAGTCAACTTTTGTCAAAATGGTAAATCCTTGACCCAATGACCAGCCCGATGACTCAATAGATCGACTTTTGACAAAAAAGTCAATTTTGGACAAAATAATAATTTTTTGAATTAATGTCCAATTATTGACCCAATAGGTCAATTTTTGAACAAAAATTAAACTTTGGTCAAAATGGTCAATGCTTGACCCAATGACCAAAACATTGACCCAATAGGTCAACTTTTGACCAAGAAGTCAACTTTGGTCAAAATGGTCAATCCTTGACCCAATGATTAACTCATCGACCCAAAAGGACTACTTTTGGCCAAAAAGTCAATTTTGGTCAAAATTGTCAATTTTTCACCTAATGACCACCTCATTGACCCAAAAGGACAACTTTTGACCAAAAAGTTAAATTTGGTCAAAATGATCAATTTGTGACCTAATGACCTAAATGTCAACTTTGGTGAAAATGGTCAATCCTTGATCCAATCACCAAACCATTAACCCAATTTGTCAACTTCTGACTAGAAAGTCAACTTTGGCCAAAAATGATCAATCGTTGACCCAATGACGAACCCATTGACCCAATAGGTCCACTTTTAACCAAAAAGTCAATTTTGCTAAAAAATTGTCAATTTTTGACCTAATCACCGCCTCATTGACCTAAATAAGTTAACTTTTGACCAAAAAAACAACTTTGGTCAAATTGGTCAATCCTTGACCCAATGACCAACCCATTGACCTAATAGGTCAACTTTTGACCAAAAAGTTAATTTTGGTCAAAATAGTCAATTTTTGACCTAATGACCAATTATTGATCAAGTAAGCTAATCTCTGACCAAAAAGTCAACTTAGGTCAAAATGGTGAATCTTTGACCCAATGATGAACCCTTAATAGGTTAACTTTTGACCAAAAAGACAATTTTAGTCAAAATGGTCCATTTTTGTCCCAATGACCAACCCACTGACCTAATAGGTCAACTTTCGACAAAAAAGACAACTTTAGTCAAAATGGTTAAGTTCTGACCCAATGACCAACAAATTGACCCAGTAGGTCAACTTTTGACCAAAAAGTCAATTTTAATCAAAGTAGTTAAATTTTGACCTAATTACAACCTATTGACCCAATAGGTCAACTTTTGACAAAAAAGTCAACTTTGGTCAAAATGGTCAATTCTTGACCCACTGACCAACACATTGACCCCTTAAATCATCTTTTGAACAAAAAGTCAATTTTGGTCAAAATAGTCAAATTTTGACATATTGGCCGCCCATTGACCAAATATGTCAACTTTTGACAAAAAAGTTAACTTTGATCAAAATGGTCAATCCTTGACCAAATGAGCAACTCATTGGTCCAATATATGAACTTTTGACCAAAAAGTCAATTTTGGTCAAAATAGTCAATTTTTGAATTAATGACCAATTATTAACCCAAAAAGTCAATCTCTAACCAAAAAGTCAACTTTGGTCAAAATGGTCAATCCTTGACCCAATGACCAACCCATTGACCCAATATGTCAACTTTTGACCAAAAATTCAACTTTGGTTAAAATGGTAAATCTTAACCTAATGACTAACCTAGTGACCCAACTTTTGACAAATAAGTCAGTTTGGGCCAACATAGTTAATTTTTTAATTAATGATCAAAATGTTTATTATGGTCAAAATGGTCAATCGTTGACCTAATGACCAAACCATTGACCCAATAGGTCAACTTTTGACCAAAAAGTCAACTTTGGTCAAAATGGTCAATCCTTGACCCAATGACCAACTCATCGACCCAAAAGGACTACTTTGGACCAAAAAGTTAATTCTGGTCAAAATTGTCAATTTTTCACCTAATGACCACCTCATTGACCCATAAGGGCAACTTTTGACCAAAAAGTCAAATTTGGTCAAAATGATCAATTTCTGACCCAATGACCTAAATGTCAACTTTGGTGAAAATGGTCAATCCTTGCTCCAATGACCAACACATTGACCCAATTTGTCAACTTTTGACTAAAAAGTCAACTTTGGCCAAAATGAGTAATCGTTGACCCAATGACGAACCCATTGATCCAATAGGTCCACTTTTGACCAAAAAGTCAATTTTGCTCAAATATTGTCAATTTTTGACTTAATCTCCACCTCATTAACCAAAATAGGTTAACTTTTGACCAAAAAAATAAATTTGGTCAAAATGGTCAATCCTTGACCCATTGACCAACCCATTGACCCAATAAGTCAACTTTGACCAAAAAGTCAATTTTGGTCAAAATAATCAATTTTTGACCTAATGACCAATAATTGACCAAGTAAACCAATCTCTGACCAAAAAGTCAACTTAGTTCAAAATGGTTAATCTTCGACCAAATGACAAACCCATTGACTCAATAGGTTAACTTTTGACCAAAAAGACAACTTTTGTCAAAATGGTCAACTTTTCACCCAATGACCAACCCATTGACCCAATTGGTCAACTTTTGACCAAAAAGACAACTTCAGTCAAAATGGTCAAGTTTTGACCCAATGACCAACCAATTGACCCAATAGGTCAACTTTTGACCAAAAAGTCAATTTTGATCAAAATAGTTAAATTTTGAGCTAATAACAACTCATTGACCTCAACAGTCAACTTCGACAAAAAGTCAACTTTGGTCAAAATGGTCAATTCTTGACTCACTGACCAACGCATTGACTCAATAAATCAACTTTTGAACAAAAATTCAATTTTGGTCAAAATAGTCAAATTTTGACATATTGACCACCCATTGACCAAATATGTCAACTTTTTACCAAAAAGTTAACTTTGGTCAAAATGGTCAATCCTTGACCCAATGAGCAACTCATTGACCCAAAAAGACAACTTTTGAACAAAAAGTCAATTTTGGTCAAATTTGTCAATTTTTAACCTAATGACCTCCTCATTGACCTAAAAGGCCAAGTTTTGACCAAAAAGTCAAATTTTGTCAAAATGGTCAATTTATGACATAATGACCTAAATGTCAACTTTGGTGAAAATGCTCAATCATTGATCCAAAGACCAACCCATTGACCCAATTTGTCAACTTTTGATTAAAAAGTAAACATTGTCAAAAATGGTTAATCCTTGGCCCAATGACCAACCCGTTGTCCCAATAGGTCAACTTTTGACCAAAAAGTCAATTTTGCTCAAAATTGTCAATTTTTGAGCAAATGACCACCTCATTCACCTAAATAGGTCAACTTTTGACCAAAAAGATAACTTTGGTCAAAATGGTTAATCCTATACCCAATGACCAACCCATAGTCTAAATAGGTCAACTTTTGACCAAAAAGTCAATTTTGGTCAAAATAGTTAATTTTTGACCTAATGACCAATTATTGACCTAATAAGCCAATCTCTGACCAAAAGTCAACTTTGGTCAAAAGGGTCAATCCTTGACCTAATGACTAACCCATTGACCCAATAGGTCAAATTTTGACCAAAAAGTCAACTTTGGTCAAAATGATCAATCCTTGACCTAATGACCAATACAATGGTCAAAGTCAACTTTTGACCCAAAAGTCAATTTTGGTCAAAACAGTCAATTTTTGAATTAATGACCAATTATTGACCCAAAAAGTTAACTTTGGTCAAAATGGTCAACCCTTGACCCAATGACCAACCCATTAACCCATTAGGTCAACTTTTGACCAAAAAGTCAACTTTGGTCAAAATGGAAAATCCTTAACCCAATGACCAACCCAGAGACCCAATACGTCAACTTTTGACCAAAAAGTCAATTTTGGTCAAAATAGTTAATTTTGGACTTAATGACCAATTTTTGACCAGTAAGCCAATCTCTGACCAAAAAGTCAACATTGGTCAAAATGGTCAATCCTTGACCCAATGACAAACCCATTGATCCAATAAGTAAATTTTTGACCAAATGATAAACCCATTGACCTACTAAGCTAAATTTCGACCAAAAAGTCAATTTTGGTCAAAATAGTCAATTTTTGACCTAATGAACACCCATTGACCCAATATGTCAACTTTTGTCCAAAAAGTCAACTTTGGTTAAAATGGCCAATTTTTGACCCAATAGATCAACTTTTGACCAAGAAGTCATCTTTATTAAAAATGGTCAATTCTTGACTAAATTACAAACTCACTGACCAAATAGGTCAACTTTTTGACTAAAAAGTTAACTTTTGTCAAAATCGTCAATTTCTGAACCAATGAACACCCCGTTCACCCATTGGGTTAACTTTTAATCAAAAATTCGATTCTTGTCAAAATAGTCAATTTTTGACCTAATGATGAATTATTGACCCAATTAGTTAATTTCAGACCAAAATGTCAACTTTGGTCAAAATGGTCAATCCTTGACCCATGACCAACCCATTGACCTAATATGTCAACTTTTGACAAAAAGTCACCTTTAGTCAAAATGATCAATCATTGACCCAATGACGAACCCATTGACGTAATAGGTCAACTTTTGACTAAAAAGTTAATTTTGGTCAAAATAGTCAACTTTTGAATTAATGACCAATTATTGACCCAATAAGTCAATCTCTGACCAAAAACTTAACTTTGGTCAAAATGGTCAATCCTTGACCCAATAACAAACCCATTGACCCAATACGTCAACATTTGACCAAAAAGTCAATTTTGGTCAAAATAGTCAAATTTTCACCTAATGACCACCCATTGAATCAATAGGTCAACTTTTGACCAAAAAGTCAACTTTGGTCGAAATGTTCAATTTTTGACCTAATAACCAACCCATTAACCCAATAAGTCAACTTTTGACAAAAAAAGTCATCTTTGGTCAAAGTGGTCAATTTTTGACCCAATTACCAACTTATTGAACAAAACGGTCAACTTTTGACCAAAAAGACAACTTTGGTCAAAATGGTCAATTTCTGACCCAATGACCACCCTGTTGACCCAATGGGTGAACTTTTGACCAAAAATTCAATTTTGGTCAAAATAGGTCAACATTTGACCAAAAAGTCGTCTTTGGTCAAAATGAAGAATTTCTGACCAATTGACCACCCCGTTGACCCAATCGGTTAACTTTTGACCAAAAAATCAATTTTGGTCAAAATATTTAATTTTTGACCTAATGACCAATTATTGACCGAATAAGTCAATCTTTAACCAAAAAGTCAACTTTGGTCAAAATAGTCAATCCTTGACCCAATGACAAACCCATTGATCCAATAGGTCAACTTTTGACCAAAAAGTTAAGTTTGTTAAAATGACCAATTTCTGACCCAATGACCAACCCATTAACTAATAGGTCAACTTTTGACCAAAAAGTCAACTTTGGTCAAAATGGTCAATACTTGACCCAATGACCAACTTAGAGAACTAATAGGTCAACTTTTGACGAAATCAGTCAATTTTTGACATAATGACCAATTATTAACCCAATAAGTCAATCTCTGACCAAAAGGTCAACTTTGGCCAATATAGTCAACCCTTGACCCAATGACCACCCCATTAACCCAATCGGTCAACTTTTGAACAAAACGTAAACTTTGGTCAAAATTGTCAGTTTTTGACCCAATGAACTCCCTATTGACTGGTTAACTTTTGACCAAAAACTCAATTTTAGTCAAAAGAGGTCAACTTCTTACCAAAATGTCATCTATGGTCAAAATAGTCAATTTCTGACCCAATGACCACCCCGTTGACCCAATGGGTTAACTTTTGAAAAAAAATTAATTTTGGTCAAAATAATCAATATTTGACCTAATGACCAATTATTGACCCAACAAGTCAATCTCTGACCAAAAAGTCAACTTTAGTCAAAATAGTCAATCCTTGACCCAAAGAAAAACCCATTGATCCAATAGGTCAACTTTTGACCAAAAATGTCAACTTTGGTCAAAATGGTCAATTTTTGACCTAATGACCACCCATTAACCCAATAGGTCAACTTTTGACCAAAAAGTCAACTTTAGTCAAAAGGGTTAATTTTTGACCCAATGACCAAACCATTGACCCAATAGATCAAATTTTGACCAAAAAGTCATCTTCGGTCAAAATAGTTAATTCATGACCCAATTACCAACTCATTGACCAAATATGTTAACTTTTGGCGAAAAAGTCAACTTTGTTCAAAATGGTCAATTTCTGACCCAATGGGTCAACCTTTAACCAAAAATTTCATTTTGGTCAAAATACTCAATTTTGGACCTAATAACAAATTATTGACCCAATAAATCAATCTCTTACTAAAAAGTTAACTTTGGTCAAAATAGTCAATCCTTGACCCAATGATCAACCCATTGACCTAATTGGTCAACTTTTGACCAAAAAGTCAACTTTGGTCAAAATAGTCAATCATCGACCCAATGACCAACCCATTGACCTAATAGGTCAACTTTTGAACAAAAAAATCAATTTTGGTCAAAATAGTCAATTTTTGACCTAATGACCTAATCTCTGACCAAAAAGTCAACTTTGGTCAAAATGGTCAATCTTTGACCCAATGACCAACCCATTGACCCAATATGTCAACTTTTGACCAAAAATTTAACTTTGGTCAAAATGATCAATCCTTGACCCAATGACCAACCCATTGGCCTAATAGGTCAACTTTTGACCAAAAAGTTAATTTTGGTCAAAATAGTCAATTTTTTAATTAATGACCAATTATTGACCCAATAAGTCAATCTCTGGCCAAAAAGCCAGCTTTCATCAAAATGGTCAATCCTTGACCCAATGACAAACTCATTGATCCAAAAGGTCAACTTTTGGCCAAAAAGTCAATTTTGGTCAAAATAGTCAATTTTTGACCTAATGACCACCCATTGACCCAATAGGTCAGCTTTGGTCAAATTGGTCAATTTTTGACCCAATGACCAACCCATTAACCTAATATGTCAACTTTTAACTAAAAAGTTAACTTTAGTCTAATTGGTCAATTCTTAACGTAATTACCAACTGATTGATCAAATAGGTCAACTTTTGACCAAAAAGCCAACTTTAGTCAAATGGTCAAGTTCAATCCAATGACCACCCCGTCAACTCGATGGGTAAACTTTTGACTAAAAATTCAATTTCGGTCAAAATATTCAATTTTTGACCTATGACCAATTATCGACCCAATAAGTGAATTTCTGACCAAAAAGTTTACTTTGGTCAAAATGGTCAATCCTTGACCCAATGACAAACTCATTGACCGAATATGTTAACTTTTGACCAAAAAGTCAATTTTGGTCAAAATAGTTAATTTTTGACATAATGACTACCCATTGACCCAATAGGTCAACTTTTGACCAAAATGTCAACTTGGTCAAAATGGTCAATTTTTGACCCAATGACCAACCCATTGACCAAATTGATCAACTTTTGACCAAAAAGTCATATTCGGTCAAAATGGTCAATTTCGACCCAATTACCAACTCTGACCAAATTGGTCAACTTTTGACCAAAAAGTCAACTTTGTTCAAAATAACCAATTTCTGACCCAATGATCACCCCGTGACCCAATGGGTCAACTTTTGAAAAAAAATTTAATTTTGGTTAAAATAACCAATTTTTGACCTAATGACCAATTATTGTCCCAATAAGTCAATCTCTGACCAAAAAGTCAACTTTGATCAAAATGGTCATTCCTTGACCCAATGACAAACCCATTGACCCAATAGTTCAACTTTTGTACAAAAAGTCAATTTTTGTCACAATAGTCAATTTTTGAGTTAATGACCACCCATTGACCTAATAGTTCAACTTTTAAACAAAAAGTCAATTTTGGTCAAAATAGTCAATTTTTGACCTAATGAGAAATTATTGACCCAGTAAGCCAATCTCTAACCAAAAACTGAACTTTGGTCAAAATGGTCAATCCTTGACCCAATGACCAACCCATTGACCCAATAGATTAACTTTTGACCAAAAAGTCAACTTTGGTCAAAATGATCAATCCTGGACCCAATGACGAACCCATTGGCCTAAAAGGACAACTGTTGACCAAAAAGTCAATTTTGGTCAAAATAGATAATTTTTGAATTAATGACCAATTATTGACCCAATAAGTCAATCTTTGACCAAAAAGTCAACTTTGGTCAAAATGGTCAATCATTGACCGAATGACAAACTCATTAACCCAATAGGTCAACTTTTGACCAAAAAGTCAATTTTGGTCAAAATAGGCAATTTTTAACCTAATGACCTCCCTTTGTCCCAATAGGTCAACTTTTGACCAAAAAGTCAATTTTGGCCAAAATGATCAATTTTTGACCCAATGGCCAATCCATTGACCCAACAGATCAAAATTTAACCGAAAAGTCATCTTCGGTCAAAATGGCCAATTCTTGACGTAATTACCAACTCATTGACCAAATAAGTCAAACTTTTGACTAAAAAGTCAACTTTTTTAAAATGGTCAATTTCTAACCCAATGACCACCCCGTTGAAGAATGGGTCAACTTTTAACCAAAAATTTAATTTTTCTCAAAATAATTAATTTTTGACCTAATGACCAATTATTGACCCAATAAGTTAATCTATGACCAAAAAGTCAACTTTGGTCAAAATGGTCAATCCTTGACCCAATGACCAATCCACTGACCCAATATATCGACTTTTGACCACAAAGTCAATTTTGGTCAAAATAGTAAATTGTTGACTTAAGGACCAATTATTTGTCCAATAAGACAACATTTGATCAAAAAGTCAACTTTGGTTAAAATGGTCAATCCTTGACCAAATGACCAACTCATTGACCCAAAAGGATAACTTTTGACCAAAAATTCAACTTTGGTCAAAATATTCAATTTTTGATCTAATGACCACCTCATTGACCCAAAAGGTGAACTTTTGACCAAAAAGTCAAATATGGTCAAAATGGTCAATTTCTGACACAATGACCTAAAGTCAACTTTGGTCAAAATGGTCAATCTTTGACCCAATGACAAACTCATTGACCCAATAGGTCAACTTTTCACCAAAAAGTCATCTTTAGTCAAAATGGTTAATCCTTGACCCAATGACCAACTCATTGACCCAAAAGGACAACTTTTGACTTAAAAGTCAAATTTGGTCAAAATTGTCAATTTTTGACATAATGACCGCCTCATTAACTTAAATATGTCAGCTTTTGATCAAAAAGACAACTTTGGTAAAAATTGTCCATCCTTGATCCAATGACCAACCCATAGACCCAATAGGTCAACTTTGTACCAAAAAGTCAATTTTGGTCAAAATAGTCAATTTTAGAACTAATGACCAATTATTGACCTAGTAAGCCAATCTCTGACAAAAAAATCAACTTTGGTCAAAATGATCAATCCTTGACATAATGACCAACCCATTGACCCAATAGGTCAACTTTTGATAAAAAAGTCAACTTCGGTCAAAATGATCAATCATTGACCTAATGACCAACCCATTGGCCAAATAGGTCAACTTTTGACAAAAAATTCAATTTTGGTCAAAATAGTCAATTTTTGAATTAATGACCAGTTATTGACCCAATAAGTCATTATCTGTCCAAAAAGTTAACTTTGGTCAAAATGGTTAATCCTTGACCCAAAGACAAACCCATTGACTCAATAGATCAACTTTTGACCAAAATGTCAATTTTGGTCAAAATAGTCAATTGTTGACCTAATCACCACTCATTGACCCAATAGGTCAACTTTTGACAAAAAAGTCAACTTTGGTCAAAATGGTCAATTCTTGACCCACTAACCAACACATTGACCCAATAAATCAACTTTTGAAAAAGAAGTCAGTTTTGGTTAAAATAGTTAAATTTTAACATATTGAGCACCCATTGACCAAATATGTCAACTTTTGACCAAAAAGTTAACTTTCGTCAAAATGGTCAATCCTTGAACCAATGAGCAACTCATTGACCCAAAAGGATAACTTTTGAACAAAAAGTCAATTTTTGTCAAAATTGTCAATTTTTAATCGAATGACCTCCTCATTGACCCAAAAGGTCAAATTTTGACCAAAAAGTCAAATTTGGTCAAAATGGTCAATTTCTGAAACAATGACCTAAATGTCAACTTTGGTGAAAATGGTCAATCCTTGATCCAAAGACCAACCCATTGACCCAATTTGTCAACCTTTGATTAAAAAGAAAACGTTGGCAAAAATGGTTAATCCTTGGCCCAATGACCAACCCATTGTCCCAATAGGTCAACTTTTGACCAAAAAGTCAATTTTGCTCAAAATTGTCAATTTTTGACCGAATGACCACCTCATTCACCTAAATAGGTCAACTTTTGACCAAAAAGACAACTTTGGTCAAAATGGTTAATCCTAGACCCAATGACCAACCCATAATATAAATAGGTCAACTTTTGACCAAAAAATTCAATTTTGGTCAAAATAGTTAATTTTTGACCTAATGACCAATTATTGACCCAGTAAGCCAATCTCTGACCAAAAAGTCAACTTTGGTCAAAAGGGTCAATCCTTGACCCAAAGACTTACCCATTGACAGAGTATGTCAACTTTTGACCAAAAAGTCAACTTTGGTCAAAATGATCAATCCTTGACCAAATGACCAAAAACAATGGTATAATAGGTCAACTTTTGACCAAAAAGTCAATTTTGGTCAAAACAGTCATTTTTTGAATTAATGACCAATTATTGACCCAAAAAGTCAATCTCTGACCAAAAATTCAACTTTGGTCAAAATGGTCAATCCTTGACCTAATGACCAACCCATTAACCCATTAGGTCAACTTTTGACCAAAAAGTCAAGTTTGGTCAAAATGGTAATTCCTTAACCCAATGACCAACCCAGTGACCCAATAGGTCAACTTTTGATCAAAAAGTTAATTTTGGTCAAAATAGTTAATTTTTGACTTAATGACCAATTATTGACTAGTAGCCAATCTCTGACCAAAAAGTCAACTTTGGTCAAAATGGTCATTCCTTGACCCAATGAACAACCCATTAACCCAATAGGCCAACTTTTGACCAAAAAGTCTACTTTGGTCAAGATGATCAATCCTTGACCCAATGACCAAACCATTGTCTTAATAGGTCAACTTTTTACCAAAAAGTCAATTTGGGTCGACATAATCAATTTTTAATTAATGATCAATTATTGACCCAATTAGTCAATCTCTGACCAAAATGTCAACTTTGGTCAGAATGGTCAATCCTTGACCCAATGACAAACCCATAGTATCACTAAGTTAAATTTCGACCAAAAAGTCAATTTCGGTCTAAATACCAATTTTGACCTAATGAACACCGATTGACCCAATAGGTCAACTTTTGTCCAAAAAGTCAACTTTGGTTAAAATGGCCAATTTTTGACCCAATGACCAACCCATTGACCCAATAGGTCAACTTTTAACCAAAAAGTCATCTTTATTCAAAATGGTCAATTCTTGACCAAATTACAAACTCATTGACCAAATAGGTCAACTTTTTGACTAAATAGTAATCTTTTGTCAAAATCGTCAATTTCTGACCCAATGAACACCCCGTTCACCCATTGGGTTAACTTTTAACCAAAAATTCAATTTTGGTCAAAATAGTCAATTTTTGACCTAATGATGAATTATTGGCCCAATTAGTTAATTTCAGACCAAAATGTCAACTTTGGTCAAAATGGTCAATCCTTGACCGAATGAACAACTCATTGACCTAATAGGTCAACTTTTGATCAAAAAGTCACCTTTGGTCAAAATGATCAATCATTGACCCAATGACGAACCCATTGACCTAATAGGTTAACTTTTGACTAAAAAGTCAATTTTGGTCAAAACTGTTAACTTTTGAATTAAAGACCAATTATTGACCCAATAAGTCAATCTCTGACCAAAAACTTAACTTTGGTCAAAATGGTCAATCCTTGACCCAATAACAAACCAATTGACCCAATAGGTCAACATTCGACCAAAAAGATAATTTTGGTCAAAATAGTCAATTTTTCACCTAATGACCACCCATTGACTCAATAGGTCAACTTTTGACCAAAAAGTCAACTTTGGTCAAAATGGTCAATTTTCGATCTAATGACCAACCCATTAACCCAATAGGTCAACTTTTGACAAAAAAGTCATCTTTCGTCAAAATGGTCAATTTTTTGACATAATTACCAACTTATTGGACAAAATGGTCAACTTTTGACCAAAAAGTCAACTTTGGTCAAAATGGTCAATTTCTGATCTAATGACTAACCTAGTCAATCTAATCAGTGAACTTTTGACCAAAAATTCAATTTTGGTCAAAATAGGTCAACATTTGACCAAAAAGTCATATTTGGTCGAAATGGTGAATTTATGACCGATTGACCACCCCGTTGACCCAATCGGTTAACTTTTGACTAAAAAATCAATTTTGGTCAAAATATTCAATTTTTTACCTAATGACCAATTATTGACCGAATAAGCCAATCTTTAACTAAAAAGTCTACTTTGCTCAAAATAGTCAATCCTTGACCAATGACAAACCCATTAACCGAATCGGTCAACTTTTGACCAAAAAGTCAAGTTTGGTTAAAATGGTAAATTTCTGACCCAATGACCAACCCATTAACCAATAGGTCAACTTTTGACCAAAAAGTCAACTTTGGTCAAAATGGTCAATACTTGACCCAATGACCAACGTAGAGAACCAATAGGTCAACTTTTGACCAAATCAGTCAATTTTTGACATAATGACCAATTGTGGACCCAATAAGTCAGTCTCTGACCAAAAGGTCAACTTTGGTCAATATAGTCAACCCTTAACCCAATGACCAACCCATTGACCCAATAGGTCAACTTTTTACCAAAAAGTGAACTTTAGTCAAAATAGACAATCCTTGACACAATGACCAACCCATTGACACAATAGGTCAACTTTTGACCAAAAAGTTAATTTTTCTCAATATAGTTAATTTTTTACCTAATGACCACCCCATTGACCTAATATGTCAACTTTTGACCAAAAACCCAACTTTGGTCAAAATGGTCAATTTCTGACCCAATGACCACCCCATTGACCCAAAGGGCCAACTTTTAACCAAAAAATCAATTTGGTCAAAATAAGTCAATCTCTGACTAAAAAGTCAACTTTAGTCAAAATTGTCAATCCTTGACACAATGACCAACCCATTGGCCCAATCGGTCAACTTTTGACCAAAATGTAAACTTTGGTCAAAATGGTCGGCTCAATCTAATGACTCCTCGTTGATCGAGTTAACTTTTGACCAAAAAATAAATTTTGGTCATAAGAGGTCAACTTTTTACCAAAATGTCATCTATGGTCAAAATAGTAAATCTTTGACCCAATGACCACCCGTTGACCCAATGGGTTAACTTTTGAAAAAAAATAAATTTTGGTGAAAATAATCAATATTTGACCTAATGACGAATTATTTACCCAGCAAATCAATCTCTAACCAAAAAGTCAACTTTGGTCATAATGGTCAATCCTTAACCCAAAGAAAAACCCATTGACCCAATAGGTCAACTTTTGACCAAAAAGTCAACTTTGGTCAAAATGGCCAATTTTTGACCTAATGACCACCCATTAACCCAATAGGTCAACTTTTGACCAAAAAGTCAACTTTGGTCAAAATGGTTAATTTTTGACCCAATGACCAAACCATTGACCCAATAGATCAATTTTTGACCAAAAAGTCATCTTCGGTCAAAATAGTCAACTCATGACCCAATTACCAACTCATTGACCAAATATGTCAACCTTTGGCAAAAAAGTTAATTTTGTTCAAAATGGTGAATTTCTGACCCAATTGGACAACTTTTGACCAAAAATTTAATTTTGGTCAAAATAACCAATTTTTGACCTAATGACCAATTATTGACCCAATAAGTCAATCTCTTACTAAAAATTTAACTTTGGTCAAAATAGTCAATCCTTGACCCAATGACCAACCCAATGACCCAATTGGCCAACTTTTGACCAAAAAGTCAACTTTGGTCAAAATAGTCAATCATAGACCCAATGACCAACCCATTGACCTAATAGGTCAACTTTTGAACAAAAAAATCAATTTTGGTCAAAATAGTCAATTTTTGACCTACTGACCAATTATTGACCCAATAAGCCAATCTCTGACCAAAAAGTCTACTTTGGTCAAAATGGTCAATCCTTGACCCAATGACCAACCCATTGACCCAATATGTCAACTTTTGACCAAAAATTTAACTTTGGTCAAAATGATCAATCCTTGACCTAATGACAAACCCGTTGGCCTAATAGGTCGACTTTTAATCAAAAAATTAATTTTGGTCAAAATTGTCAATTTTTTAATTAATGACCAATTATTGACCCAATAAGTCCATCTCTGACCAAAAAGTCAACTTTTGTGAAAATGGTCAATCATTGACCCAATGACAAACTCATTGATCCAAAAAGTCAACTTTTGGCCAAAAAGTCAATTTTGGTCAAAATAGTCAATTTTTAACCTAATGACCACCCATTGACCCAAAAGGTAAGCTTTGGTCAAATTGGTTAATTTTTGACCCAATGACCAACCCATTTACCCAATAGGTCAACTTTTGACTAAAAAGTTAACTTTAGTCAAATTGGTCAATTCTTAACGCAATTACCAACTGATTGACCAAATAGGTCAACTTTTGACCAACAAGTCAACTTAGGTCAAATGGTCAAGTTCTAACCCAATGACCACCCCGTTGATCCGATGTGTAAACTTTTGACTAAAAATTCAATTTTGGTCAAAATATTCAATTTTTGACATAATGACCAATTATTGACCCAATAAGTGAATTTTTGACCAAAAAGTTAACTTTGGTCAAAAAGGTCAATCCTTGACCCAATGACAAACCCATTGACCGAATATGTCAACTTTTGACCAAAAAGTCAATTTCTATCAATATAGTTAATTTTTTACATAATGACCACCCATTGACCCAATAGGTCAACTTTAGACCAAAAAGTCAACTTTGGTCAAAATGGTCAATTTTTGACCCAATGACCAACCCATTGACCAAAAAGATCAACTTTTGACCAAAAAGTCATATTCGATCAAAATGGTCAGTTCTTGACCGAATTACCAACTCATTGATCAAATTGGTCAACTTTTGACCAAAAAGTTAATTTTGGTCAAAATGGTCAATTTCTTACCCAATGATCACCCCGTGACCCAATGGGTCAACTTTTGAAAAAAAATTTAATTTTGGTCAAAATAACCAATTTTTGACCTAATGACCAATTATTGTCCCAATAATTCAATCTCTGACCAAAAAGTCAACTTTGGTAAAAATGGTCAATCCTTGACCCAATGACAAACCCATTGATCCAATAAGTAAACTTTTGACCAAATGACAAACCCATTGACCCACTAAGTTAAATTTCGACCAAAAAGTCAATTTTGGTCAAAATAGTCAATTTTTGACCTAATGAACACCCATTGACCCAATAGGTCAACTTTTGTCCAAAAAGTCAACTTTGGTTAAAATGGTCAATTTTTGACCTAATGACCAACCCATTGACCCAATAGATCAACTTTTGACCAAGAAGTCATCTTTATTCAAAATGGTCAGTTCTTGACTAAATTACAAACTCATTGACAAAATAGGTCAACTTTTTGACTAAAAAGTCACCTTTTGTCAAAATCGTCAATTTCTGAACCAATGAACACCCCGTTCACCCGTTGGGATAACTTTTAATCAAAAATTCAATTTTGGTCAAAATAGTCAATTTTTGACCTAATGATGAATTATTGACCCAATTAGTTAATTTCAGACCAAAATGTCAACTTTGGTCAAAATGGTCAATCCTTGACCCAATGACCAACCCATTGACCTAATAAGTCAACTTTTGACCAAAAAGTCACCTTTAGTGAAAATGATCAATCATTGACCCAATGACGAACCCATTGACCTAATAGGTCTACTTTTGACTAAAAAGTTAATTTTGGTCAAAATATTCAACTTTGTAATTAATGACCAATTATTGACCCAATAAGTCAATCTCTGACAAAAAACTTAACTTTGGTCAAAATGGTCAATCCTTGACCCAATAACAAACCCATTAACCTAATAGGTCAACATTTGACCAAAAAGTCAATTTTGGTCAAAATAATCAAATTTTCACCTAAAGACCACCCATTGACTCAATAGGTCAACTTTTGACCAAAAAGTCAACTTTGTTCGAAATGGTCAAATTTTGACCTAATAACCAACCCATTAACCCAATAAGTCAACTTTTGACAAAAAAAAGTCATCTTTGGTCAAAGTGGTCAATTTTTGACCCAATTACCAACTTATTGAACAAAACGGTCAACTTTTGACCAAAAAGTCAACTTTGGTCAAAATGGTCAATTTCTGACCCAATGACCACCCTGTTGACCCAATGGGTGTACTTTTGACAAAAAATTCAATTTTGGTCAAAATAGGTCAACATTTGACCAAAAAGTCATCTTTAGTCAAAATGGAGAATTTCTGACCAATTGACCTCCCCGTTGACCCAATCGGTTAACTTTTGACCAAAAAATCAATTTTGGTCAAAATATATAATTTTTGACCTAATGACCAATTATTAACCGAATAAGTCAATCTTTAACCAAAAAGTTCACTTTGGTCAAAATGGTCAATCCTTGACACAATGACAAACCCATTGACCCAATAGGTAAACTTTTGACCAACAAGTCAAGTTTGGTTAAAATGGCCAATTTCTGACCCAATGACCAACCCATTAACTAATAGGTCAACTTTTGACCAAAAAGTCAACTTTGGTCAGAATGGTCTATACTTGACCAATGACCAACTTAGAGAACCAATAGGTCAACTTTTGACCAAATCAGTCAATTTTTGACATAATGACCAATTATTGACCCAATAAGTCAATCTCTGACCAAAAGGTCAACTTTGGTCAATATAGTCAACCCTTGACCCAATGACCAACCCATTGACCCAATGGGTCAACTTTTGATTAAAAAGTGAACTTTAGTTAAAATAGTCAATCCTTGACACAATGACCAACCCATTGACACAAAAGGTCAACTTTTGACAAAAAAGTTAATTTTTCTCAATAAAGTCAATTTTTTACCTAATGACCACCCCATTGACCCAATATGTCAACTTTTGACCTAAAACCTAACTTTGGTCAAAATGGTAATTTCTGACCCAATGACCACCCCATTAACCCAAAGGGTTAACTTTTAACCAAAAATTCAATTTGGTCAAAATAAGTCAATCTCTGACTAAAAAGTCAACTTTAGTCAAAATGGTCAATCCTTGACACAATGACCAACCCATTGGCCCAATCAGTCAACTTTTGAACAAAATGTAAACTTTGGTCAAAATGGTCAGTTTCTGACCCAATGACCCCCCTGTTGACTTGGTTAACTTTTGACCAAAAACTCAATTTTAGTCAAAAGAGGTCAACTTTTTACCAAAATGTCATCTATGGTCAAAATAGTCAATTTCTGACCCAATGACCACCCCGTTGACCAATGGTTTAACTTTGGAAAAAAATTAATTTTGGTCAAAATAATCAATATTTGACCTAATGATCAATTATCGACCCAACAAGTCAATCTCCGACCAAACAATTAACTTTAGTCAAAATAAATCAATCCTCGACCCAAAGAAAAACCCATTGACCCAATCGGTCAACTTTTGACCAAAAATGTCAACTTTGGTCAAAATGGTCAATTTTTGACCTAATGACCACCCATTAACTCAATAGGTCAACTTTTGACCAAAAAGTCAAATTTGGTCAAAATGGTCAATTTTTGACCCAATGACCAAACCATTGACCCAATAGATCAAATTTTGACCAAAAAGTCATCTTCGGTCAAAATAGTCAATTCATGACCCAATTACCAACTCATTGACCAAATATGTTAACTTTTCGCGAAAAAGTCAACTTTGTTCAAAATGGTCAATTTCTGACCCAATGGGTCAACTTTTAACCAAAAATTTCATTTTGGTCAAAATAATCAATTTTGGACCTAATAACAAATTATTGACCCAAAAAGTCAATCTCTTACTAAAAAGTTAACTTTGGTCAAAATAGTCAATCCTTGACCCAATGATCAACCATTGACATAATTGGTCAACTTTTGACCAAAAAGTCAACTTTAGTCAAAATAGTCAATCATAGACCCAATGACCAACCCATTGACCCAATATGTCAAGTTTTGAACAAAAAACCAATTTTGGTCAAAATAGTCAATTTTTGACCTAATGTCCTAATCTCTGACCAAAAAGTCAACTTTGGTCAAAATGGTCAATCCTTGACCCAATGACCAACCCATTGACCCAATATGTCAACTTTTGATCAAAAATTTAACTTTGGTCAAAATGATCAATTCTTGACCCAATGACCAACCCATGGGCCTAATAGGTCAACTTTAGACTAAAAAGTTAATTTTGGTCAAAATAGTCAATTTTTTAATTAATGACCAATTATTGACCCAATAAGTCAATCTCTGGCCAAAAGCCAGCTTTCGTCGAAACGGTCAATCCTTGACCCAATGAAAAACTCATTGATCCAAAAGGTCAACTTTTGGCCAAAAAGTCAATTTTGGTCAAAATAGTCATTTTTTGACCTAATGACCACCCATTAACCCAATAGGTCAGCTTTGGTCAAATTGGTCAATTTTTGACCCAATGAACCAAATATGTCAACTTTTAACTAAAAAGTTAACTTTAGTCAAATTGGTCAATTCTTAACGTAATTACCAACTGATTGACCAAATAGGTCAACTTTTGACCAAAAAGCCAACTTTGGTCAAATGGTCAAGTTCTGACCCAATGACCACCCTGTTGACCCGATGGGTAAACTTTTGACTAAAAATTCAATTTTGGTCAAAATATTCAATTTTTGACCTATGACCAATTATTGACCTAATAATTGAATTTCTGACCAAAAAGAACTTTGGTCAAAATGGTCAATCCTTGACCCAATGACAAACCCATTGACCGAATATGTCAACTTTTGACCAAAAAGTCAATTTTGGTCAAAATAGTTAATTTTTGAATAATGACTACCCATTGACCCAATAGGTGAACTTCTGACCAAAATGTCAACTTGGTCAAAATAGTCAATTTTTGACCCAATGACCAACCCATTGACCAAATAGATCAACTTTTGACCAAAAAGTCATATTAGGTCAAAATGGTCAATTCTTGACCCAATTACCAACTCATTAACCAAATTGGTCAACTTTTGACTGAAAAGTCAACTTTGGTCAAAATGGTCAATTTCTGACCCAATGATCACCCCGTAACCCAATGGGTCAACTTTTGAAGAAAAATTTAATTTTGGTTAAGATAACCAATTTTTGACCTAATGACCAATTATTGTCCCAATAAGTCAATCTCTGACCAAAAAGTCAACTTTGATCAAAATGGTCATTCCTTGACCCAATGACAAACCCATTGACCTAATAGTTCAACTTTTGTACAAAAAGTCAATTTTTGTCAAAATAGTCAATTTTTGACTCAATGACCACCCATTGACCCAATAGTTCAACTTTTGACCAAAAAGACAATTTTGGTCAAAATAGTCAATTTTTGACCTAATGACAAATTATTGACCCAGTAAGCCAAACTCTAACCAAAAACTGAACTTTGGTCAAAATGGTCAATCCTTGACCCAATAACCAACCCATTGACCCAATACGTTAACTTTTGACCAAAAAGTCAACTTTGGTCAAAATGATCAATCCTGGACCCAATGACTAACCCATTAGCCTAAAAGGTCAACTGTTGACCAAAAAGTCAATTTCGGTCAAAATAGACAACTTTTGAATGAATGAACAATTATTGAACCAATAAGTCAATCTTTGACCAAAAAGTCAACTTTGGTCAAAATGGTCAATCATTGACCGAATGACAAACTCATTGACGCAATAGGTCAACTTTTGACCAAAAAGTCAATTTTGGTCAAAATAGGCAATTTTTAACCTAATGACCTCCCATTGTCCCAATAGGTCAACTTTTGACCAAAAAGTCAACTTTGGCCAAAATGATCAATTTTTGACCCAATGGCCAAACCATTGACCCAACAGATCAAATTTTAACCGAAAAGTCATCTTCTGTCAAAATGGCCAATTCTTGACCTAATTACCAACTCATTGACCAAATAAGTCAAAGTTTTGACCAAAAAAATGGGTCAACTTTTAACCAAAAATTTAATTTTTCTCAAAATATTCAATTTTTTACATAATGACCAATTATTGACCCAAAAAGTTAATCTATGACCAAGAAGTCAACTTTGGTCAAAATGGTCAATCCTTGACCCAATGACCAATCCACTGACCCAATATATCGACTTTTGACCACAAAGTTAATTTTGGTAAAAATAGTAAATTGTTGACTTAATGACCAATTATTTGTCCAATAGGACAACATTTGATCAAAAAGTCAACTTTGGTTAAAATGGTCAATCACTGACCAAATGACCAACTCATTGACCCAAAAGGATAACTTTTGACTAAAAATTCAACTTTGGTCAAAATAATCAATTTTTGATCTAATGATCACCTCATTGACCCAAAAGGTGAATGGTCAATTTCTGACACAATGACCTAGCGTCAACTTTGGTCAAAATGGTCAATCTTTGACCCAATGACAAACTCATTGACCCAATAGGTCAACTTTTGACCAAAAAGTCATCTTTGGTCAAAATGGTTAATCCTTGACCCAATGACCAACTCATTGACCCAAAAGGACAACTTTTGACTTAAAAGTCAAAATTTGGTCAAAATTGTCAATTTTTGACCTAATGACCGCCTCATTAACTTAAATATGTCAGCTTTTGATCAAAAAGTCAACTTTGGTAAAAATGGTCCATCCTTGATCCAATGACCAACCCATTGACCCAATAGGTCAACTTTTTACCAAAAAGTCAATTTTGGTCAAAATAGTCAATTTTAGAACTAATGACCAATTATTGACCTAGTAAGCCAATCTCTGACCAAAAAATCAACTTTGGTCAAAATGATCAATTCTTGACATAATGACCAACCCGTTGACCCAATAGGTCAACTTTTGACCAAGAAGTCAACTTTAGTCAAAATGATCAATCATTGACCCAATGACCAACCCATTGGCCAAATAGGTCAACTTTTGACCAAAAATTCAATTTTGGTCAAAATAGTCAATTTTTGAATTAATGAGCAGTTATTGACCCAATAAGTCATTATCTGTCCAAAAAGTTAACTTTGGTCAAAATGGTCAATCCTTGACCCAAAGACAAACCCATTGACTCAATAGGTCAACTTTTGACCAAAATGTTAATTTTGGTAAAAATAGTTAATTGTTGACCTAATGACCACTCATTGAATCTAACAGTCAACTTTCGACAAAAAAGTCAACTTTGGTCAAAATGGTCAATTCTTGACCCACTGACCAACGCATTGACCCAATAAATTAACTTTTGAACAAAAAGTCAATTTTGCTCAAAATAGTCAAATTTTAACATATTGAGCACCCATTGACCAAATATGTCAACTTTTGACCAAAAAGTTAACTTTCGTCAAAATGGTCAATACTTGAACCAATGAGCAACTCATTGACCCAAAAGGATAACTTTTGAATAAAAAGTCAATTTTGGTCAAAATTGTCAATTTTTAATTGAATGACCTCCTCATTGACCCAAAAGGTCAAATTTTGACCAAAAAATTCAAATTTGGTCAAAATGGTCAATTTCTGACACAATGACCTAAATGTCAACTTTAGTGAAAATGGTCAATCCTTGATCCAAAGACCAACCCATTGACCCAATTTGTCAACTTTTGATTAAAAAGTAAACGTTGGCCAAAATGGTTAATCCTTGGCCCAATGACCAACCCGTTGTCCCAATAGGTCAACTTTTGACCAAAAAGTTAATTTTGCTCAAAATTGTCAATTTTTGACCGAATGACCACCTCATTCACCTAAATAGGTCAACTTTTGACCAAAAAGACAACTTTGGTCAGAATGGTTAATCCTAGACCCAATGACCAACCCATAGTATAAATAGGTCAACTTTTGACCAAAAAATTCAATTTTGGTCAAAATAGTTAATTTCTGACCTAATGAACAATTATTAACCCAGTAAGCCAATCTCTGACCAAAATGTCAACTTTGGTCAAAAGGATCAATCCTTGACCCAATGACCTACCCATTGACAGAATAGGTCAACTTTTGACCAAAAAGTCAACTTTGGTCAAAATGATCAATCCTTGACCTAATGACCAAAACATTGGTATAGTAGGTCAACTTTTGACCAAAAAGTTAGTTTTGGTCAAAACAGTATTTTTGAAATAATGACCAATTATTGACCCAAAAAGTCAATCTCTGATCAAAAAGTCAACTTTGGTCAAAATGGTCAATCCTTGACCCAATGACCAACCCATTAACCCATTAGGTCAACTTTTGACCAAAAAGTCATGTTTGGTTAAAATGGTAAATCCTTAACCCAATGACCAACCCAGTGACCCAATAGGTCAATTTTTGACCAAAAAGTTAATTTTGGTCAAAATAGTTAATTTTTGACTTAATGACCAATTATTGACCAGTAAGCCAATCTCTGACAAAAAAGTCAACTTTGGTCAAAATGGTCTTTCCTTGACCCAATGACCAACCCATTAACCCAATAGGTCAACTTTTGACCAAAAAGTCTACTTTGGTCAAGATGATCAATCCTTGACCCAATGACCAAACCATTGTCTTAATAGGTCAACTTTTTACCAAAAAGTCAATTTGGGTCGACATAATCAATTTTTTAATTAATGATCAATTATTAACCCAATAAGTCAATCTCTGACCAAAAAGTCAACTTTGGTCAAAATGGTCAATCCTTGACCCAATGACAAACCCATAGTATCACTAAGTTAAATTTTGACCAAAAAGTCAATTTTGGTCTAAATAGTCAATTTTTGACCTAATGAACACCGATTGACCCAATAGGTCAACTTTTGTCCAAAAAGTCAACTTTGGTTAAAATGGCTAATTTTTGACCCAATGACCAACCCATTAACCCAATAAGTCAACTTTTAACCAAAAAGTCATCTTTATTCAAAATGGTCAATTGGTCACCAAATTACAAACTCATTGACCAAATTGGTCAACTTTTTGACTAAAAAGTCAACTTTTGTCAAAATCGTCAATTTCTGACCCAACGAACACCCAGTTCACCAATTGGGTTAACTTTTCACCAAAAATTCAATTTTGGTCAAAATAGTCATTTTATGACCTAATGATGAATTATTGACCCAATTAGTTAATTTCAGACCAAAATGTCAACTTTGGTCAAAATGGTCCATCCTTGACCGAATGACCAACCCATTGACCTAATAGGTCAACTTTTGACCAAAAAGTCACCTTTGGTCAAAATGATCAATCATTGACCCAATGACGAACCCATTGACCTAATAGGTCAACTTTTGACTAAAAAGTCATTTTTGGTCAAAACTATTAACTTTTGAATAAAGACCAATTATTGACCCAATAAGTCAATCTCTGACCAAAAACTTAACTTTGGTCAAAATTATCAATCCTTGACCCAATAACAAACCCATTGACCCAATAGGTCAACATTTGACCAAAAAGTCAATTTTGGTCAAAATAATCAATTTTTCACCTAATGACCACCCATTGACTCAATAGGTCAACTTTTGACCAAAAAGTCAACTTTGGTCAAAATGGTCAATTTTTTACCTAATGACCAACCCATTAACCCAATAGGTCAACTTTTGACAAAAAAGTCATCTTTGGTCAAAATGGTCAATTTTTGACCCAATTACCAACTTATTGGACAAAACGGTCAACTTTTGACCAAAAAGACAACTTTGGTCAAAATGATCGATTTCAAACCCAATGACCACCAGGTTAACCCATTGGGTGAACTTTTGACCAAAAATTTAATTTTTGTCAAAATAGGTCAACATTTGACCAAAAAGTCATCTTTGGTCGAAATGGTGAATTTATGACCAATTGACCACCCCGTTGACCCAATCGGTTAACTTTTGACCAAAAAATTAATTTTGGTCAAAATATTCAATTTTTGACCTAATGACCAATTATTGACCGAATAAGCCAATCTTTAACTAAAAAGTCAACTTTGGTCAAAATAGTCAATCCTTGACCCAATGACAAACCCATTAACCCAATAGGTCAACTTTTGACCAAAAAGTCAAGTTTGGTTAAAATGGTCAATTTCTGACCCAATGACCAACCCTTTAATCAATAGGTCAACTTTTGACCAAAAAGTCAACTTTGGTCAAAATGGTCAATACTTGACCCAATGACCAACGTAGACATCCAATAGGTCAACTTTTGACAAAATCAGTCAATTTTTGACAAAATGACCAATTATTGACCCAATAAGTCAGTCACTGACCAGAAGGTCAACTTTGGTCAATATAGTCAACCCATGACCCAATGACCAACCCATTGACCCAATAGGTCAACTTTTGACCAAAAAGTGAACTTTAGTCAAAATAGTCAACCCTTGACACAATGACCAACCCATTGACACAATAGGTCAACTTTTGACCAAAAAGTTAATTTTTCTCAATATAGTTAATTTTTTACCTAATGACCACCCCATTGACCTAATATGTCAACTTTTAACCAAAAACCCAACTTTGGTCAAAATGGTCAATTTCTTGCCCAATGAAAACCCCATTGACTCAAAGGGCCAACTTTTAACCAAAAAATCAATTTGGTCAAAATAAGTCAATCTCTGACTAAAAAGTCAACTTTAGTCAAAATGGTCAATCCTTGACACAATGACCAACCCATTGGCCCAATCGGTCAACTTTTGACCAAAATGTAAACTTTGGTCAAAATGGTCAGTTTCTGACCCAATGACCCCCCTGTTGACTAGGTTAACTTTTGACCAAAAATTCAATTTTGGTCATAAGAGGTCAACTTTTTACCAAAATGTCATCTATGGTCAAAATAGTCAATTTTTGACCCAATGGGTTAGCTTTTGAAAAAAAAGTAATTTTGGTCAAAATAATCAATATTTGACCTAATGACCACCCATTAACCCAATAGGTCAACTTTTGACTAAAAAGTCAACTTTGGTCAAAATGGTTAATTTTTGACCCAATGACCAAACCATTGACCCAATAGATCAAATTTTGACCAAAAAGTCATCTTCGGTCAATATAGTCAATTCATGACCCAATTACCAACTCATTGACCAAATATGTCAACCTTTGGCGAAAAAGTCAACTTTGTTCAAAATGGTGAATTTCTGACCCAATGGAACAACTTTTGACCAAAAATTTAATTTTGGTCAAAATAATCAATTTTTGACCTAATGACCAATTTTTGACCCAATAAGCCAATCTCTTACTAAAAAGTCAACATTGGTCAAAATAGTCAATCCTTGACCCAATGACCAACCTATTGAACCAATTGGTCAACTTTTGACCAAAAAGTCAACTTTGGTTAAAATAGTCAATCATAGACCTAATGACCAACCAATTGACCTAATAGGTCAACTTTTGAACAAAAAAAATCAATTTTGGTCAAAATAGTCAATTTTTGACCTAATGACCAATTATTGACCCAGTAAGCCAATCTCTGACCAAAAAGTCAACTTTGGTCAAAATGGTCAATTCTTGACCCAATGACCAACCCATCGACGCAATATGTCAACTTTTGTCCAAAAATTTAACTTTGGTTAAAATGATCAATTCTTGACCCAATGACCAACCCATTGGCCTAATAGGTCAACTTTTCACCAAAAAATTAATTTTGGTCAAAATTGTCAATTTTTTAATTAAAGACCAATTATTAACCCAATAAGTCAATCTCTGACCAAAAAGTGAACTTTTGACAAAATGGTCAATCCTTGACCCAATGACAAACTCTTTGATCCAAAAGGTCAACTTTTGGCCAAAAAGTCAATTTTGGTCAAAATAGTCAATTTTGGTCAAAATAATCAATTTTTGACCTAATGACCACCCATTGACCCAAAAGGTCAGCTTTGGTCAAATTGGTCAATTTTTGACCTAATGACGAACCCATTTACCCAATAGGTTAACTTTTGACTAAAAAGTTAACTTTAGTCAAATTGGTCGATTCTTAACGCAATTACCAACTTATAGACCAAATATGTCAACTTTTGACCAACAAGTCAACTTAGGTCAAATTGTCAAGTTCTAACCCAATGACCACCCCGTTGATCCGATGGGTAAACTTTTGACTAAAAATTCAATTTTGGTCAAAATATTCAATTTTTGACATAATGAACAATTATTGACCCAAGAAGTGAATTTCTGACCAAAAAGTTAACTTTGGTCAAAATGGTTAATCCTTGACCCAATGACAAACCATTGACCGAATATGTCAACTTTTGACCAAAAAGTCAATTTTGGTCAAAATAGTTTGTTTTTGACATAATGACCACCAATTGACCCAATAGGTCAACTTTTGACCAAAAAGTCAACTTTGGTCAAAATGGTCAATTTTTGACCTAATGACCGACCCATTGACCAAATAGATCAACTTTTGACCAAAAAGTCATATTCAATCAAAATGGTCAGTTCTTGACCCAATTACCAACTCATTGACCAAATTGGTTAACTTTTAACCAAAAATTCAATTTTGGTCAAAATGGTCAATTTGTTACCCAATGATCACCACGTGACCCAATAGGTCAACTTTTTTTAAAAAAAAATTTAATTTTGGTCAAAATAAACAATTTTTGACCTAATGACCAATTATTGTCCCAATAATTCAATCTCTGACCAAATAGTCAACATTGGTCAAAATGGTCAATCCTTGACCCAATGACAAACCCATTGACCCAATAGTTCAACTTTTGACCAAAAAGTTAATTTTGGTCAAAATAGTCCATATTTGACCTAATGATCAATTATTGACCCAACAAGTCAATCTCTGACAAAAAAGTCAACTTTAGTCAAAATAGTCAATCCTTGACCCAAAAAAAAACCCATTGACCCAATAGGTCAACTTTTGACCAAAAATGTCAACTTTGGTCAAAATGGTCAATTTTTGACCTAATGACCACACATTAACCCAATAGGTCAACTTTTGATCAAAAAGTCAAATTTGGTCAAAATGGTCAATTTTTGACCCAATGACCAAACCATTGACCCAATAGATCAAATTTTGACCAAAAAGTCATCTTTGGTCAAAATTGTCAATCCATGACCCAATTACAAACCCATTGACCTAATAGGTCAACTTTTGACCAAAAAGTCAACTTTGGTCAAAATGGTCAATTTTTTACCCAATGACTAACCCATTGACCCAATAGATCAAATTTTGACCAAAAAATCATTTTCCGTGAAAATGGTCAATTCTTGACCCAATTACCAACTCATTGACCAAAAAAATCAACTTTTGACAAAAAAGTCAACTTTATTCAAAATGGTCATTTTCTGACCCAATGACCACCCCGTTGACCCAATGGGTCAACTTTTGACCAAAAATTTAATTTTTCTCAAAATAATCAATTTTTGACCTAATGACCAATTACTGACCCAATAAGTCAATCTCTGACCAAAAAGTGAACTTTAGTCAAAATGGTCAATCCTTGACCAAATGACCATCCTACTGACCCAATATATCGACTTTTGACAAAAAAGTCAATTTTGGTCAAAATTGTAATTTTTTACTTAATGACCAATTATTTGTCCAATAGGACAACATTTGATCAAAAAGTTAACTTTGGTCTAAATGGTCAATCCTTGACCCAATGACAAACTCATTGATCCAAAAGGATAACTTTTGACCAAAAAGTCTATTTTGGTCAAAATTGTCAATTTTTGATCTAATGACTCATTGACCCAAAAGATGAACTTTTGACCAAAAAGTCAAATATGGGCAAAATGGTCAATTTCTGACACAATGACCAAAAGTCAACATTGGTCAAAATGGTCAATCCTTGACACAATGACCAACTCATTGACCCAATAGGTCAACTTTTGACCAAAAAGTCAACTTTGGTCAATCCTTGACCCAATGACCAACTCATTGACCAAAAAGGACAACTTTTGACTTAAAAGTTAATTTGGGTCGAAATTGTCCATTTTTGACCTAATGACCGCCTCATTGACCTAAATAGGTTAACTTTTGATCAAAAAGACAACTTTGGTCAAAATTGTCAATCCTTGATCCAATGACCAACCCATTGACCCAATAGGTGAACTTTTGACCAAAAAGTCAATTTTGGTCAAAATAGTCAATTTTTGGCCTAATGACCAATTATTGATCCAATAAGTCAATCTCTGACCAAAAAATCAACTTTGGTCAAAATGATCAATCCTTGACATAATGACCAACCCATTGACCCAATAGGTCAACTTTTGACCGAAAAAATAACTTTGGTCAAAATAATCAATCATTGACCTAATGATGAACCCATTGGCTTAATAGGTCAACTTTTGACCAAAAATTCAATTTTGGTCAAAATAGTCAATTTTTGAATTAATGACCAATTATTAACTCAATAAGTCAATCTCTGACCAAAAATTTAACTTTGGTTAAAATGGTCAATCCTAGACCCAAAGACAAACCCATTGACCCAATAGGTCAACTTTTGCCCAAAATGTCAATTTTGGTCAAAATAGTTAATTTTTGACCTAATGACCACTCATTGAGCCAATAGGTCAACTTTTGACCAAAATGTCAGATTTAGTCAAAATGGTCAATTTTTGACCTAATGATCAACTCATTTACCCAATAGGTCAATTTTTGATAAAAAAAGTCATTTTTGGTCAAAATGGTTAATTCTTGATCCAATTTCCATATCGTTGAACAAATAGGTCAACTTTTGTACAAAAAGTAAACTTTTATCAAAATGGTCCATTTCTGACCCAGTGACCTCCCCGTTCACCCAAAGGGTTAACTTTTAACTAAAAATTCAATTTTAGTCAAAATAGATAAATTTTGATATAATAACCAATTTTTAACCTAATAAACAATTATTGACCCAATAAGTCAATCTCTGAACAAAATGTCAACTTTGGTCAAAATGGTCAATCCCCGACTCAATGACAAAACCAATGACCTAATAGATCAACTTTTGACCAAAAAGTCAATTTTGGTCAAAATAGTCAATTTTTGACCTAATGACCATCCACTAACCCAATAGGTTAACTTTTGACCAAACAATCAACTTTGGTCAAATTGGTCCACTTTTGACCTAATGTCCACCCATTAACCCAATAGGTCAACTTTTGACCAAAAAGTCAAATTTGGTCAAAATGGTCAATTGTTGACCCGATGACCAACCCATTGAACCAATAGATCAAAATGATAACTTTTAGCGAAAAAGTCAACTTTGTTCAAAATGGTCAATTTCAGACGCAATGGGTCAACTTTTGACCAAGCACTTAATTTTGGTCAAAATATTCAATTTTTGACCTAATGACCTATTATTGACCAAATAAGTCATTCTCTTACTAAAAAGTCAACTTTGGCAAAAATGGTCAATCCTTGACCCAATGACCAACCCATTGACCCTATTAGTCAACTTTTGACCAAAAAGTCAACTTTGGTCAAAATATTCAATCATTGACCCAAAGACCAACCCATTGACCAAATAGGCCAACTTTTGAACAAAAAAATCAATTTTGGTCGAAATAGTCAATTTTTGACCTAATGACCAATTATTGACCTAGTAAGCCAATCTCTGACCAAAAAGTCAACGTTGGTCAAAATGGTAAATTGTTGACCCAATGACCAACCCATTGACCCAATATGTCAACTTTTGACCAAAAATTTAATTTTGGTCAAAATGATCAATCCTTGACCCAATGACCAACCCATTAGCTTAATAGGTCAACTTTTGACCAAAAGGTCAATTTTGGTCAAAATAGTCAATTTTTTAATTAATGTCCAATTATTAACCCAATAAGTCTATCTCTGACCAAAAAGTCAACTTTCGTTAAGATGGTCAATACTTGACCCAATGACAAACCCATTGACCCAATAGGTCAACTTTGGTTAAATTGGTCAATTTTTGACCCAATAACCAACCCATTGACCCAATAGGTCAACTTTTGACTAAAAAGTCATCTTTGGTCAAAATGGTCAATTCTTAACCCAATTACTAACTGATTGACCAAATAGTTTAACTTTTGACCAAAAAGTCAACTTTGGTCAAAATGGTCAATTTCTGACCCAATGACCACCCCATTGACCCAATGGGTAAACTTTTGACTAAACATTCAATTTTGGTCAAAACATTAAAATTTTGACCTAATGACCAATTATTGACCCAATAAGTCAATTTCTGACCAAAAAGTCAACTTTGGTCAAAATGGTCAAATAGTCGAATTTGGTCAAAATAGTCAATTTTGACATAATGACCACCCATTGACCCAATAGGTCAACTTTTGACCAAAAAGGCAACTTTGGTCAAAATGGTCCATTTTTTGACCCAATGACCAACCCATTGACCTAATAGATCAACTTTTGACCAAAAAATCATATTCGATTAAAATGGTCAATTCTTGACCCAATTACCAACTCATTGACCAAATTGGTCAAGTTTTGACCAAAAAGTCAACTTTGGTCAAGATGGTCAATTTCTGACCCAATGATCACCCTGTGACCTAATGGGTCAACTTTTGGAAAAAAAATTTAATTTTGGTCAAAATAATCAATTTTTGACCTAATGACCAATTGTTGACCCAATAAGTCAATCTCTGACCAAAAAGTCAACTTTGGTCAAAATGGTCAAACCTTGACCCAATGACAAACCCATTGACCTAGTAGTTCAACTTTTGACCAAAAACTCAATATTGGTCAAAATAGTCAATTTTTGACTTAATGACCACCCATTGACCCAACAGGTCAACTTTTGACCAAAAAGTCAATTTTGGTCAAAATAGCCAATTTTTGACCTAATGACAAATTTTTGACCCAGTAAGCCAATCTCTGACCAAATACTCAACTTTTGTCAAGATAGTCAAATCTTGACCCAACGACCAACCTATTGACCCAATAGGTAAACTTTTGACCAAAAAGTCAACCTTGGTCAAAATGACCAATCCTGGACCCAATGACGAACCCATTGGCCTAAAATGTCAACTTTTTACCAAAAAGTCAATTTTGGTCAAAATAGTCAATTTTTTAATTAAAGACCAATTACCCAATAAGTTAATCTTTGACCAAAAGACAACTTTGGTCAAATTGGTAAATCCTTGACCCAATGCAAAACCCATTGACCCATTAGGTCAACTTTTGACCAAAAAGTCAATTTTGCTCAAAATTGTCAATTTTTGACCTTATGACCACCCATTAACCAATAGGTCAACTTTTGACCAAAAAGTCAACTTTGGTAAAAATGGTCAATTTTTGACCCAATGACCAACTCATTGACTCAATAGATCAAATTTTGACCAAAAAGTCATCTTCGGTCAAAATGGTTAATTCTTGACCCAATTACTAACTCATTAACCAAATAAGTCAACTTTTGACCAAAAAGTCAACTTTGTTCAAAATCGTCAATTTCTGACCCAATGACCACCCCGTTAACCCAATGGGTCAACTTTTGACAAAAAATTTAATTTTAGTCAAAATAATCAATTTTTGACTTAATGACCAATTATTGACCCAATAAGCCAATCTATGACCAAAAACTCAACTTTGGTCAAAATAGTCGATCCTCAACCTAATGAGCGACCCATCGACTCAATATATCGACTTTTGACCAAAAAGTCAATTTTGGTCAAAATAATAAAATTTTGACTTAATGACCAATTATTTGTCCAATAGGACAACATTTGATCAAAACGACAACTTTTGTCAAAATGGTGAATACTTGACCCAATGACTAACCATTGATCCAAAAGGATAAATTTTGACCAAAAAGTCAATTTTGGTCAAATTGTCAATTTTTGATCTAATGAATTGACCAAAAAGGTGAACTTTTGACCAAAAGGTCAAATATGGCCAAATGGTCAATTTCTGACACAATGACCTAAAGTCAACTTTGGTCAAAATGGTCAATCCTTGACCCAATGACCAACTCATTGACCGAATAGGTCAACTTTTGACCAAAAAGTCAACTTTGGTCAAAATGGTCAATCCTTGACCCAATGACCAACTCATTGACCCAAAAGAACAACTTTTGACTTAAAGGTCAATTTTGGTCAAAATTGTTAATTTGTGACCTGATGACCGCCTCATTAACCTAACTAAGTTAACTTTTGATCAAAAAGACAACTTTGGTCAAAATGGTCAATCCTTGATCTAATGACCAACCCTTTGACCCAATAGGTCAACTTTTGACCAAAAAGTCAACTTTGGTCAAAATGGTTAATTTTTGATCCAATGACCAACCTATTGACCAATTATTGACCCAGTAAGCCAATCTCTGACCAAAAAGTCAACTTTGGTAAAAATGATCAATCCTTGAAATAATGACCAACCCATTGACCGAATAGGTCAACTTTTGGCCAAAAAGTCAACCATTTTGACCATAAAATGACATTTTGGTCAAAATTTGATATATTGGGTCAATGGGTTGGTCGTTGGGTCAAAAATTGACCAATTTGACCAAAGTTGACTTTTTGGTCAAAATTTGACCTATTGGGTCAATGGGTGGTCATTAGGTTGAAAAATTAACTATTTTGACCAAAATTGACATTTTAGTCAAAAGTTGACTTATTGGGTCAACGAGTTCGTCATTGGGTCATGCATTGACCATTTTGACCAAAGTTGACTTTTTGGTCAAAGATTGACTTATTGGGTAATTGGTCATTAATTCAAAAATTGATTATTTTAACCAAATTGACTTTTTGGTCAATAGTTGACCTTTTAGGCCAATGGGTTCGTCATTGGGTCCAAGTATGATCATTTTGACCAAAGTTGACTTTTTGGTCAAAAGTTGACCTATTGGGTCAATAGGTTGGTCATTGGGTCAAAGTTTGACTATTTTGACTAAAGTTGAGTTTTTGGTCAGAGATTGGTTTAATGGGTCAAAAATTTGTCATTAGGTCAAAAATTGACTATTTTGACCAAAATTGATTATTTTGACCAAAATTGATTTTTTGGTCAAAAGTTGACCTCTTGGGTCAATGGGTGATCATTACGTTAAAAATTGACTATTTTGACCAAAATTGACTTTTTGGTCAAAAGTTGAACTGTTGGGTCAATGAGTTTGTCATTGGGTCAAGGATTGACCATTTTGACCAAAGTTGACTTTTTATTCAAAAGTTGACCAATTTGGTCAAGAATTGACCATTTTGACCGAATATGACTTTTTGGTCAAAAGTTGATCTATTGGGTCAATGGGTTGGTCATTGGGTAAACAATTGACCATTTTGACCAAAGTTGTCTTTTTGGTCAAAAGTTGACCTATTGGGTCAATGGGTGGTCATTATGTCAAAAATTGACTATTTTGACCCAAATTGACTTTTTGGTCAAAAGTTGATCTATTGAATCAAAGGGTTTGTCATTGGGTCAAGGATTGACCATTTTAACCAAAGTTAAGTTTTTTGTCAGAAATTGACTTATCAGGTCAAAAATTGAATATTTTGATCAAAATTGAATTTTTGGTCAAAAGTTTACCCATGGGGTCAATGGGGTGGTCATTGGGTCAAAAATTAACAATTTTGACCAAAGTTGACCTTTTGTTCAGAAGTAGACTTATTTGGTCAATCTGTTAGTAATTGGGTTAAGACTTGACCATTTTGACCAAAGATGACTTTTTAGTCAAAAGTTGACCTATTGGGGCAATGGGTTGGTTATTGGCTCAAAAATTGACCTATTGTGTCAATGAGTGGTCATTAGGTATCAATGAGTGGTCATTAGGTTAAAAATGGTCAATTTCTGACACAATGACCTAAAGTCAACTTTGGTCAAAATGGTCAATCCTTGACCCAATGACCAACTCATTGACCCAATAGGTCAAGTTTTGACCAAAAAGTTACTTTGGTCAAAATGGTCAATCCTTGACCCAATGACCAACTCATTGACCCAAAAGGACAACTTTTGACTTAAAAGTCAATTTTTGTCAAAAAGACAACTTTGGTCAAAATGGTCAATCCTTGATCCAATGACCAACCCATTGACCCAATAGGTCAACTTTTGACCAAAAAGTCAACTTTGGCCAAAAAAGTCAATTTTTGACCTAATGACCAATTATTGATCCAGTAAGCCAATCTCTGACCAAAAAGTTAACTTTGGTAAAAATGATCAGCCCTTGACATAATGACCAACCCTTTGACCCAATAGGTCAACTTATGACCAAATACGTCAACTTTGGTCAAAATGATCAATCATTGACTCAATGATCAACCCATTGGCCTAATAGGTCAACTTTTGACCAAAAATTCAATTTTGGTCAAAATAAGCAATTTTTGAATTAATGACCAATTATTGACCCAATATGTCAATCTCTAACCAAAAAGTTAACTTTGGTCAAAATGGTCAATCATTAACCCAATGACAAACCCATTGACCCAATAGGTCAACTTTTGAATTAATGACCAATTACTCAATATGTCAATCTTTGACCAAAAAGTCAACTTTGGTCAAAATGGTCAATCCATGACCCAATGGCAAACCCATTGACCCAATAGGTCAACTATTGACCAAAATGTCAATTTTGGTCAAAATAGTCAATTTCTTACCTAATGACCACTCATTCAGCCAATAGGTCAACTTTTGACCAAAAAGTCAGCTTTGGTCAAAATGATCAATTTTTTAACCAATGACCAACTCATTTACCCAATAGGTCAACTTTTGACCAAAAAAGTCATCTTTGGTCAAAATGGTTAATTCTTGACCCAATTTCTAACTCGTTGAACAAATAGGTCAATTTTTGACCAAAAGTAAACTTTGGTCAAAATGGTCAATTTCTGAGCCAATGACCTCCCCGTTCACCCAAAGGGTTAACTTTTAACCAAAAATTCAATTTTGGTCAAAATAGACAATTTTCGACCTAATAACAAATTTTTGACCTAATAACAAATTTTTGACCTAATAACCAATTGTTGACCTAATAAGTCAATCTCTGACCAAAATGCAACATTGGTCAAAATGGTCAATCCCTGACTCAATGACAAACCCATTGAGCCAATAGGTCAATTTTTGACCAAAATACATTTTTGGTCAAAATAGCCAATTTTTTACCTAATCACCACCCATTTACCCAATATGTCAACTTTTAACCAAAAAGTCAACTTTGGTCAAAATGGTCAATTCTAGACCTAATGACCACCCATTAACCCAAAAGGTCAACTTTTCACCAAAAAGTCAACTTTGGTCAAAATGGTCAATTTTTGACCCAATGACCAACCCATTGACCCAATAGATCAAATTTTGACCAAAAAGTCATCTTCGATCAAAATAGTCAATTCTTGACCCAATTACCAACTGATTGACCAAATATGTCAACTTTTGGCGAAAAAGTCAACTTTGTTCAAAATGGTTAATTTCAGACCCAATGACCACCCCGTTGACCAAGTGGGTCAACTTTTGACCAAAAATTTAATTTTGGTCAAAATAATCAATTTTTGACCTAATGACCAAATATTGACCTAATAAGTCAATCTCTTACTAAAAAGTCAACTTTGGTAAATATGGTCAATCCTTGACCCAATGACCAACCCATTGACCCAATTGGTCAACTTTTAACCAAAAAGTCAACTTTGGTCAAAATAGTCAATCATTGACCCAAAGACCAACCCATTCACCCAATAGGCCAAATTTTGAATAAAAAAATTAATTTTGGTCAAAATAGTCAATTTTTGACCTAATGACCAATTATTGACCCAGTAAGCCAATCTCTGACCAAAAAGTCAACTTTGGTCAAAATGGTCAATCCTTGACCCAATGATCAACTCATTGACCCAATATGTCAACTTTTGACAAAAAATTTAACTTTGGTCAAAATGATCAATCCTTGACCCAATGACCAACCCATTGGCCTAATAGGTCAACTTTTGACCAAAAAGTCATTTTTGGTCAAAATAGTCAATTTTTTAATTAATGACAAATTATTGACCCAAAAAGTCAATCTCTGACCAAAAAGTCATTCGTCAAAATGGTCAATCCTTGACCCAATGACAAACCCATTGATCCAATAGGTCAACTTTTGACCAAAAAGTCAATTTTGGTCAATATAGTCAATTTTTGACCTGATGACCACCTATTACCCAATAGGTCAGCTTTGGTTAAATTGGTCAATTTTTGACCCAATGACCATCCCATTGACCCAATAGATCAACTTTTGACTAAAAAGTCATCTTTGGTCAAAATGGTAATTTCTTAACCCAATCACCAACTGATTGACCAAATAGGTCAACTTTTGACAAAAAAAGTCAACTTTAGTCAAAATGGTCAATTTCTGACCCAATGACCACCCCGTTCACCCGATGGGTAAACTTTTGACTAAAAATTCAATTTTGGTCGAAATACTTAATTTTTTACCTAATGACCAATTATTGACCCAATAAGTCAATTTCTAACCAAAAAGTCATCTTTGGTTAAAATGATCAATCCTTGACCCAATGACAAACCTCTTCACACAATAGGTCAACTTCTGACCAAAAAGTCAATTTGGGTCAAAATAGTCAATTTTTGACATAATGACCACCATTAACCCAATAGGTCAACTTTTGACCAAAAAAGCAGCTTTGGTCAAAATGGTCAATTTTTGACACAATAGATCAACTTTTGACCAAAAAGTCATATTCGGTCAAAATAGTCAATTCTTGTCCTAATTACCAACTCATTAACCAAATTGCTCAACCTTTTACCAAAAAGTCAACTTTGGTCAAAATGGTCAATTTCTGACCCAATGATCACCCTGTGACCCAATGGGTCAACTTTTGAAAAAATTTAATTTTGGTCAAAATAATAAATTTTTGGCCTAATGACCAATTATTGACCCAATAAGTCAATCTCTGACCAAAAAGTCAACTTTGATCAAAATGGTCATTCCTTGACCCAATGAAAAACTCATTGACCCAATAGTTCAAATTTTGACCAAAAAGTCAATTTTGGTGAAAATAGTAAATTTTTTACTTAATGACCACCCATTGGCCCAATAGGTCAACTTTTGACCAAAAAGTCAATTTTGGTCAAAATAGTCAATTTTTGACATAATGACCACCCATTGACCGAATAGGTCAACTTTTGACCCAATGACCAACCCATTGACCCTATAGATCAACTTTTGACCAAAAAGTCATATTCGGTCAAAATGGTCAATTCTTGACCCAATTACCAACTCATTGACCAAATTGGTCAAGTTTTGACGAAAAAGTCAACTTTGGTCAAAATGGTCAATTTCTGACCGAATGATCACCCTGTGACCCAATGGGTCAACTTTTGAAAAAAAAATTAATTTTGGTCAAAATAATTAATTTTTGACCTAATGACCAATTATTAACCCAATAAGTTAATCTTTGACCAAAAAGTCAACTTTGGTCAAAATGATCAATCCTTGATCCAATGACAAACCCATTGACCCAATAGTTCAACTTTTGACCAAAAAGTCAATTTTTGACTTAATGACCACCCATTGACCCAATAGGTCAACTTTTGACCAAAAGTCAATTTTGGTCAAAATAGTCAATTTTTAACCTAATGACAAATTATTGACCCAGTAAGCCAATCTCTGACTAAAAACTCAACTTTGGTCAAAATGGACAATCCTTGACCTAATGACAAACCCATTGACCCAATAGGTCAACTTTGGGCCAAGAAGTCAACTTTTATCAAAATGATCAATCCTGGACCCAATGACGAACCCATTGGCCTAAAAGGTCAACTTTTGTCCAAAAAGTCAATTTTAGTCAAAATAGTTAATTTTTGAATTAATGACCAATTATTGACCCAATAAGTCAATCTTTGACCAAATAGTCAACTTTGGTCAAAATGGTCAATCGTTGACCCAATTACAAACTCATTAACCCAATAGGTCAACTTTTGACCAAAAAATACAATTTTGGTCAAAATAGTTAATTTTTAACCTAATGACCACTCATTGACCCAATAGATCAAATTTTGTGCAAAAAGTCATCTTCGGTCAAAATGGTCAATTCGTGACCCAGTTACCAACTCATTGAACAAATAAGTCAACTTTTGACCAAAAAGTCAACTTTGTTAAAAATGGTCAATTTCTGACCCAATGACCACCCCGTTGACCCAACGACTCAACTTTTGACTAAAAATTTAATTTTTCTAAAAATAATCAATTTTTGACCTAATGACCAATTATTGACCCATTAAGTCAATCTATGACCAAAAAGTCAACTTTCGTTAGAATGGTCAATCCTTGACCCAATGACCAACCCACTGACCAATATATCGACTTTTGACCAAAAAATTAATTTTGGTCAAAATAGTCAATTTTTGACTTAATGACCAATTTTTTGCCCAATAGGACAACTTTTGACCAAAAAGACAACTTTTGTCAAAATGGTCAATCCTTGACCCAAAAGGACAACCTTTGACCCAAATGTCAATTTTGGTCAAAATTGTTAATTTTTGATCTAATGACCACCTCATTAACCAAAAAGGTGAACTTTTGACCAAAAAGTCAAATTTGGTCAAAATGGTCACTTTCTGATACAATGACCTAAAGTCAACTTTGGTCAAAATGGTCAATCCTTGACGCAATGACCAACTCATTGACCCAATAGGTCAACTTTTGACCAAAATGTAAATTTTGGTCAAAATGGTCAATCCTTGACCCAATGACCAACTCATTGACCCAAAAGGACAACTTTTGACTAAAAAGTCAATTTTGGTCAAAATTGTCAATTATTGACCTAATGACCGCCTCATTGAACTAAATAGGTTAACTTTTGACCAAAAAGACAACTTTGGTCAAAATGGTCAATCCTTGATCCAATAACCAATCCATTAACCCAATAGGTCGACAACTTTTAACCAAAAAGTCAATTTTGGTCAAAAAAGTCAATTTTTGACCTAATGACCAATTATTGACCCAGTAAGCCAATCTCAGACCAAAAGTCAACTTTAGTCAAAATGATCAATCCTTGACATAATGACCAACCCATTGACCCAATATATCAACTTTTGACCAAATAGTCAACTTTAGTCATATTCGGTCAAAATGGTCAATTCTTGACCTAATTACCAACTCATTGACCAAATTGGTCAACTTTTGACTAAAAAGTCAACTTTGGTCAAAATGGTCAATTTCTGACCCAATGATCACCCTGTGACCCAATGGGTCAACTTTTGAAAAAATTTAATTTTGGTCAAAATAATAAATTTTTGACCTAATGACCAATTATTGACCCAATAAGTCAATCTCTGACCAAAAAGTCAACTTTGATCAAAATGGTCATTCCTTGACCCGAAGACAAACTCTTTGACCCAATAGTTCAAATTTTGACCAAAAATTCAATTTTGGTGAAAATAGAAAATTTTTTACTTAATGACCACCCATTGGCCCAATAGGTCAACTTTTGACCAAAAAGTCAATTTTGGTCAAAATAGTCAATTTTTGACATACTGACCACCCATTGACCGAATAGGTCAACTTTTGACCCAATCACCAACCCATTGAACCTATTGATCAAATTTTGATCAAAAAGTCATATTCGGTCAAAATGGTCAATTCTTGACCCAATTACCAACTCATTGATTAAATTGGTCAAGTTTTGACGAAAAAGTCAACTTTGGTCAAAATGGTCAATTTCTGACTGAACGATCACCCTGTGACCCAATGGGTCAACTTTTGAAAAAAAATTAATTTTGGTCAAAATAATTAATTTTTGACCTAATGACCAATTATTGACCCAATAAGTTAATCTCTGACCAAAAAGTCAACTTTGGTCAAAATGGTCAATCCTTGATCCAATGACAAACCCATTGACCCAATAGTTCAACTTTTGACCAAAAAGTCAATTTTGGTCAAAATAGTCAATTTTTGACTTAATGACCACACATTGACCCAATAGGTCAACTTTTGACCAAAAGTTAATTTCGGTCAAAATAGACAATTTTTGACCTAATGACAAATTATTGACCCAGTAAGCCAATCTCTGACCAAAAACTCAACTTTGGTCAAAATGGACAATCCTTGACCTAATGACAAACCCATTGACCCAATAGGTCAACTTTGGGCCAAAAAGTCAACTTTTGTCAAAATGATCAATCCTGGACCCAATGACGAACCCATTGGCCTAAAAGGTCAACTTTTGTCCAAAAAGTCAATTTTAGTCAAAATATTTAATTTTTGAATTAATGACCAATTATTGACCCAATAAGTCAATCTTTGACCAAAAAGTCAACTTTGGTCAAAATGGTCAATCGTTGACCCAATTACAAACCCATTATCCCAATAGGTCAACGTTTGACCAAAAAAGACAAATTTGGTCAAAATAGTTAATTTTTGACCTAATGACCACTCATTGACCCAATAGATCAAATTTTGTTTAAAAAGTCATCTTCGATCAAAATGGTCAATTCGTGAGCCAGTTACCAACTCATTGACCAAATAAGTCAACTTTTGACCAAAAAGCCAACTTTGTTAAAAATGGTCAATTTCTGACCCAATGACCACCCCGTTGACCCAACGACTTAACTTTTGACCAAAAATTTAAATTTTCTAAAAATAATCAATTTTTGACTTAATGACCAATTATTGACCCAATAAGTCAATATATGACCAAAAAGTCAACTTTCGTTAGAATGGTCAATCATTGACCCAATGACCAACCCACTGACCCAATATATCGACTTTTGACCAAAAAATCAATTTAGATCAAAATAGTCAATTTTTTGCTTAATGACCAATTATTTGTCAAATAGGACAACTTTTGACCAAAAAGTCAACTTTTTTCAAAATGGTCAATCCTTGACCGAAAAGGACAACCTTTGACCCAAATGTCAATTTTGGTCAAAATTGTTAATTTTTAATCTAATGACGACCTCATTGACCAAAAAGGTGAACTTTTGACCAAAAAGTCAAATTTGGTCAAAATGGTCACTTTCTGATACAATGACCTAAAGTCAACTTTGGTCAAAATGGTCAATCCTTGATGCAATGACCAACTCATTGACCCAATAGGTGAACTTTTGACCAAAATGTAAACTTTGGTCAAAATGGTCAATCCTTGACCCAATGACCAACTCATTGACCCAAATAGACAACTTTTGACTAAAAAGTCAATTTTGGTCAAAATTGTCAGTTATTGACCTAATGACCGTCTCATTGAACTAAATAGGTCAACTTTTGACCAAAAAGACAACTTTGGTCAAAATGGTCAATCCTTGATCCAATGACCAACCCATTGACCCAATAGGTCAACTTTTGACCAAAAAGTCAATTTTATTCAAAATAGTCAATTTTTGACCTAATGACCAATTATTGACCCAGTATGCCAATCTCTGACCAAAAGTCAACTTTAGTCAAAATGATCAATCCTTAACATAATGACCAACCCATTAACCTAATAGATCAACTTTTGACCAAATAGTCAACATTGGTCTAAATGATCAATCCTTGACCCAATGACCAACCCATTGGCCTAATAGGTCAAATTTTGACCAAAAATTTAATTTTTGTCAAAATAATCAATTTTTGAAATAATGACCAATTATTAACCCAATAAGTCAATCTCTGACCAAAAAGTGAACTTTGTTCAAAATGGTCAATCCTTTACCCAATGACAAACCATTGACCCAATAGGTCAACTTTTGACCAAAATGTCAATTTTGGTCAAAAAAAGTCAATTTTTGACCTAATGACCACTCACTGAGCCAATAGGTCAACTTTTGACCAAAAAGTCAGCTTTAGTCAAAATGGTCAATTTTTTACTAATGACCAACTCATTTACCCAATAGGTCAACTGTTGACCAAAAAAGTCATCTTTGGTGAAAAAGGTTAATTCTTGACCCAATTACCAACTCATTAAACAAATAGGTCAACTGTTGACCAAAAAGTAAACTTTGGTCAAAATGGTCAATTTCTGACCCAATGACCTCCGCGTTCACCCAAAAGGGTTAACTTTTGACAAAAAATTCAATTTTGGTCAAAATAGACAATTTTTAACCTAATAACCAATTATGGACCCAATAATTTAATCTCTGCCAAAAAGTCAACTTTGGTCAAAATGGACAATCCTTGACGCAATGACAAATCCTTTAACCTAATAGGTCAAATTTTGACCAAAAGTCAATTTTGGTCAAAAAAGTAAATTTTTAACCTAATGACCACCCATTAACCCAATAGGTCAACTTTTGACCAAGAAGCCAACTTTGGTCAAAATGGTCAATTTTCAACCTAATAACCACCCATTAACCCAATAGGTCAACTTTCGACCAAAAAGTCAACTTTGGTCAAAATGGTCAATTTTTGACCCAATGACCAGCCCATTTAGACAATAGATCAAATTTTGACAAAAAAGTCATCTTCGATCAAAATAGTCAATTCTTGACCCAATTACCAACCCATTGATAAAATATGTTAACTTTTAGCGAAAAAGTCAACTTTGTTCAAAATGGTCAATTTTTGACCCAATGACCACCCCATTGACCATATGGGTCAACTTTTGAACAAAACTTTAATTTTGGTCAAAATAATCAATTTTTGACCTAATGACCAATTATTGACCCTATAAGTCAATCTCTTACTAAAAAGTCAACTTTGGTCAAAATGGTCAATCCTTGACCCAATAACCAACCCAATTGATCAACTTTTGACCAAAACGTCAACTTTAGTTAAAATAGTCAATCATTGACCCAATGACCAACTTATTGACCCAACTTTTGGATAAAAAAATCAATGTTGGTCAAAATAGTCAATTTTTGACCTACTGACCAATTATTGATACAGTAAGCCAATCTCTGACCAAAAAGTCAACTTTGGTCAAAAAGGTCAATCTTTGACCCAATGACCAACCCATTGACCCAATATGTCAACTTTTGACCAAAAATTTAACTTTGGTCAAAATGATCAATCCTTGACCCAATGACCAACCCACTGGCCCAATAGGTCAACTTTTGACCAAAAAGTCAATTTTGGTCAAAATAGTCAATTTTTTAATTAATGACCAATTATTGACCCAATAAGTCAATCTCTGATAAAAAGTCAACTTTCATCAAAATGGTCAATCCATTGACCCAATAGATCAACTTTGGACCAAAAAGTCATATTCGGTCAAAATGGACACTTCTTGACCCAATTACCAACTCATTAACCAAATAGGTTAACTTTTGACCAAAAAGTCAACTTTGGTCAAAATGGTTAATTTCTGATCCAATGACCACCCCATTGACCCAATGGGTCAACTTTTGAAAAAAGTAATTTTGGTCAAAATAGTCAATTTTTGAATTAATGACCAATTATTAACCGAAAAAGTTAATCTCTGACCAAAACGTCAACTTTGGTCAAAATGGTCAATCCTTAACCCAATGACACACCCATTGATCCAATAGGTCAACTATTGACCAAAATGTCCATTTTGGTCAAAATAGTCAATTTTTGACATAATGACCACCCATTGACCTAATAGGTCAACTTTTGACCAAAAAGACAACTTTGGCCAAAATGGTCAATCCTTAATCTAGTGACCAACCCATTGACTCAATAAGTCAACTTTTAACCAAAAAGTCAATTTTGGTCAAAATAGTCAATTTTTAACCTAATGACCAATTATTGACCCAATAAGCCAATCTCTGTCCAAAAAGTCAACTTTGGTCAAAATGGTCAATCGTTGACCTAATGACCAACCCATTGACCTAATATGTCAACTTTTGACAAAAAATTTAACTTTGGTCAAAATGATCAATCCTTGACCCAAAGACCAACCCATTGGCTTAATAGGTCAACTTTTGACCAAAAGGTCAATTTTGGTCAAAATAGTTAATTTTTTAATTAATGACTGATTATTGACCCAATAAGTCAATATTTGACCAAAAGGTCAACTTTGGTCAATAAGCTCAATCCTTGACCCAATGACCAACCCATTGACCCAATAGGTCATCTTTTGAACAAAAAGTCAATTTTGGTCAAAATAGTCAATTTTTTACCTAATGACTACCCATTGACCCAATTGGTCAACTGTGGACCAAAAAGTCATATTCGGTCAAAATGGACAATTCTTGACCCAATTACCAACTCATTAACCAAATAAGTTAACTTTTGACCAAAAAGTCAACTTTGGTCAAAATGGTCAATTTCTGACCCAATGACACCCCGTTGACCCAATGGGTCAACTTTTGAAAAAACAATTTTGGTCAAAATAGTCAAATTTTGAATTAATAGCCAATTAGAAACCGAATAAGTCAATCTCTGACAAAAAAGTCAACTTTGGTCAAAATGGTCAATCCTTAACCCAATGACAAACCCATTGATCCAAAAGGTCAACTTTTGACAAAATTGTCAATTTTGGTCAAAATAGTCAATTTTTGACGTAATGACCACGCATTGACCCAATGTGTCACCAATTTTTGACCCAATAAGTCAATTTCTGACCAAAAAGTCAACTTTGGTCAAAATGGTCAATCCTTGACCCAATGACAAACCCATTAACCCAATATGTCAACTTTTAACCAAATAGTCAATTTTGGTCAAATTGTTAATTTATGAATGAATGACCACCCATTGACCCAATATGTCAACTTTTGACCAATAAGTCAACTTTGGTCAAAATGGTCAATTTTTGACCCAAAGACCAACCCATTCACCCAATAGATCAACTTTTAACCAAAAAGTCAATTTTTGTTAAAATAATCAATTTTTAAATTAATGACCAATTATTGACCCAATAGGTCAACCTTTGACCAAAAACTCAACTTTGGTCAAATTGGTCAATCCATGACCAAATGACAAACCCATTGACCCAATAGGTCAACTTTTGTCCAAAAAACCAATTTTGGTCAAAGTAGTCAATTTTTGACCTAATGACCACCCATTGACCCAATTGGGCAACTTTTGACCATAAAGTCAACTTTGGTCAAAATGGTCAATTTTTGACCCAATGACTAACCCATCGACCCAATAGATCAACTTTTTACCAATAAGTCTTCTTTGGTCAAAATGGTCAATTTTTGACCCAATGACCAACCCATTGACCAAATATGTCAACTTTAAACCAAAAAGTCAACTTTGTTCATAATGGTCAATTTCTATCCCAATAACAACCCCGCTGACCCAATGGGTCAACTTTTTACCATAAATATAATTTTGGTCAAAATAATCAATTTTTGACTTATTCACGAATTATTGACCCAATAAGTCAATCTCGGACCAAAAGGTCAACTTTGGTCAATAAGGTCAATCCTTGACCCAATGACCAACCCATTGACCCAATAGGTCATCTTTTGAATAAAAAGTCAATTTTGGTCAAAATAGTCAATTTTTGACCTAATGACTACCCATTGACCCAATAGGTCAACTTTGGACCAAAAAGTCATATTCAGTCAAAATGGACAATTCTTGACCCAATTACCAACTCATTAACCAAATAGGTTAACTTTTGACCAAAAAGTCAACTTTGGTCAAAATGGTCAATTTTTGACCAAATGACACCCCGTTGACCCAATGGGTCAACTTTTGAAAAAACAATTTTGGTCAAAATAGTTAATTTTTGAATTAATGACCAATTATTAACTGAATAAGTGAATCTCTGACCAAAAAGTCAACTTTGGTCAAAATGGTCAATCCTTAACCCATTGACAAACCCATTGATCCAAAAGGTCAACTTTTGACCAAACTGTCAATTTTGGTCAAAATAGTCAATTTTTGACGTAATGACCACGCATTGACCCAATGTGTCACCATTTGACCAAAAAGTCAACATTGGTCAAAAAGCTCAATTTTTGATCCAATGACCAACCCACGTACCCAATAGGTCAACTTTTGACAAAAAAAAATCATCTCTGGTCAAAATGGTTAATTCTTGACCCAATTACCAACTCATTGACCAAAAAGGTCAACTTTAAACCAAAAAGTCAACTTTAGTCAAAATGGTTAATTTCTGACTCAATGACCACCCCGTTGACTCAAATGGTTAACTTTTGACCAAAAATTCAATTTTGGTCAAAATAGTCAATTTTTGACAAAATGACCAATTTTTGACCCAATAAGTCAATTTCTGACCAAAAAGTCAACTTTGGTCAAAATGGTCAATCCTTGACCCAATGACAAACCCATTAACCCAATATGTCAACTTTTAACCAAATAGTCAATTTTGGTCAAATTGTTAATTTATGATCGAATGACAACCCATTGATCTAATATGTCAACTTTCGATTAATAAGTCAACTTTGGTCAAAATGGTCAATTTTTGACCCAAAGACCAATCCATTCACCCAATAGATCAACTTTTAACCAAAAAGTCAATTTTTATTAAAATAATCAATTTTTGAATTAATGACCAATTATTGACCCAATAGGTCAACCTTTGACCAAAAACTCAACTTTGGTCAAATTGGTCAATCCATGACCAAATTACAAACCCATTGACCCAATAGGTCAACTTTGTCCAAAAAACCAATTTTGGTCAAAGTAGTCAATTTTTGACCTAATGACCACCCATTGACCCAATTGGGCAACTTTTGACCATAAAGTCAATTTTGGTCAAAATGGACAATTTTTGACCCAATGACTAACCCATCGACCCAATAGATCAACTTTTTACCAATAAGTCTTCTTTGGTCAAAATGGTCAATTTTTGACCCAATGAACAACCCATTGACCAAATATGTCAACTTTAAACCAAAAAGTCAACTTTGTTCATAATGGTCAATTTCTATCCCAATAACAACCCCGCTGACCCATTGGGTCAACTTTTTACCATAGATATAATTTTGGTCAAACTAATCAATTTATGACCTATTGACAAATTATTGACCCAATAAGTTAATCTCTGACCAAAAGGTCAACTTTGGTCAATAAGGTCAATCCTTGACCCAATGGCCAACCCATTGACCCAATAGGTCATCTTTTGAACAAAAAGTGAACTTTAGTCAAAATAGTTAATTCTTGACACAATGACCAACCAATTGACAGAATATGTCAACTTTTGACCAAAAAGTTAACTTTGATCAATATAGTCAATTTTTACTTAATTACCAACCCAATGACCTAAATTGTCAACTTTTGACCAAAAAGCCAACTTCGGTCAAAATGGTTGATTTCTGATCCAATGACCACCCCATTGACCCAATGGATCAATTTTTAACCAAAAATTCAATTTTGGTCAAAATAGTTAATTTTTGACCTAATGACAAATTACTGACCCAATAAGTCAATCTCTGACAAAAAAATCAACCTTGGTCAAAATGGTCAATCCTTGACGCAATGACAAACCCATTGACCCAATGTGTCAACTTTTGTCTAAAATGTCAACTATGGTCAAAATGACCAATCTTTGACCTAATGAACCAATAGAATACTTTTGACAAAAAAGTCAATTTTGGTCAAAATAGTCAATTTTGACATAATGACAAAAAAATTGGCCCAATAAATCAACTTTTGACCAAAATGTCAATTTTGGTCAAAAATAGTCAAATTTTGACCTAATGACCACTCAATTGACCCAATAGGTCAATTTTTGACAAAAAAGTTAACTTTTGTCAAATTGGTCAATTTATGAACTAATAACCAACCCATTGACCAAAAAAGACAAATTTTGACCAAAAAGTCAACTTTGACCAAAATGGTCGAATCACTTGACGATCAACCCATGACCCAATATGTCGACATTTGACCAAAAGCAAACTTTGGTCAAAATGATCAATCATCGGCGCAATGACCAGCCCATTAGTCTAATAAGTCAACATTTGACCAAAAGTCATTTTGGTCAAAATAACAATTTTTGAATTAAAGACCAATTATTGACCCAATAGGTCAATCTCTGACCAAAAAGTCAACTTTTGTCAAAATGGTCAATCCCTGACCCAATGAAATCCCGTTGACCCAATAAGTCAACTTTTGGCCAAAAAGTCCATTTTAGTCAAAATTCTCAATTTTTGACCTAATGACCACCCATTGACCCAATAGGTTAACTTTTGACCAAAAAGTCAACTTTGGTCAAAATTGTCAATTTTTGACCCAATGACCAACCCATTGACCAAAGAGGTCAACTTTTGACCAAAAAAGTCATCTTTGGTCAAAATGGTCAATTCTTGACCCAATTACCAACACATTGACCAAATATCTCAACTTTCTACAAAAAAGTCAACTTTGGTTAAAATGGTCAAATTCTGACCCAATGACCTCCCCGTTCACCCAATGGATTAACTTTTGAAAAAAATTTCAATTTTGGTTAAAACAGCCAATTTTTGACCTAATGACCAAATAGGGACCCAATATGTCAATCTATGACCAAAAAGTCAACTTTGAGTCGAAATATCGATTTGATAAATCCTTGACCCGATGAAAAATCCATTTACTAATAGATCAACTTTTGACAAAAACTCGATTTTGGTCGAAATTAGTCGATTTCTGACCAATGACCACCTATTGACTCAATATGTCGACTTTTTGACCAAAAAGTCGACTTTGGTCGAATTGGTCGATTTTGACCTAATGACCTGACCATTGACCCAATAGATCATATTTTGATCGAAAAGTCAACTTCGGTCAAAATGGTCGATTCTTGACCCGATTACTCGACACGATTGACCAAATAGGTCATTTTTGCTAAAAGTCGACTTTGGTCAAAATGATCGATTTCGACCCGATCATCGCACTGTGACCAATAGAGTCGACTTTTGACAAAAATTTACTTTTTGTCAAAATAATCAATTTTTGACCTATAAAGTCAATTATTTTGACCTAATAAGTCGATGTCTTGACAAAAAAAGTCGACTTTGGTCAAAATGGTCGATCCTTGACCCGATGACTCGATAGGTTGACTTTTGACCAAAAGACGACGTTGGTCGAAAATGGTCGATCATTGACCCGATAAGCAACCCATTGACCCGGTAAGTCAACTTTTAACCTAGAGGTCGATTTTGGTCGAAATAGTCGATTATTTACTTCAATGACGATTATTGACCACGATAAGTCGATCTTTGACCAAAAAGTCACCTTTGGTCAAAATGGTTAATCTTTGACCCAATGACGACATTGACGATGACCACATTGACCCAATATGTCAACTTTTGACTAAAAAGTCAACTTTGGTCAAAATGATAAATCCTTGACCCAATTACCAACCCATTGGCCTAGTAGGTCAACTTTTGGCCAAAAAGTTAATTTTAGTCAAAATAGTCAATTTTTGAATTAATGACCAGTTATTGACCCAATAAGTCAATCTCTGACGAAAAAGTCAACTTTGGTGAAAAAGGTCAATCCTTGACCCAATGACAAACCCATTTACCCAATTGGTCAACTTTTGACCAAAAAGTCAACTTTAGTCAAAATGGTTAATTTTTACCCAATGACCAACCCATTGACACAATATGTCAACTTTTGAGCAAAAAAGTCATCTTTAGTCAAAATGTTCAATTCTTGACCTAATTACCAGGTCATTGACCAAATATGTTAACTCTTTACAAAAAAGTAAACTTTGATCAAAATGGTTAATTTCTGACCTAATGACCTTTCGTTCACCCAATGGGTTAACTTTTGACCAAAAATTTGATTTTGGTCAAAATAGTCAATCTTTGACCTAATGACCAATTATTGACCCAATAAGTTAATCTCTGACCTAAAAATTAACTTTGGCCAAAAGACAATCCTTGACCCGATGATGAACCATTGACACGAAAGATCGACTTTTGACAAAAAATCGATTTTCGTCAAAATTGTCGATTTTTGACCTAATGATCACCCATTGATCCAATAGGTCGACTTTTGACCAAAAGTCGACTTTGGTCGAAATGGTCGATTTTTGACCCGATGACCGACCCATTGACCCAATAAATCGAATTTTGACCAAAAGTCATCTTCGGTCAAAATCATCGATTCTTGACCCGATTACCGACTGATTGACCAAATATGTCGACTTTTGGCAAAAAAGTCGACTTTGTTCAAAATGGTCGATTTCGATCCGATAACGCCGATTGAACGATAGGTCAACTTTTGACCAAAAATTTAATTTTGGTCAAAATAATCAATTTTTGACCTAATGACCAATTATTGACTCAATAAGTCAATCTCTTACTAAAAAGTCAACTTTGGTAAATATGGTCAATCCTTGACCCAATGACCAACCCATTGACCCAATTGATCAACTTTAAACAAAAAAGTTAACTTTGGTCAAAATAGTCAATCATTGACCCAAAGACCAACCCATTGATCTGATAGGTAAAGTTTTGAACAAAAAAATTAATTTTCTTCAAAATAGTCGATTTTTGACCTAATGACCGATTATTGACCTAGTAAGTCGATCTCGACCAAAAAGTCAACTTTAGTCGAAATGGTCAAATCCTTGACCTAATGATCGACCCGTTGACCCAATATGTCGACTTTTGACAAAAAATTTAACTTTGGTCGAAATGATCGATCTTTGACTGATGACCAACCCATTGGCCAATAGTCGACTTTTGACCAAAAAGTCAATTTTGGTCAAAATAGTCGATTTTTAATTAATGACAAATTATTGACCCAATAAGTCAATCTCTAACCAAAAAGTCAACTTTTGTCAAAATGGTTAATCCTTGATCCAATGACAAACCCATTGATCCAATAGGTCAACTTTTGACCAAAAAGTCAATTTTGGTCAATGTAGTCAATTTTTGACCTAATGACCACCTATTGACCCAATAGGTCAACTTTGGATACTTTGGTCAATTTTTGACCCAATGACCAACCTATTGACCCAATAAGTCAACTTTTGACTAAAAAGTCATCTTTGGTCAAAATGGTCATTTGTTAACCCAATCACCAACTGATTGACCAAATAGGTCAACTTTTGACCAAAAAATCAACTTTGGTTAAAATGGTCAATTTCTGACCAAATGACCACCCCGTTCACCTGATGGGTAAACTTTTGACTAAAAATTCAATTTTGGTCGAAACATTAAATTTTTGACCTAATGACCAATTATTGACCCAATAAGTCGATCTCGACCAAAAAGTCGACATTGGTCGAAATGGTCGATCCTTGACCCGATGATAAACCCATTGACCCAATAGGTCGACTTTTGACGAAATAGTCGAATTTGGTCAAAATAGTCAATTTTTGACTTAATGACCACCCATTGACCAAATAGGGCAACTTTTGACCAAAAAGTCAACTTTCGTCAAAATGGTTGATTTTGGACCTAATGACCACCCATTGACCCAATAGATCAACTTTTGACCAAAAAGTCATACTTGGTCAAGATGGTCAATTCTTGACCTGATTGCTGACTCATTGACCAAATTGTTCAACTTTTGACATAAAAGTCAACTTTGGTCGAAATGGTCGATTTCGACCCGATGATCACCTCATTGACTAGTCGGTCGACTTTTGAAAAAAAATTTAATTTTTGGTCGAAATAATCGATTTTTGACTAAGGACCGATTATTGACCCAATAAGTCGATCTCGACTAAAAAGTTAACTTTGGTCGAAATGGTTAATCCTTGACCCGATGACGAGCCCATTGACCTAATAGTTGACTTTTCACCAAAAGTCGATTTTGGTCAAACTAGTCGATTTTTGACTTAATGACCACCCATTGACCCGACAAGTCGACTTTTGACCAAAAGTTAATTTTGGTCAAAATAGTCGATTTTTGACCAAATGACAATTTTTGACCAAATAAGCGAATCTCTGACCAAATACTCAACTTTGGTCAAAATGGTCAAACCTTGACTCATTGACCCAATAGGTCAACTTTTGACCAAAAAGTCAACTCTGGTCAAAATGATCAATCCTGGACCCAGTGACGAACCCATTGGCCTAAAAGGTCAACTTTTGACCAAAAAGTCAATTTTGGTCAGAATAGTCAATTTTTGAATTATAGACCAATTACCCAATAAGTCAATCTTTAACCAAAATGTCAACTTTGGTCAAATGGTCAATCCTTGACCCAATGAAAAACACATGACCAAATAGGTCAACTTTTGACCAAAAAGTCAATTTTGGTCAAAATTGTCTATTTTTGACCTAATGACCACCCATTGACAAAATAGGTTAACTTTTGACCGAAAAGTCAACTTTGATCAAAATGGACAATTTTTGACCCAATGACCAACACATTGACCTAATAGATCAATTTTTGACCAAAAAGTCATCTTCGGTCAAAATGGTTAATTCTTGACACAATTACTGACTCATTAACCAAATAAGTCAACTTTTGACAAAAAAGTCAACTTTTGACAAAAAAGTCAACTTTCTTCAAAATAGTCGACTTCGACCCAATGATTGACCACTTGATAGATTGACTTTTGACAAAAAATTTAACTTTGGTCAAAATAATCAAATTTCGACCTAATGACCAATTATTGACCCAAAAAGTCAATCTATGACCAAAAAGTCAACTTTGGTCAAAATGGTCAATCGTTGAATGACCAACCCACTGACCCAATATATCGACTTTTGACCAAAAAGTGAATTTTGGTCAAAATAGTAAAATTTTGACTTAATGACCAATTATTTGTCCAATAGGACAACATTTGATCAAAACGTCAACTTTGGTCAAAATGGTCAATCCTTGACCCAATGACCAACTACTTGACCCAAAAGGATAAATTTTGACCAAAAAATCAATTTTGGTCAAAATTGTCAATTTTTGATCTAATGACCACCTCATTGACCCAAAAGGTGAACTTTTAACCAAAAAGTAAAAAATGGTCAAAATTGTCAATTTCTGACACAATGACCTAAAGTCAACTTTGGTCAAAATGGTCATTCCTTGACCCAATGACCAACTCATTGACCCAATAGGTCAACTTTTGACCAAAAAGTCAACTTTGGTCAAAATGGTCAATCCTTGACCCAATGACCAACTCATTGACCCAAAAGGACAACTTTTGACTTAAAAGTTAATTTTGGTCAACATTATCAATTTTTGACCTAATGACTACCTCATTGACCTAAATAGGTCAACTTTTGATCAAAAAGACAACTTTGGTCAAAATGGTTAATCCTTGAGCCAATGACCAACACATTGACCCAATAGGTCAACTTTTGACCAAAAAGTCAACTTTGTCAAAATGACATTTTTGACCAAAAAGTCAATTTTGGTCAAAATAGTCAATTTTTTAACCTAATGACCAACCCATTGACCCAATAGGTCAACTTTTGACCAAAAAGTCAACTTTAGTCAAAATAACATTTTTGACCCGATGACCAACATATTGTCCAATTATTTACCCAATAAGCCAATCTCTGAAAAAAAAGTCAACTTTGGTCAAAATGATCAATCCTTGACATAATGACCAACCCATTGACCCAATAGGTCAACTTTTGGCCAAAAAGTCAACCATTTTAACCATAAAATGACTTTTTGGTCAAAATTTGATATATTGGGTCAATGGGTTGGTCATTGCGTCAAAATTTGACCATTTTGACTAAAGTTGACTTTTTGGTCAAAAGTTGACCTTTTGGGTTAATGGGTGGTCATTAGGTTAAAAAATTGACTATCTTGACCAAAATTAACATTTTGGTCAAAAGTAGACCTATTGGGTCAATGGGTTTGTCATTGGGTTATGGATTGACCATTTTGACCAAAGTTGACTTTTTGGTCAAGGATTGACTTATTGGGTAATTGGTCATTAATTCAAAAATTGACTATTTTAACCAAAATTGACTTTTTGGTCAAAAGTTGACCTTTTAGGCCAACGAGTTCGTCATTGGGTCCAGATTTGATAATATTGACCAAAGTTCACTTTTTGGTCAAAAGTTGACATATTGGGTCAATGGGTTGGTCATTGGGTCAAGGTTTGACTATTTTGACCAAAGTTGTGTTTTTGGTTAGAGATTGGCTTACAAGGTCAAAAATTTATCATTAGGTCAAAAATTGACTATTTTGACCAAAATTGACTTTTTGGTCAAAAGTTGACCTGTTAGATTGACAGGTGATCATTAGGTCAAAAATTGACTATTTTGACCAAAATTGACTTTTTGGTCAAAAGTTGAACTATTGGGTCAATGGGTTTGTCTTTGGGTCAAGGATTGACCATTTTGACCAAAGTTTACTTTATGGTCAGAGATTGACTTATTGGGTCAACAATTAGTCATTAGGTTAAAAAATGATTATTTTGACCAAAATTAAATTTTTATTCAAAAGTTGACCCATTGGGTCACAGGGTGATCATTGGGTCAGAAATTGACCATTATGACCAAAGTTGACTTTTTGTTCAAAAGGTGACCAATTTGGTTAATGAGTTGGTAATTGGGTCAAGAATTGACCATTTTGACCGAATATGACTTTTTGGTTAAATGTTGATTTATTGGGTCAATGGGTTAGTCATTGGGTAAAAAATTGACCATTTTGACCAAAGTTGTCTTTTTGGTCAAAAGTTGACATATTGGGTCAGTGGGTGGTCATTATGTCAAAAATTGACTATTTTGACCTAAAATGACTTTTTGGTCAAAAGTTAACCTATTGGATCAATGGGTTTGTTATTGGGTCAAGGATTGACCATTTTGACCAAAGTTGACTTTTTGGTCAGAAATTGACTTATCGGGTCAATAATTTGTCATTAGGTCAAAAATTGAATGTTTTGACCAAAATTGAATTTTAAGTCAAAAGTTTACCCATGGGGTCAATGGGGTGGTCATTGGGACAGAAATTGACCATTTTTGACCAAATGACCGCCTCATTGACCTAAATAGGTCAACCTTTGACCAAAAAGTCAACTTTGGTCAAAATGGTCAATCCTTGACCCAATTACAAACCCATTGACCTAATAGGTCAACTTTTGTCTAAAAAGTCAACTTTGGTCAAAATGGTCAATTTTTGACCCAATGACCAACTCATTGACCCATTGGATCAAATTTTGACCAAAAAGTCATCTTCGGTCAAAATGGTCAATTCTTGACCCAATTACCAACACATTGACCAAATAAGTCAACTTTTGACCAAAAAGTCAACTTTGTTCAAAATGGTCAATTTCGACCGATGATGACATTACGCCGATATGTCGACTTTTGACAAAAAATTTAATTTTTCTCAAAATAATCAATTTTTGACCTAATGACCAATTATTGACCCAATAAGTCAATCTCTGACCAAAAAGTGATCTTTGGTCAAAATGGTCAATCCTTGACCCATGACAGACCATTGACCGATATATCGACTTTTGACCAAAAAGTCAATTTTGGTCAAAATAGTAAATTTTTTATTTAATGACAAATTATTTGTCCAATAGGACAACATTTGATCAAAAAGTCAACTTTAGTCAAAATGGTCAATCCTTGACCCAATGACCAACTCATTGACCCAAAAGTATAACTTTTGACCAAAAAGTCAATTTTGGTCAAAATTGTCAATTTTTGATCTAATGACCACCTCATTGACCCAAAAGGTGAACTTTTGACAAAAAAGTCAAATATGGTCAAAATGGTCAATTTTTGACACAATGACCTAAAGCCAACTTTTGTCAAAATGGTCAATCCTTGACCCAATGACCAACTCATTGACCCAAAAGGACAATTTTTGACTAAAAAGTCAGTATTGGTCAAAATTATCAATTTTTGACCTAATGACCGCCTCATTGACCTAAATAGGTTAACTTTTGATCAAAAAGACAACTTTCGTCAAAATGGTCAATCCTTGATCCAATGACCAACCCCTTGACCCAATAGGTCAACTTTTGACCAAAAAGTCAATTTTCGTCAAAATACTCAATTTTTTACCTAATGGCTAATTATTGACCCAATAAGTCAATCTCTGACCAAAAAATCAACTTTGGTCAAAATGATCAATCCTTGACATAATGACCAACTCATTGACCCAATAGGTTAACTTTTGACCGAAAAGTCAACTTTGGTCAAAATGATCAATCATTGACCCAATGACCAACCCATTGGCCTAATAGGTCAACTTTTGACCAAAAATTCAATTTTGGTTAAAATAGTCAATTTTTGAATAAATGACCAATTATTGACTCAATAAGTCAATCTCTGACCAAAAAGTTAACTTTGGTCAAAATTTTCAATCCTTAACCCAAAGACAAACCCATTGACCCAATAGGTCAACTTTTGACTAAAATGTAAATTTTGGTCAAAATAGTTAATTGTTGACCTAATGACCACTCATTTAGCCAATAAGTCAACTTTTGACCAAAAAGTCATCTTTGATCAAAATGGTCAATTTTTGACCCAATGACCAACTCTTTTACCCAAAAGGTCAACTTTTGACAAAAAAGTCATCTTTGGTCAAAATGGTTAATTCTTAACCCAATTTCCAACTCGTTGAACAAATATGTCAACTTTTGTCCAAAAAGTAAACTTTTATCAAAATAGTCAATTTCTGACCCAATGACCTCCCCATTCACCCAAAGGGTTAACTTTTAACCAAAAATTCAATTTTGGTCAAAATAGATAAATTTTGACCTAATAACCAAATTTTGACCTAATAACTAATTATTGACCCAATAACTCAATCTCTGACCAAAATGTCAACTTTTGTCAAAATGGTCTATCCCCGACACAATGACAAACCCAATGACCTAATAGGTTAACTTTTGACCAAATAGGTCAATTTTGGTCAAAATAGGCAATTTTTAACCTAATGACCTCCCATTGTCCCAATAGGTCAACTTTTGACCAAAAAGTCAACTTTGGCCAAAATGGTCAATTTTTGACCCAATGGCCAAACCATTGACCCAACAGATTAAATTTTAACCGAAAAGTCATCTTCGGTCAAAATGGCCAATTCTTGACCTAATTACCAACTCATTGACCAAATAAGTCAAAGTTTTGACCAAAAAGTCAACTTTATTCAAAATGGTCAATTCTTGACCCAATTACCAACTCATTGACCAAATATGTCAACTTTTAGCGAAAAAGTCAACTTTGTTCAAAATGGTCAATTTGAGACCCAATAGGCCAACTTTTGAACAAAAAAATCAATTTTGGTCAAAATAGTCAATTTTGACCTAATGACTAATTATTGACCCAGTTAGCTAATCTCTTACCAAAAAGTTAACTTTGGTCAAAATGGTCAATCGTTGACCTAATGACCAACCCATTGACCCAATATGTCAACTTTTGACCAAAAATTTAACTTTGGTCAAAATGATCAATCCTTGACCCAATGACCAACCCATTGGCTTAATAGATCAACTTTTGACTAAAAGGTCAATTTTGGTCAAAATAGTCAATTTTTTAATTAAGGACCAATTATTGACCGAATAAGTCAATCTCTGACCAAAAAGTTAACTTTCGTCAAAATGGTCAATCCTTCGCCCAATGACAAATCCATTGACCCAATAGGTCAACTTTTGACCATAGGTCAATTTTGGTAAAAATAGTCAATTTTTAACCTAATGACTACCCATTGACCTAATAGGTCAACTTTAGTTAAAATGGTCAATTGTTGACCCAATAACTAACCCTTGACCCAATATGTGAACTTTTGACTAAAAAAGGTATTTTTGGTCAAAATGGTCAATTCTTAACCTAATTACCAACTTATTGACCAAATAGGTCAACTTTTGACCAAAAAGTCAACTTTGGTCAAAATAGTATTTTTCTGACCCAATGACCACCCCATTGACCCGATGGATAAACTTTTGACTAAAAATTCAATTTTAGTCAAAACATTAAATTTTTGACCTAATGACCAATTATTGACCCAATAAGTCAATTTCTGACAAAAAAGTCAACTTTGGTCAAAATGGTCAATCCTTGACCCAATGACAAACCCATTGACCCAATAGGTCAACTTTTGACCAAATAGGCAAATTTGGTCAAAATAGTCAATTTTGACATAATGACCACCCGTTGACCCAATAGGTCAACTTTTGACCAAAACGGTAACTTTGGTTAAAATGGTCAATTTTAGACCCGATGACCAACCCATTGACCCAATAGATCAACTTTTGACCAAAAAGTCATATTCGATCAAAATTGTCAATTCTTGACCCAATTACCAACTCACTGACCTAATTGGTCAACTTTTGACAAAAATTCAACTTTGGTCAAAATAGTCGATTTCTGACCTGAAGATCACCCTGTGACCTAATGAGTCAACTTTTGAAAAAAATCTAATTTTGATCAAAACAATCAATTTTTGACCTAAAGACCAATTGTTGACCCAATAAGTCAATCTCTGACCAAAATGTCAACTTTGGTCAAAATGGTCAATCCTTGACCCAATGACAAACCCATTGACCCAGTAGTTTAACTTTTGACCGAAAAGTCAATTTTGGTGAAAATAATCCATTTTTGACTTAATGACCACCAATTGACCCAATAGGTCAACTTTTAACCAAAGAGTCAATTTTGGTCAAAATAGTCAATTTTTGACCTAATGACAAATTTTTGACCTAGTAAGCCATTGTTTGACCAAAAACTCAACTTTGGTCAAAATGGTCAAACCTTGACCCAATGACCGACCCATTGGCCCAATAGGACAACTTTTGACTAAAAAGTCAACTTTGGACAAAATGATCAATCCTGGACCCAATGACGAACCCATTGGCCTAAAAGGTCAACTTTTAACCAAAAAGTCAATTTTGGTCAAAATAGTCAATTTTTGAATTAAAAACCAGTTCCCAATAAGTTAATCTTTGACCAAAAAGTCAACTTTGGTCAAAATGGTCAATCCTTGACCCAATGAAAAACCAATTGACCCAATAGGTCAACTTTTGACCAAAAAGTCAATTTTGGTTAAAATTAGTCGATTTTTGACCTAATGACCGCCCATTGACCCAATAGGTCAACTTTTGACCAAAAAGTCAACTTTGGTCAAAATGGTCAATTTTTGACCCAATGACCAATCCATTGACTCAATAGATCATTTTAACCTACTAGGTCAATGGGTTAGTCATTGGGTCAAGGATTGACCATTTTAACCAAAGTTGCCTTTTTGGTCAAAAGTTGACCTATTTAGGAGAATGAGGCGGTCATTAGGTAAAAAATTGGCAATTTTGGCCAAAATTGACTTTTTTGTCAAATGTTGTCCTTTTGGGTCAATGTGTTGGTCATTGGGTGAAGGATTGAACATTTTGACCAAAGTTGACTTTTTGGTCAAAAGTTGACCTGTTGGGTCAATGAGTTGTCATAGGGTCAAGGATTGACCATTTTGACCAATGTTTACTTTAGGTCATTATGTCAGAAATTGACCATTTTGACCGAATTTGATTTTCTGGTCAAAAGTTGACCTTTTGGGTCAATAAGATGGTCATTAGATCAAAAATTGATAATTTTAACCAAAATTGATTTTTTGGTAAAAAGTTGTCCTTTTGGGTCAATGAGTTGGTTATTGGCTTAAGGATTGACCATTTTGACCAAAGTTGACTTTTTGGTCAAAAGTTGAACTATTGGGTCAGTAATTTGTCATTAAGTCAAAAATTTACTATTTTGACCAAAATTGACTTTTTGGTCAAAAGCCGATATATTGGGTCAGTGGGTCAAGGATTGCCCATTTTGACCAAAGTTGACTTTTTGGTCAAAAGTCGATATATTGGGTCAATGGGTTGATCATTTGGTCAAGGATTGACCATTTGACTAAAGTTGACTTTTTTGGTCAGAGATTGACTTATTGGGTCAATAATTGTTCATTAGGTCAAAAATTGATTATTTTGAGAAAAATTAATTTTTTTTTTCAAAAGTTGACTCATTGGGTCAACGGGGTGGTCATTGGGTCAGAAATTGATCATTTTGGTCAAAAGTTGACCTATTTGGTCAATGAGTTAGTAATTGGGTCAAGAATTGATCATTTTGACCAAAGATGACTTTTTTGTCAAAATTTGATCTATTGGGTCAACGGGTTGGTCATTAAGTACAAAATTGACCTATTTGACCAAAGTTGACTTTTTGGTCAAAAGTTGACCTATTGGGTCAATGCGTGGTCATTAGGTTAAAAAATTGACCATTTTGACCAAAATTGACATTTTGGTCAAAAGTTGACCTTTTGGGTCAATGAGTTTGTCATTTGGTCATGGATTGACCATTTTTACTAAAGTTGACTTTTTGGTCAAAGATTGACTTATTAGGTAATTGGTCATTAATTCAAAAATTGACTATTTTGACCAAAATTGACTTTTTGGTCAAAAGTTAACCTTTTAGGCCAATTGGTTCGTCATTGGGTCCAGGTTTGATCATTTTGACCAAAGTTGACTTTTTGGTCAAAAGTTGACCTATTGGGTCAATGGGTTGGTCGTTGGGTCAAGGTTTGACCATTTTGACCAAAGTTGAGTTTTTTTGTCAGAGATTGGCTTACTAGGTCAAAAATTTCTCATTAGGTCAAAAATTAACTATTTTAACTAAAATTGACTTTTTGGTCAAAAGTTGACCTGTTGGGTCAATGGGTGATCATTAAGTCAAAAATTGACTATTTTGACCAAAATTGACTTTTTAGTCAAAAGTTGAACTATTGGGTCAATGGGTTTGTCATTGGGTCAAGGATTGACCATTTTGACCAAAATTGACTTTTTGGTCAGAGATTGACTTATTGGGTCAACAATTGGTCATTAGGTCAAAAATTGAATATTTTGACCAAAATTAAAATTTTGTTCAAAAGTTCACCGATTGGGTCACAGGTTGATCATTGGGTCAGAAATTGACCATTTTGACAAAAGTTGACTTTTTGTTCAAAAGTTGATCAATTTGATCAATGAGTTGGTAATTGGGTCAAGAATTGACCATTTTGACCAAATATGACTTTTTGGTCAAAAGTTGACCTATTAGGTCAATGGGTGGTCATTATGTCAAAAATTGACTATTTTGACCTAAATTAACTTTTTGGTCAAAAGTTGACCTATTGGATCAAAGGGTTTATCATTGTGTCAAGGATTGACCATTTTGACCAAAGTTGACTTTTCGGTTAGAAATTGACTTATCAGGTCAATAATTGGTCATTAGGTCAAAAATTGAATATTTTGACCAAAATTCAATTTTTAGTCAAAAGTTTACCCATCGGGTCAACGGTGTGGTCATTTGGTCAGAAATTGACCATTTTGACCAAAGTTGACTTTTTGTTCAGAAGTTGACCAAAGTTGACTTATTGGGTCACAGGTTGATCATTGGGTTAAGAATTGACCATTTTGACCAAAGATGACTTTTTAGTCAAAAGTTGACAAATTGGGTCAATGGGTTGGTTATTGGGTCAAAAATTGACCTATTGTGTCAATGAGTGGTCATTAGGTCAAAAATGGTCAATTTCTGACACATGACCTAAAGTCAACTTTGGTCAAAATGGTTAATCCTTGATCTAATGACCAACTCATTGACCCAATAGGTCAACTTTTGACCAAAAAGTTAACTTTGGTCAAAATGGTCAATCCTTGACCCGATGACCAACTCATTGACCCAAAAGGACAACTTTTGACTTAAAAGTCAATTTTGGTCAAAAAGAGAACTTTGGTCAAAATGGTCAATCCTTGATCCAATGACCAACCCATTGACCCAATAGGTCAACATTTGACCAAAAAGTCAACTTTTGTCAAAACAGTCAATTTTTGACCTAATGACTAATTATTGATCCAGTAAGCCAATCTATGACCAAAAAGTCAACTTTGGTAAAAACGATCAATCCTTGACATAATGACCAACCCTTTGACCCAATAGGTCGACTTATGACCAAACGTCGACTTTGGTCAAAATGATCAATCGTTGACATAATGACTAGAACCCATTGACCTAATTAGTCGACTTTTGACAAAAAATTCGATTTTGGTCAAAATAGGCGACTTTTGAATTAATGACCGAATATTGACCTGATAAGTCGATCTCAACCAAAAAGTTAACTTTGGTCAAAATGGTCGATCATTGACCCAATGACAAACCCATTGACCCAATAAAGTCGACTTTTGACCAAAATGTCAATTTTGGTCAAAATAGTCAATTTTTTACCTAATGACCACTCATTGAGCCAATAGGTCAACTTTTGACCAAAAAGTGAGCTTTGGCTAAAATGGTCAATTTTTTACCCAATGACCAACTCATTTACCCAATAGGTCAACTTTTGACAAAAAAGTCATCTTTAGTCAAAATGGTTAATTCTGGACCCAATTTCAACTCGTTGAACAATTAAGTCGACTTTTGACCAAAATGTAAACTTTGGTCGAAATGATTAATTCTCGACCTAATGACCTCCCTGTTTACCCAAGGGTTAACTTTTAACCAAAAATTCAATTTTTGTCAAAATAGACAATTTTTGACCTAATAACCAATTATTGGCCTAATAACCAATTATTGACCTAATAAGTCAATCTCTGACCAAAATGCAACTTTGGTCAAAATGGTCAATCCCTGACTCAATGACAAACACATTGACCCAATAAGTCAACCTTGGTCAAAATGGTCAATTTTTGACCTAATGACCACCCATTAACCCAAAAGGTCGACTTTTGACCAAAACGATCAACTTTGGTCGAAATGGTCGATTTTTAACCTAATGACCAAACCATTGACCCAATAGATCAAATTTTGACCAAAAAGTCATCTTCGATCAAAATAGTCAATTCTTGAACCAATTACCAACTGATTGACAAAATATGTCAACTTTTGGTGAAAAAGTCAATTTTGTTCAAAATGGTCAATTTCAGACACAATGACCACCCCGTTGACCTAGTGGGTCAACTTTTGACCAAAAATTTAATTTTGGTCAAAATAATCAATTTTTGACCTAATGACCAATTATTGACCCAATAAGTCAATCTCTTACTAAAAAGTCAACTTTGGTAAATATGGTCAATCCTTGACCAAAAGACCAACCCATTGACCCAATTGGTCAATTTTTAACCAAAAAGTCAACTTTGGTCAAAATAGTCAACTATTGACCCAAAGACCAATCTATTGACCCAATAGGCCAAATTTTGAACCAAAAAAAATTAATTTTGGTCAAAATAGTCAATTTTTGACCTAATGACGAATTATTGACCCAGTAAGCTAATCTCTGACCAAAAAGTCAACTTTGGTCAAAATGGTCAATCCTTGACCCAATGATCATCCCATTGACCCAATATGTCAACTTTTAACAAAAAATTTAACTTTGGCCAAAATGATCAATCCTTGACCCAAGGACCAACCCATTGGCCTAATAGGTCAAAATTTGACCAAAAAGTCAATTTTGGTTAAAATAGTCAATCTTTTAATTAATGACAAATTATTGACCCAATAAATTGATCTCTCGACCAAAAGTCGGCTTTGTGTCAAAATGAGTCAATCCTTGACCCAGTGACAAACCCATTGATCCAATAGGTCAACCTTAGACCAAAAGTCGATTTTGGTCGATATAGTCGATTTTGACTCTAATGACCGCGATTGACCCAATAGGTCAACTTTGGTTAAATTGGTTAATTTTTGACCCAATGACCATCCCATTGACCCAATAGATCAATTTTTGACTAAAAAGTCATCTTTGGTCAAAATGGTAATTTCTTAACCTAATCACCGGCTGATTGATAAAATAGTCGACTTTTGACCAGAAATATCAACTTCGGTCGAAATGAATTCGATTTCGACCCAATGACCGCCCCGTTCACTAGAGGTGGCATACTTTTAATTAAAAATTCAATTTTGGTCGAAATATTTAATTTTTGAACCTAATGAAGAATTATTGACCCAATAAGTCGATTTCTTACCAAAAGGTCGACATTGGTTAAAATGAGTCGATCCTTGACCGAATGACAAGCCCTTTGACACAATAGGTCGACTTTTGACCAAAAAGTCAATTTGGGTCAAAATAGTCAATTTTTTACATAATGACCACCTATTGACCCAATAGGTCAACTTTTGACCAAAAAGGCAACTTTGGTCAAAATGGTCAATTTTTAACCCAATGACCAACCCATTGACACAATATATCAACTTTTGACCATAAAGTCATATTCGGTTAAAATGGTCATTTCTTGACCTAATTAGCAACTCATTGACCAAATTGGTCAACTTTTGACCAAAAAGTCATTTTTGGTCAAAATGGTCAATTTCTGACCCAATGATCACCCTGTGACCCAATGGATCAACTTTTGAAAAAAAAAATTAATTTTAATCAAAATAATAAAATTTTGACCTAATTACCAATCATTGACCCAATAAGTCAATCTATGACCAAAAAGTCAACTTTGATCAAAATGGTCATTCCTTGATCCAATGTCAAACCCATTGACCCAATAGTTTAACTTTTGACCAAAAAGTCAATTTTGGTCAAAATAGCAAATTTTTTACTTAATGACCACCCATTGGCCCAATAGGCCAACTTTTGACAAAAAAGTTAATTTTGGTTAAAATAGTCAATTTTCGACATAATGACCACCCATTGACCGAATAGGTCAACTTTTGAACGAAAAGACAACTTTGGTCAAAGTGGTCAATTTTTTACCCAATGACCAACCCATAGACCCTATAGATCAAATTTTGACCAAAAAGTCATATTCGGTCAAAATGGTCAATTCTTGACCAATTACCAACTCATTGACCAAATTGGTCAAGTTTTGACAAAAAAGTCAACTTTGGTCAAAATGTTCAATTTCTGATCCAATGACCCAATGGGTCAACTTTTGAAAAAAAATAATTTTGGTCAAAATAATCATTTTTTGACCTAATGACCAATTATTGACCCAATAAGTCAATCTCTGACCAAAAAATTAACTTTGGTCAAAATGGTCAATCCTTGACCCAATGACAAACCCATTGACCCAATAGTTCAACTTTTGACCAAAAAGTCAATTTTGGTCAAAATAGTCAATTTTTGACTTAATGACCACCCATTGACCCAATAGGACAACTTTTGACCAAAAGGACAACTTTTGTCAAAATGGTTAATCCTTGACCCAAAAGGACAACCTTTGACCCAAAAGTCAATTTTGGTCAAAATTGTCAATTTTTGATCTAATGTCCACCTCATTGACCCAAAAGGTAAACTTTTTACCAAAAAGTCAAATTTGGTCAAAATGGTCACTTTCTGACACAATGACCTAAAGTCAACTTTGGTCAAAATGGTCAATCCTTGACGCAATGACCAACTCATTGACCCAAAATGACAACTTTTGACTAAAAAGTCAATCTTGGTCAAAATTGTCAATTATTGACCTAATGACCGCCTCATTGAACTAAATAGGTCAACTTTTGACCAAAAAGACAACTTTAGTCAAAATGGTCAATCCTTGATCCAATGACCAACCCATTGACCCAATCGATCAACTTTTGACCAAAAAGTCAATTTTGGTCAAAATAGTCAATTTTTGACTTAATGACCAATTATTGACCAAGTAAGCCAATCTTTGACAAAAAGTCAACTTTGGTTAAAATGATCAATCCTTGACATAATGACCAACCCATTGACACAATAGATCAACTTTTGACCAAAAAGTCAACTTTGGTCTAAATGATCAATCCTTGACTCAATGACCAACCCATTGGCCTAATAAGTCAACTTTTGACCAAAAATTTAATTTTTGTCAAAATAGTCAATTTTTGAATTAATGACCAGTTATTGACCTAATAAGTCAACCTCTGACAAAAAAGAGAACTTTGGCCAAAATGGTCAATCCTTGACCCAATGACAAACCCATTGACCTAATAGGTCAACTTTTGACCAAAATGTCAATTTTGGTCAAAATAGTCAATTTTTGACCTAATGACCACTCATTGAGCCAAAAAGTTAACTTTTGACCAAAAAGCCAGCTTTAGTCAAAATGGTCAATTTTTGACTCAATGACTAACTCATTTACCCAATAGGTCAACTTTTGACCAAAAAAGTCATTTTTGGTCAAAATGGTTAATTCTTGACCCAATTACCAACTTGTTGAACAAATAGGTCAATTGTTGACCAAAAAGTAACTTTGGTCAAAATGGTCAATTTTGACCCAATGACCTCCCCGTTCACCCAAAGGGTTAACTTTTGTCCAAAAATTCAGTTTTGGTCAAAATAGACAATTTTTTACCTAATAACCAGTCATTGACCCAATAAGTCAATTTCTGACCAAAAAGTCAATTTGGTCAAAATGGGCGATCCTTGACCCAATGACGAATCTATTGACATAATGAGTCGACATAGGACCAAGAAAGTCAAATTTTGTAAAAATAGTGAATTTTTGACCAATGACCACCCATTAACTCGATAGGACAACTTTGACCAAAAGAAGTCAACATTAGTCGAAATAGTCGATATCTTGACCTTTCGACCAGTCCATTAACTGATAGGTCAACTTTTGACCAAAAAGTCAACTTTGGTCAAAATAGTCAATTTTTGACCCAATGACCAACCCATTTACACAATAGATCAAATTTTGACCAAAAAGTCATTTTAGGTCAAAATTGTCAATTCTTGACCCAATTACCAACCCATTGACTAAATATGTTAACTTTTAGCGAAAAAGTCAACTTTGTTCAAAATGGTCAATTTCTAACCCAATGACCACCCCGTTGACCCAATGGGTCAACATTTGACCAAAAGTTTAGTTTTGGTCAAAATAATCAATTGTTGACCTAATGACCAATTATTGACCCTATAAGTCAATCGCTTACAAAAAAGTTAACTTTGGTCAAAATGGTCAATCCTTGACAAAATAACCAACCCAATTGGTCAACATTTGACCAAAACATCAACTTTGGTCAAAATAGTCAACCATTGACCCAATGACCAACTTATTGATCCGATAGGTCAACATTTGAACAAAAAAATCAATTTTAGTCAAAATAGTCAATTTTTGACCTAATGACCAATTATTGATCCACTAAGCCAATCCCTGACCAAAAAGTCAACTTTGGTCAAAATGGTCAATCATTGACCCAATGACCAACCCATTGACCCAATATGTCAACTTTTGACCAAAAATTTAAATTTTGTCAAAATGATCAATCCTTGACCCAATGACCAACCCATTGGCCCAATAGGACAACTTTTGAAAAAAAAAATCAATTTTAGTCAAAATAGTCAATTTTTTAATTAATGACCAATTATTGACCCAATAAGTCAATCTCTGACAAAAAAGTCAACTTTCGTCAAAATGGTCATTCCATTGACCCAAAAGATCAACTTTTGACCAAAAAGTCATATTCGGTCAAAATGGACAATTCTTGACTCAATTACCAACTCATTAACCAAATAGGTTAACTTTTAACCAAAAAGTCAACTTTGGTCAAAATGATCAGTTTCTGACCCAATGACCACCACGTTGACCCAATGGGTCACTTTTGAAAAAAGCAATTTTTGTCAAAATAGTCAATTTTTGAATTAATGACCAATTATTAAACGAATAAGTCAATCTCTGACCAAAAAGTCAACTTTGGTCAAAATGGTCAATCCTAAACTCAATGATAAACCCATTGATCCAATAGGTCAACTTTTGACCAAAATGTCAAATTTGGTCAAAATAGTCAATTTTCGACGTAATGACCACCCATTGACCCAATGGGTCATCTTTTGACCAAAAAGTCAACTTTCAGTCAAAAGGTCGATTTTGATCCGATGACACAACCCATTTACCCGATAGGTCGACTTTTGACCAAAAATCATCTTTGGTCGAAATGGTTAATTCTTGACCCGATTACCGACTCATAGACCAAACGAGTCGACCTTAAACCGAAAAGTCAACTTTGGTTAAAATGGTCGATTTCTTACTCGATGACACTACGTTCACTCGATGGGTTAACTTTTAACCAAAAATTCAATTTTGGTCAAAATTGTCAATTTTGACCAAATGACCGATTTCGACCCAATAAGTCAATCTCGACAAAAAAGTCAGCTTTGGTCAAAATGGTCAATCCTTGACCCAAAGACAAACCCATTGACCTAATATGTCAACTTTTGACCAAATAGTCAATTTTGGTAAAATTGCTAATTTTTGACTGAATGACCACCCATTGACCCAGTATGTTAACTTTTGACCAATAAGTCAACTTTGGTCAAAATGGTCAATTTTTTACCCAAAAGATCAACTTTTGACCAACCAATTCACCCAATAGATCAACTTTTGACCAAAAAGTCAATTTTGGTTAAAATAGTCAATTTCTGAATTAATGACCAATTATTGACCCAATAGTTCAACCTTTGACCAAAAACTCAACCTTAGTTAAAATGGTCAATCGATGACCAAATGACAAACCCAATGACCCAATAGGTCAACTTTTGTCCAAAAAACCATTGTTGTTCAAAATAGTTAATTTTTGACCTAATGACCACTCATTGACCCAATTGGTTAACTTTTGACCAAAAAGTCAACTTTGGTCAAAATGGTCAATTTTTGACCCAATGACTAACCTATTGACCCAAAAGATCAACTTTTTACCGAAAAGTCTTCTTTGGTAAAAATGTTCAATTTTTGACCCAATGACCAACCCATTGACCAAATATGTCAACTTTTGACCAAAAAGTGAACTTTGGTCATAATGGTCAATTTCTGACCCAATATCAACCCCGCTGACCCAATGGGTCAACTTTTGACCAAAAATATAATTGTGGACAAAATAATCAATTTTTGACCTAATGACGATTATTGACCCAATAAGTCAATCTCTGACCAAAAGGTCAACTTTGGTCAATATGGTCAATCCTTGACCCAATGACCAATCCATTGACCAAATAGGTCATCTTTTGACCAAAAAGTGAACTTTAGTCAAAATAGTTAATCCTTGACACAATGACCAACCGTTTGACAGAATAGGTCAACTTTTGACAAAAAAGTTAATTTTGATCATTATAGTCAATTTTTACTTAATTACCACCCCAATGACCAAATTTGTCAACTTTTGACCAAAAAGCCAACTTTGGTCAAAATGGACAATTTCTGATCCAATGACCACCCCACTGACCCAATGGATCAACTTTTGACCAAAAATTCAATTTTTGTCAAAGTAGTCAATTTTTGACCTAATGACAAATTACTGACCTAATAATTCAATCTCAAACCAAAAAGTCAACTTTTGTCAAATTGGTCAATTCTTGACTCAATGACCAACCCATTGACACAATGGATCAACTTTTGACCAAAAAGTCAACTATGGTCAAAATGGTCAATCTTTAACCTAATGAGCCAATAGGTTAACTTTGGACCAAAAAGTTAATTTTGCTCAAAATAGTCAATTTTGACATAATGAAAAACTAATTGGCCCAATATGTCAACATTTGACCAAAAAGTCAATTTTGGTCAAAAGAGTCAATTTTTGACCAAATGACCACCCAATTGACCTAATAGGTCAATTTTTGACCAAAAAGTCAACTTTTGTCAAATTGGTCAATTTCTGAACTAATAACCAACCCAGTGGCCAAAAAGGACAAATTTTCACCAAAAAGTCAATTTTTGACCTAAAGACAAATTATTCACCCAGTAAGCCAATCTCTGACCAAAAAGTCAACTTTGACCAAAATTGTCAATCATTGACCCAATGACCAACCCATTGACCCAATAGGTCAACATTTAACTAAAAAGTCAACTTTGGTCAAAATGATCAATCATTAAGCCAATGACCAACCCATTAGTCTAATAGGTCAACATTTGACCAAAAAGTTAATTTTTGTCAAAATAGTCAATTTTTGAATTAATGACCAATTATTGACCCAATAAGTCAATCCCTGACCAAAAAGTCAACTTTTGTCAAAATGGTCAATCCCTGACCCAATGACAATCCCGTTGACCCAACAAGTTAACTTTTGACCAAAATGTCAATTTAGTCAAAATTGTCAATTTTTAACCTAATGACCACCCATTGACCCAATAGGTCAACTTTTGACCAAAAAGTCAACTTTTGTCAAAATAGTCAATTTTTTACCCAATGACCAACCCATTGACCCAATAGGTCAACTTTTGACAAAAAAGTCATCTTTGGTCAAAATGGTCAATTCTTGACCCAATTACCAACCCATTGACCAAATATGTGAACTTTTTAGAAAAAAGTTAACTTTGGTTAAAATGGTCAAATTATGACCCAATGACCTCCCTGTTCACCCAATGGGTTAACTTTTGAACAAAAATTCAATTTTGGTTAAAAATAGCCAATTTTTGACCTAATGACCAATTATTGACTCAATAAGTCAATCTCTGAACAAAAAGTCAACTTTGGTCAATATGGACAATACTTGACCCAATAACAAATCCATTGACCTAATAGGTCAACTTTTGACCAAAAAGTCATTTTTGGTCAAAATAGTCAATTTTTGACCTAATGACTCACCATCGACCTAATATGTCAGCTTTTAACCAAAAAGTCGACTCAGTCAAATTGGTCAATTTTTGACCCAATCACCAACCTATTGACCCAATAGATCAAATTTTGACCAAAAAGTCAACTTCGGTCAAAATGGTTAATTCTTGTCCCAATTACCAACTCATAGACCAAATAGGTCATTTTTGACCAAAAAGTCAACTTTGGTCAAAATGGTCAATTTCTGACCCCATAACCACCCTGTTGACCCAATGGGTCAACTTTTGACCAAAAATTTACTTTTTGTCAAAATAATCAATTTTTGACCTAACGCCCAATTATTGACCCAATAAGTCAATCTCTGACCAAAAAGTCAACTTTGATCAAAATGGTCAATCCTTGACCCACCGACCCAATAGGTCAACTTTTAACCCAAAAGACGACATTGGTTAAAATGGTCAATCATTGACCCAATGACCAACCCATTGACCTAATAGGTCAACTTTTGACCTAAAGGTCAATTTTGGTCAAAATAGTCAATTTTTTACCTAATGACCAATTATTGACCCAGTAAGCTAATCTTTGACCAAAAAGTCACATTTGGTCAAAATGGTCATTCATTGACCTAATGACCAGTACATTGACTTAATAGGTCAACTTTTGACCAAAAAGGCAACTTTGGTCAAAATAGTCAATTTTTGACCCAATGACCAACCAATTGGCCCAACAGATTAACTTTTGACCAAAAAGTCATATTCGGTCAAACCAAAAAGTCATATTCGGTCAAAATGGTCGATTCTTGACCCAATTACCAACTCATTGACCAAATTGGTCAAGTTTTGATGAAAAAGTCAACTTTGGTAAAAATGGTAAATTTCTGACCCAATGATCACCCTGTGACCCAATGGGTCAACTTTTGAAAAAAAAATTAATTTTGGTCAAAATAATCAATTTTTGACCTAATGACCAATTATTGACCCAATAAGTCAATCTCTGACCAAAAAGTCAACTTTAGTCAAAATGGACAATCCTTGACCCAATGACAAACCCATTGACCCAATAGTTCAACTTTTGACCAAGTACTCAATTTTGGTGAAAATAGTCAATTTTTGACTTAATGACCACTCATTGACCAAATAGGTCAACTTTTGACCAAAAAGTCAAATTTGGTCAAAATAGTCAATTTTTGACTTAATGAAAAATTATAGACCCAGTAAGCCAATCTCTGACCAAAAGCTCAACTTTGGTCAAAATGGTTAATCCTTGACCCAATTACCAACCCTTTGACCAAATAGGTCAACTTTAGACTAAAAAGACAACTTTTGTCAAAATGAACAATCCTGGACCCAATGACGAACCCATTGGCCTAAAAGGTCAACTTTTGACCAAATAGTCAATTTTAGTAAAAATAGTCAATTTTTTAATTAATGACCAATTATTGACCCAAAAAGTCAATCTTTGACCAAAAAGTCAACTTTGGTCAAAATGGTCAATCCTTGACCCAATTACAAACCCATTGACCCAATAAGTCAACTTTTGACCAAAAAGTCAATTTTGGTCAAAATAGTTAATTTTTGACCTAATGACTACCCATTGACCCAATAGATCAAATTTTGACTAAAAAGTCATCCTCGATCATAATGGTCAATTCGAGACCCAATTACCAACTCATTGACCAAATAAGTCAACTTTTAACCAAAAAGTCAACTTTGTTCAATATGGTCAATTTCTGACCTAATGAACACCCCGTTGACCCTACGGCTCAACTTTTAACCAAAAATTTAATTTTTCTAAAAATAATCAATTTTTGACCTAATGACCAATTATTGACCAAATAAGTCAATCTACGACCAAAAAGTCAACTTTGGTTACAGTGGTCAATCCTTGACCCAATGACCAACCCACTGACCCAATATATCGACTTTTGACCAAAAAGTAAATTTTGGTCAAAATAGTAAATTTTTGACTTAATGACCAATTATTTTCCCAATAGGACAACTTTTGATCAAAAAGGCAACTTTTGTCAAAATGGTCAATCCTTGACCCAAAAGGACAACCTTTGTCCCAAAAGTCAATTTTTGTCAAAATTGTCAATTTTTGATCTAATGACCTCCTCATTGACCCAAAAGGAGAACTTTTGACCAAAAAGTCAAATTTGGTCAAAATAGTCACTTTCTGACACAATGACCTAAAGTCAACTTTGGTCAAAATGGTCAATCCTTGACGCAATCACCAACTCATTGACCCAGCAGGTCAACTTTTGACCAAAATGTCAACTTTGGTCAAAATGGTCAATCCTTGACCCAATGACCAACTCATTGACCCAAAAGGATAACTTTTGACTAAAAAGTTAATTTTGGTCAAAATTATCAATTATTGACATAATGACCGCCTCATTGAACTAAATAGGTCAACTTTTGACCAAAATAACAACTTTGGTCAAAACGGTCAATCCTTGATCCAATGACCAACCTATTGACCTAATAGGTCAACTTTTGACCTAAAGTCAATTTTGCTCAAAATAGTCAATTTTTAACCTAATGACCAATTATTGACGCAGTAAGGCAATCTCTGACCAAAAGCCAACTTTGGTCAAAATGATCAATCCTTGACATAATGACCAACCCATTGACCCAATAGATCAACTTTTGACCAAAAAGTCAACTTTGGTCAAAATGATCAATTTTTGACCCAATGACCAACCTATTGGCCTAATAGGTATACTTTTGACCAAAAATTTAATTTTTGTCAAAATAGTAAATTTTTGAATAAATGACCAATTATTGACCCAATAAGTCAATCTCTGACCAAAAAGTGAACTTTGGTCAAAATGGTCAATCCTTGACCCAATGACAAACCCATTAACCCAATAGGTCAACTTTAGTCCAAAATGTCAATTTTGGTCAAAATAGTCAATTTTTGACCTAATGACCACTCATTGAGCCAATAGGTAGACTTTTGACCAAAAAGTCAGCTTTAGTCAAAATGGTCAATTTTTGACTCAATGACAAACTCATTTACCCAATAGGTTAACTTTTGACCAAAAAAGTTATCTTTGGTCATAATGGTTAATTCTTGACCCAATTACCAACTCGTTGAACAAATAGGTCAATTATTGACCAAAAAGTAAACTTTGGTCAAAATGGTCAATTTCCGACCTAATGACCTCCGCGTTCACCCAAAGGGTTAACTTTTGACCAAAAATTCAATTTTGGTCAAAATAGACAATTTTTGACTTAATAAACAATCATTGACCCAATAAGTCAATCTCTGACCAAAAAGTCAACTTTGGTCAAAATGGACAATCCTTGACCCAATGACAAATCCATTGACCTAATAGGTCAACTTTTGACCAAAAAGTCAATTTTTGTCAAATTAGTAAATTTTTGACCTAATGACCACCCATTAACCCAATAGGTCAACTTTTGACCAAGAAGTCAACTGTAGTCATAATGGTCAATTTTTGACCTAATAACCACCCATTAACCCAGTAGGTCAACTTTTGACCAAAAAGTCAACTTTGGTCAAAACGGTCAATTTTTGACTCATGGCCAACCCATTTACACAATAGATTAAATTTTGAGCAAAAAGTCATCTTCGATCAAAATAGTCAATTCTTGACCCAATTACCAACCCATTGACCAAATATGTTAAATTTTAGCGAAAAAGTCAACTTTGTTCAAAATGATCAATTTCTGACCCAATGACCACCCCGTTGACCCAATGGGTCAACTTTTGACCAATACTTTAATTTTGGTCAAAATAATAAATTTTTGACCTAATGACTAATTATTGACCATATAAGTCAATCTCTTCCTAAAAAGTCAACTTTGGTCAAAATAGTCAATCCTTGACCCAATTGGTCAACTTTTGACCAAAACGTTAACTTTGGTCAAAATAGTCAATCATTGACCCAATAAGTCAACTTTTGAACAAAAAAATAAATTTTGGTCAAAATAGCCAATTTTTGACCTAATGACCAATTATTGATCCAGTAAGCCAATCTCTAACCAAAAAGTCAAATTTGGTCAAAATTGTCAATCTTTATCCCAATGACCAACCCATTGACCCAATATGTCAACTTTTGACCAAAAAATTAACTTTCGTCAAAATGATCAATCCTTGACCTAATGACGAACCCATTGGCCCAATAGGTCACCCTTTGACCAAAAAGTCGTTTGGTCAAAATAGTCAATTTTTAAATTAATGACCAATTATTGACCCAATAAGTCAATCTCTGACAAAAAAGTCAACTTTCGTCAAAATGGTTAATCCATTGACCTAATAGATCAACTTTTGACCAAAAAGTCATATTCGGTCAAATTGGACAATTCTTGACCCAATTACCAACTCGTTAACCAAATAGGTTAGCTTTCGACCAACAAGTCAACTTTGGTCAAAATGGTCAATTTCTGACCCAATGACCACCCCGTTAAGCCAATGGGTCAACTTTTGAAAAAAGAAAATTTTGGTCAAAATAGTCAATTTTTAAATTAATGACCAATTATTAACCGATTAAGTCAATCTCTGATCAAAAAGTCAACTTTGGTCAAAATGGTCAATCCTCAACCCAATGACAAACCCATTGATCCAATAGGTCAACTTTTGACAAAAGTGTCAAATTTGGTCAAAATAGTCAATTTTTGATGTAATGACCACCCATTGACCTAGTGGGTCAACTTATGACCAAAAAGTCAATTTTCGTCAAAAAGGTCAATTTTTGATCCAATGACCAACCCATTTACCCAATAGGTCAACTTTTGACCAAAAAATCATCTTTGGTCAAAATGGTTAATTCTTGACCCAATTACCAACTCATTGACCAAACAGGTCAACCTTAAACCGAAAAGTCAACTTTGGTCAAAATGGTCAATTTCTTACTCAATGACCACCCCGTTCACTCAATGGGTTAACTTTTGACCAAAAATTCAATTTTGGTCAAAATAGTCAATTTTTGACCAAATGACCAATTTTCGACCCAATAAGTCAATCTCTGACCAAAAAGTCAACTTTGGTCAAAATGGTCAATCCTTGACCCAATGACAAACCCATTGACCCAATATGTTAACTTTTGTCCAAATAGTCAATTTTGGTCATATTGCTAATTTATGACTGAATGACCACCCATTGACCCAATATGTTAACTTTTGACCAATAAGTAACTTTGGTCAAAATGGTCAATTTTTGACCCAAAGACCAACCAATTCACCCAATAGATCAACTTTTGACCAAAAAGTCAATTTTGGTTAAAATAGTCAATTTCTGAATTAATGACCAATTATTGACCCAATAGTTCAACCTTTGACCAAAAACTCAACCTTAGTCAAAATGGTCAATCCATGACCAAATGACAAACCCATTGACCCAATAGGTCAACTTTTGTTCAAAAAACCAATGTTGGTCAAAATAGTCAATTTTTGACCTAATGACTACCCATTGACCCAATTGGTCAACTTTTGACCATAAATTCAACTTTGGTCAAAATGGTCAATGTTTGACCCAATGACTAACCCATTGACCCAAAAGATCAACTTTTTACCAAAAGTCAACTTTGGTCAAAATGGTCAATTTCTGACCCAAAGATCACCCCGCTGACACAATGGGTTAACTTTTGACCAAAAATTCAATTTTTGTCAAAAAAGTCAATTTTTGACCAAATGACCAATTTTTAACCCAATAAGTCAATCTCTCACCAAAAAGTCAACTTTGGTCAAAATGGTCAATCCTTGACCCAATGACAAATCCATTGACCCAATATGTCAACTTTTGACCAATAAGTCAACTTTGGTCAAAATGGTCAATTTTTGACCCAAAGACCAACCCATTCAAAAAATAGATCAACTTTTGACTAACAAGTCAATTTTCGTTAAAATAGTCCATTTTTTAATTAATGACCAATTATTGACCCAATAGGTCAACCTTTGACCAAAAACTCAACTTTGGTCAAAATGGTCAATCCATGACTAAATGACAAACCCATTGACCTAATAGGTCAACTTTTGTCCAAAAAACTAATTTTGGTCAAAATAGTCAATTTTGACCTAATGACCACCCATTGACCCCATTGGTCAACTTTGGTCAAAATGGTCAATTTTTTAACCAATGACTAACCCATTGACTAAATATGTCTACTTTTGACCAAAAAGTCAACTTTGGTCATAATGGTCAATTTCTGACCCAATAACAACCCCGCAGAACCAACGGGTCAACTTTTGACCAAAAATATAATTTTGGTCAAAATAATCAATTTTTGACGTAATGACGAATTATTGACCCAATAAGTCAATCTCTGGTCAAAATAATCAATTTTTGACGTAATGACGAATTATCAACTTTGGTCAAAATAATCAATCCTTGACCCAATGACCAACCCATTGACCCAATAGGTCAACTTTTGGCCAAAAATTCAACTTTGGTCGAAATGGTCCATCCTCGACAGAATGACCAACCTATTAACCCAATGAGTCAACTTTCGACCAAAAAGACAATTTTGGTCAAAATACCGAATTTTCGACCTAATGACCATTTATCGACCTCTATAAGCCAATCTTCGACCAAAAAGTCAACTTTGGTTAAAATGATTAATTTTCGACCCAATGATAAAACCATCAATCCAATAAGTCAACTATCGACCGAAAGCTCAACTTTGGTCAAAATGGTCAATTTCGACCTAATGACCAACCCATCGAACCAATAAGTTAACTTTTTACCAAAAAGTCAACTTTCGATGAAAAAGTCAACTTCTGGTCAAAATGGTTAAACCTCGACCCAATAACAACCCATTAACCCAATAGGTCAACTTTTGACCAAAAAGTCAATTTTTGTCAAAATATTTAAATTTTGACCTAATAACCACCCATTGACCAAATAGGTCAATTTTTTACCAAAAGTCAACTTTGTGGTCAAAATGGTCAATTTTTGATCTAATGACCAACCTATTGACCCAATAGGTCAACTTTTGAACAAAAAGTCAACTTTAGTCAAAATGGTCAGTTCTTGACCCAATGACTAACGTATTGACCCAACAAGTCAACTTTTGAACAAAAAGTCAATTTGGGTCAAAATAGTCAATTTATGAGTTAATGACCAATTATTGACCCAATAAGACAATCTCTGAACAAAAAGTCAATTTAGATCATAATGGTCAATCCTTGACCCAATGACAAACCCATTAACTGAAGAGGTTAAATTTTGAACAAAAGTCAACTTTAGTCAAAATGGTAAATTTCAACTTGAATGACCAACTAATCTGACCTATAGATTGACTTTCGTCATAAAGTCAATTTTGGTCAAAATAATAAATTTTTGACTTAATTACCAATTATCGAACAAATAGTCAACTGTCGACCACAAAGTCAACTTTGTTCAAAATGGTCGATCCTTGACCGATGACCAACCTATCGACTTAATAGGTCGACTTTGAGCAAAAAGTCAACTTTAGTCAAAATGGTCAATTCTTGACCTAATGACTAAGTAACTGACCCAAAAGGACAACTTTTGATAAAAAAATTCAATTTTGGTCAAAATTGTCATTTTTTGACCTAATTAACTCCTCGTTGACCCAAAAGGTTAACTTTTTATCAAAAAATCAAATTTGATCAAAATGGTCAATTTTTGACACAATGACATAAATGTCAACTTTGGTGAAAATGTTCAATCCTTGATCAAATGACCAACCCTATGAACTACTTTGTTTACTTTTGACTAAAAAGTCAACTTTGGCCAAAATGGTTAACCCCTGACTCGTAATGACCTGATTGACCCAATTAGAGTTGAATTTTGACCAAAAAGTGAATTTTGCTCGAAATCGTCCATTTTCGACATAAGGACCGCCTTATTGACTTAAATAGGTCAACTTTCGACCAAAAGACAACTTTAGTCAAAATGGTCAATCCTTGACTCCAATGACCAACTCATCGATCTAATAGGTCAACTTCTGACCGAAAAGTCAATTTTAGTCGAAATAAATCGATTTCGACTTAAATGACCAATTATTAACACATAGAAGCCAATCTCTGACCAAAAAGTCGACTTTGGTCAAAATGGTCAATCCTTGACCCAATGACCAACCCATTGAATCCAACTCGGTCGACTTTTAACCAAGTGCAACTTTGGTCAAAATGATCAATTCTTGACCTAATGCCCAATTATTGACCCAATAAGTCAATCTCTGACCACAAAGTCAACTATAGTAAAAAACATCAATCCTTGACCCAGTGACAAAGCCAATGACCAAATAGGTCAACTTTCGACCAAAAAGTAAATTTTGGTAAAAATAGTCAATTTTTGACCTAATGACCACATATTGACCCAATCGGTCAACTTTTGACCAAAAAGTCAACTTTGGTTAAAATGGTCAATCTTTGACCCAATGACCAACACATTGATACAATAGATCGACTTTTGACTCAAAAGTCATCTTTGGTCAAAATGGACAATTTCTGACCCAATGACCTCCCCGTTGACCCAATGGGTTAACTTTTGACCAAAAATTCAATTTTGGTCAAAATAGTCAATTTTTGACCTAATGACCAATTATTGACCTAATAAGTTAATCTTTGACCAAAAAGTCAACCTTTGGTCAAAATGGTCAATCCTGACCCAATGACAAACCCATTGAACCAAAAGGTCAACTTTTGACCAAAAAGTCAATTTTGGTTTAAAAAGTCAATTTTGGACATAAAGACCACCCATTAACCCAATATGTCGATATTTGACCAAACAGTCAACTTTGGTCAAAATGGTCATTTTTTAACCCAATGACCAACCCATTGACCTAATAGATCAAAATTTGACATAAAATTCGTCTTCAATTAAAATAGTCAATTCTTAACCCAATTACCAACTCATTGACCAAATATGTCAACTTTTGACCAAAAAGTAAACTTTGAACAAAATGGTCAATTTCTTACCCAATGACCACCCAGTTGATCCAATGGTCAACTTTGACCAAAAGATTAATTTTGGTTAAAATAATCACTTTTTGACCTAATGACCAATTATTGACCAAAAAAGTTAATCTCTAACCAATAAGTAAGCTTTGTCAAAATGGTCAAATGGGTCAAAATGTCCAACCCATTGACCAATGACCAATCCATTAACCCAAAATGTCACCTTTTGACCTAAAAGTCAACTTTGGTCAAAATGGTCAATCATTGACCTAATGACCAATCCATTTACCCAAAAAATTAACTTTTGAACAAAAAAATCAATTTTGGTCAAAATAGTTAATTTTTGACCTAATGACCAATTATTGACCTAGTAAGCCAATCTATGACCAAAAAGTCAACTTTGGTCAAAATGGTCTATCCTTGACCAAATAACCAACCGATTAAACCAATAGCTTAACTTTTGACCAAAAAGTCAACTTTGGTCAAAATGGTCAATTTCTGACCCAATGACGACCCCGTTGACCCAATAGGTCAACTTTTGACCAAAAATTTAATTTTGGTCAAAATAATTAATTTATGACCTAATGACTAAAATAGACAATTTTTTAATTAATGACCAATTATTAATCCAATAAGTTAATCTCTGACTAAAAAGTCAACTTTGGTCAAGATGGTCAACCCTTGAGCCAATCACAAACCCATTGTCCAATAGGTCAACTTTTGACCAAAAAGACAATTTTGGTCAAAATAGTCAATTTTTGACCTAATGACCACCCATTGACACAATAGGTCAACTTTTGACCAAAAAGTCAACATTGGTCAAAATGGTAATTTTTTTACCCATTGACCTACTCTTTGAACCAATAGATCAACTTTTGACCAAAAAGTCAACTTCCGTCAAAATGCTCAATTCTTGTCCCAATTACCAACTCATTGACCAAATAGGTCAACTTTTGACCAAAAGTCAACTTTCGTCATAATGATCATTTTACGACTGATAATGCCCGTTGACCCAAGGTCGACTTTCGAGCAAAAATTTAATTTTGGTCAAAATAATCGATTTTTTATCTAATGATCAATTATTGCCCCATTAAGATCGATCATCGACCAAAAGTCAACTTTGGTCAAAATGGTCAATTCTTGACCCAATGACTAACGTATTAACCCAATAAGTCAATTTTTGAACTAAAAGTCAATTTTGTCAAAATAATCAATTTTCGACCCAATGACCGATTATTAACCCAATAAGTCAATCTCTGACCAAAATGTCAACTTTGGTCAAAAAGGTCAATCCTTGACCCATGACAAACCCAATGACCCAATAGCTTAACTTTTGACCTAAAAGTCAACTTTGGTCAAAATGGTAAATCCTTGATTCCTTGACCAACACACTAACCCAATAGATCGTATTTTGACCAAAAAGTTAATTTTGGTCAAAATAGTAAATTTTTGACTTAATGACCAATTATTGACCCAATAGGTCAACTTTTGACCAAAAAGTCAACTTTGGTCAAAATGGTCAATCCTTGACCCATTGACCCCATTGACCAAATAGGTCAACTTTTGTTTAAAAAGTCAACTTTGGTCAAAATGCTCAAACCTTGACCCAATGACCAAATCACTGACCCAAAAGGACAACTTTTGTCCAAAAAGTCAATTTTGGTCAAAGTTGTCAATTTTTTACCTAATGACCACCTCATTGACCCAAAAGGTCAAATTTTTACTAAAAAGTCAAATTTGGTCAAAATGATCAATTTCTGACACAATGACCTAATTGTCAACTTTGGTGAAAACGGTCAATCCTTGATCTAATGAGCAACCCATTGACCCAATTTGTCAACTTTTGACTAAAAAGTCAACTTTGGCCAAAATGGTTAATCCTTGACCCAATGACCAACCTATTGTGCAAATAAGTCAACTTTTGACCAAAAAGTCAATTTTACTTAAAATTGTCAATTTTTGACATAATAACCGCCTCATTAACCTAAATAGGTCAACCTTTGACAAAAAAGACAACTTTAGTCAACATGGTCAATCCTTGACCCAATGACCAACCCATTGAACCAATAGGTCAACTTTTGACCAAAAAGCTAATTTTGGTCAAAATAGTCAATTTTTGACCTAATGACCAATTATCGACCTAATGAGCTCGATCTTCGACCAATAAGTTAACTTTGATCAAAATGGTCAATCCTTGACCCAATGACCAACCCATTAACCCAATAGGTTAACTTTTGACCAAAAAGTCAACTTTGGTCAAAATTATCGATCCTTGACCCAATGACCAACCCATTGACCTAATAGGTTAACTTTTGACCAAAAAGTTAATTTTGGTCAAAATAGTCAATGTTTGAATTAATGACGAATTATTGACCCAATAAGTTAATCTTTGACCAAAAAGTCAATTTTGGTCAAAATGGTCAATCCTTGACCCAATGACAAATCCATTGACCCAATAGGTCAACTTTTGACCGAAAAGTCAATTTTGGTCAAAATAGTCAATTTTTTACCCAATGACCAACCCATTGACCCAATAGGTCAACTTTTGACTAAAAAGTCATTATGGGTCAAAATGATCAATTCTTGTCCTAATTACAAACTCATTGACCAATTATGTCAACTTTTGACTAAAAAGTAGACTTTGGTGGTCAAAATGGTCAATTTAGGACCCAATGACCACTCCGTTGACCCAATGGGTCAACTTTTGACCAAAAATTTAATTTTGGTGAAAAATAGTCAATTTGACAAATTATTGACCCAATAATTCAATCTCTAACCAAAAAGTCAACTTTGGTTAAAATGGTCAATCCTTGATCCAATGACAAACCCATTGACCTAATAGGTCAACTTTTGACCAAAAAGTCAATTTTGGTCAAAATAGTCAATTTTTGACCAAATGACCACCCATTATTCAAATAGGTCAACTTTTGACCAAAAAGTAAACTTTTGTCAAAATGGGCATTTTTTGACCTAATGACCAACCCATTGACCCAATAGATCAAATTTTAACCAAAAAGTCATCTTCGATATAAATGGTCAATTTTTGACCCAATTACCAACCCATTTACCAAATAGGTCAACTTTCGACCAAAAAGTCAACTTTGGTCAAAATGGTCAATTTCTGATCCAATGACCACCCCCTTGACCCAATGGGTCAACTTTTGACCAAAAATTTAATTATGGTCAAAATAATCAATTTTTGACCTAATGACCAATTATTGAACCTATAAATCATTCTCTGACAAAAAGTTAACATTGGTTAAAATGGTCAATCCTTGACCCAATGACCAACTCATTGACCCAATAGGTCAAATTTTGACCAAAAAATCAACTTTGGTCAAAATGGTAATCCTTAACCCAATGACCAACCCATTCACCCAATAAGTCAACATTTGACCAAAAAATCAATTTTAGTCAAAATAGTAAATTTTTGACCAAATGACCAATTTTTGACCCAGTAAACCAATCTCTGACCAAAAAGTTAACTTTGGTCAAAAGGGTCAATCCTTGACCCAATGACCAAGCCATTGAACCAAGAGGTCAACTTTTGACCAAAAAGTCAGCTTTAGTCAAAATGATCAATCCTTGACCCAATGACCAACCCATTGGCTAAATAGGTCAACTTTTGACTAAAAAGTCAATTTTGGTCAAAATAGTCAATTTTTGAATTAATGACCAATTATTGACCCATTAAGTCAATCTCCGACCAAAAAGTCAACTTTGGTCAAAATGGTCAATCCTTGACCCAATGACAAACCCATTGACCCAATAGGTCGACTTTTAACCAAAATGTAAATTTTGCTCAAAATTGTCATTTTTTGACTTAATGACCACTCATTGACCTAATAGGTCAACTTTTGACCTAAAAGTCAATTTTGGTCAACATAGTAAATTTTTGACCAAATGACAAAATATTGACCCATTAAACCAATCTTACGACCAAAAAGTTAAGTTTGGACAAAAGGGTCTATCCTTGACCCAATGACCAAGCCATTGAACCAAAAGGTCAACATTTGACCAAAAAGACAGCTTTGGTCAAAATGATCAATCCTTGACCCAATGACCAACCCATTGGCCTAATAGGTCAACTTTTGACTAAAAAGTCAATTTTGGTAAAAATAGTCAATTTTTGAATTAATGACCAATTATTGACCCATTAAGTCAATCTCTGACCAGAAGGTCAACTTTGGTCAAAATGGTTAATCTGTAGACTCTGATAATGAACCGATTGACCCTGATAGATCAACTTTTAACCAAATAGTCAACTTTGGTCTAAATAGTCGATTTTAGACTTAATGACTGACCATTGACCGATAGAGTCGACTTTTAACCAAAAAGTCAACTTCGGTCAAAATAGTCAATTTTTGACACAATGACCAACCCATTGATCCAATAGGTCAACTTCTGACCAAAAAGTCATCTTCGGTCAAAATTGTCAATTCTTGACCAAAATACCAACTCATTGACTAAATAGGTCAAATTTTGACCAAAAACTCAACTTTGGTCAAAATGATCAATTTATGACCCAATGGCCACACTGTCCACCCAATGGGTTAACTTTTGACCAAAAATTCAATTTTGGTCAAAATAATCAATTTTTGACCTAATGACCAATTATTGACCTAATAAGTCAATCTCTGACCAAAAAGTCGACTTTGGTCAAAATGGTCAATCCTTGACCCAATGACAAACCCATTGACCCAATAGGTCAACTTTTGACCAAAAAGTCTATTTTGGTCAAAATAGTCAGTTTTTGACCTAATCACCACTCATTGACCCAATAAGTCAACTTTTGACCAAAAAGTCAACTTTAGTCAAAATGGTCAATTTTTGACCCAATGACCAACCCATTGACCTAATAGATCAAATTTTGACCAAAAAGTCTTCCTCGGTCAAAATGATTAATTTTTTACCAAATTACCAACTCATTGACCAAATTAGTCAAATTTTCACCAAAAAGTCAACTTTACTAAAAATGGTCAATTTCTGACCCATAAACACACCATTCGATGAAGGGTTAACTTTTGACCAAAAAGTCAATTTTGGTCAAAATAGTCAATTTTGATCTGATGACCAATTATTGAACCCATAAGTCAATCCCTGGCTAAAAATTCAAGTTTGGCAAAAATGGTCAATCCTTGACCCAATGATAAACACATTGACCCAATAGGTCAACTTTTGACCAAAAAGTTTAATTTTGTCAAAATAGTCAATTTTTGACCTAATCACCACCCATTGACCTAATTGGTCAACTTTTGACAAAAAAGTCAACTTTGGTCAAAATGGACAATTTTTGACCCAATGACCAACCAATTGACCTAACAGATCAAATTTTGACAAAAATGTCATCTTCGGTCAAAATGGTCAATTCTTGACCCATTACCAACTCATTGCCCAAAAGTCGACTTTACTCAAAATTGTCAATGGTCGACTCGATGATCACCCGATGACGTAAAAGGTTAACTTTTGACCAAAAAGTCAATTTTGGTCAAAATAGTCAATTTTTGACCTAGTGACCCATTAGTGAACCAGTAACTCAATCTCTAACCAAAAAGTCAACTTTGGTCGAAATGGTCAATCCTTGACTCCAATGACAAACACATAAACCCAATAGGTAACTTTTGACCAAAAAGACTATTTTGATCAAAATAGTCAATTTTTGACCTAATCACCACCCATTGACTCAATTAGTCAACTTTTGACGAAAAAGTCAACTTTGGTTAATATGGTCAATTTTTGACCCAATGACCAATCCATTGACCTAATAGATCAAATTTTGACCAAAATGTCATCTTCGGTCAAAATGGTCAATTCTTGACTCAATTAATAACTCATTGATCCAAATAGAGTCGACTTTTGACCAAAAAGTCAACTTTGCTCAGAATGGTCAATTTTTGACCCAATGACCACCCCGTTGACCCATGGGTTAACTTTTATCCAAAAAGTCAATGTTGGTCGAAATGACATTTGACCAATGACATATTGTCAACAATGTCGATCTCTAACCAAGAGTCAACTTTGGTCAAATTGGTCGATCTCGACCAAATGACAAACCCATTGACCGAATAGGTCGACTTTTGACCAAAAGTCAATTTTGGTCAAAATAGTCGATTTTGACCTCAATGACCACTCATTGACCCAATAGGTCAACTTTTGACCAAAAAGTCAATTTTGGTCAAAATAGTCAATCCTTGACCCATTGACTAACCCATTGATCAAATAGGTCAACTTTTGAGCAAAAAGTCAACTTTGATCAAAATGGTCAATCCTTGACCCAATGACCAAATCGCTGACCCAAAAGGACAACGTTTGACCAAAAAGTCAATTTTGGTCAAAATTGTCAATTTTTTACCTAATGACCACTCATCGACCCAAAGTCAACTTTTACCAAAGTCAACTCAAATGGTCAATTTCGACACAATGACCTAAATATCAATTTTGGTGAAAACGGTCGATCCTCGACCAATGAGCGACCCATTAACCCAATTTGTAACTTCTAATATAAAGTCAACTTTGGCCAAAATGGTTTATCCTTGATCCAATGACCAACCCATTGACCAAATAAGTCAACTTTTGACCAAAAAATCAGTTTTGCTTAAAATTGTCAATTTTTTACCTAATAACCGCCTCATTACCCTAAATAGGTTAACTTTTGACAAAAAAGACAACTTTGGTCAACATGGTCAATCCTTGACCCAATGACAAACTCATTTACCCAATATGTCAACTTTTGACCTAAAAGTCAATTTTGGTCAAAATAGTCAATTTTTGACCTAATGACCAATTATTGACCCAATAAACCAATCTCTGACCAAAAAGTCAACTTTGGTCAAAATGATCAATCCTTGACCTAATGACCTACCCATTGACCCAATAGGTCAACTTTTGACCAAAAGTCAACTTTGGTCAAAATGATCAATCCTTAACCCAATGACCAACCCATTGACCTAATGGAGTCAACTTTTGACCAAAAGCTAATTTTCGTCAAAATAGATCGATGTTTGAATGAATGACCCATTATTGACCCGATAAGTCAATCTTCGACCAAAAAGTCGATTTTGGTCAAAACGGTCAATCCTTGAACCAATGAAAAACCCATTGACCTAATAGGTCAACTTTTAACCGAAAAGTCAATTTTGCTCAAAATAGTCAATTTTGACCTAATGACCCATTGACACAACGGTCAACTTTCGACCAAAAAGTCAACTTTGTTAAAATGGTCAATTTTTTATCCAATGACCAACCCATTGACCCAATAGTTCAACTGTTGACTAAAAAGTCATCTTAGCTCAAAATGGTCAATTCTTGTCCTAATTACAAACTCAGTGACCAAATATATCAACTTTTGACCAGAAAAGTCAAATTTAGTGATCAAAATGGTCTAATTCAGTGACCCAATGACCACTCGACGTTGACCCAATGGGTTAACTTTTGATCAAAAGTCTAATTTTGGTCAAAATAATCGAATTCTTAACTTAATGACTAATTATTGACCCAATAAGTCAATCTTTGACGAAAAAGTCAACTTTGGTCAAAATTGTCAATCCTTGATCCAAACACAAACCCATTGACCCAATAGGTCAACTTTTGACCAAAAAGTTAATTTTGGTAAATATAGTCAATTTTTGACCTAATGACCACCCATTAATCCAATAGGTCAACTTTTGACCAAAAAGTCAACTTTGGTCAAAATGGTCATATTTTAACTCAATGAGCAACCCATTGACCCAATAGATCAAATTTTGATCAAAAAGTAATCTTTGGTATAAATGGTCAATTCTTAACCCAATTACCAACTCATTGACCAAATAGGCAACTTTTGACCAAAAAGTCAACTTTGGTCAAAATGGTCAATTTCCACCCAATGACCTCCCTATTGACCCAATGGGTAAACTTTTGACAAAAAATTCAATTTTGGTCAAAATAATCAATTTTTAACCTAACGACCAATTATTGATCCAATAAATCATTCTCTGACAAAAAGTCAACATTGGTCAAAATGGTCAATGGTTGACCGATAATGAACCCATTGACTCAATAGCGACTTTGACATAAGTCGACTTTGGTCAAAATGAGCAATTCTTGATTATGACTGACCTAATAGTCAACTTTTGACCAAAAAATCAATTTTAGTCAAAATAATCGATTTTTGACCTAATGACCGATTATTGACCTAGTAAGTCGATCTCGACAAAAAGTCAACTTTGGTCAAAACGGTCAATCCTTGACCTAATGACCAACCCATTGACCCAATAGGTCGACTTTTGACCAAAAGTCGACTTTGGTCAAAATGATCGATCCTTGACTCGATGACCAACCCTTGGCCTAATAGGTTAACTTTTCGACCAAAAAGTCAATTTTGATCAAAATAGTCGATTTTGAATTAATGACCAATTATTGACCCAATAAGTCAATCTATGACCAAAAGATCAACTTTGGTCGAAATAGTTAATCCTTGACCAATGACAAACCCATTGACCCAATAAGTCAACTTTTGACCAAATAGTCAATTTTGGTCAAAATAGTCAATTTTTGACCTAATGACCACCCATTGACCTAATAGGTCAACTTTTGACCAAAAAGTCAACTTTGGTCAAAATGGTCAATTTTGACCCAATGACCAACCCATTGACCCAATAAGTCAACTTTTGACCAAAAAGTCAACTTTGGTCAAAATGGTCAATTCTTGACCAAATTACTAACTCATTGACCAAATAAGTCAACTTCTGACCAAAAAGTCAACTTTGGTCAAAATGGTCAATTTTTGACCCAATGACCACCCCGTTGACCCAATGGGTTAACTTTTGACCAAAATTCAATTTTGGTCAAAATAGTCAATTTTTGACCTAATGACCAATTATTGATCCAATAAGTTAATCTCTGACCAAAAAGTCAACTTTGGTCAAAATGGTCAATCCTTGACCCAATGATAAACCCATTTACCCAATAGGTCGATCTTTTGATCAAGAATCAATTTTGGTCAAAATAGTCAATTTTGACCTAATGACCACCCATTGACCTAATAAGTCAACTTTTGACCAAAAAGTCAACTTTGGTTAAAATGATCAATTCTTGACCCAATGACCAACCCATTGACCTAATAGATCAACTTTTGACCAAAAAGTCATCTTCGGTCAAAATGGTCAATTTTGATCCAATTCACAACTCATTGAACAAATAGGTCAACTTTTGACCAAAAAGTCAACTTTGGTCAAAATGGTCAATTTCTGACCCAATGACCATCCCGTTGACCCAATGGGTTAACTTTTGACCAAAAATTCAATTTTGGTCAAAATAGTCAATTTTTGACCTAATGACCAATTATTGACCCAATAAGTCAATATCTGACCAAAAAGTTAACTTTGGTCAAAATGGTCAATCCTTGACCCAATGACCAACACATTGACCCAATAGGTCAACTTTTGACCAAAAAGTCAATTTTGGTCAAAATAGTTAATTTTGACCTAATGACCACCCATTGACCCAATCGGTCAACTTTTGACCAAAAAGTCAACTTTGGTCAAAATGATCAATTTTTGACCTAATGACCAACCCATTGACCTAATAGATCAAATTTTGACTTAAATGTCATATTTGGTCAAAATGGTCAATTCTTGACCCATTACTAACTCATTGACCAAATAGGTCAACTTTTAACCAAAAAGTCAACTTTGCTTAAAATGATCATATTTTGATCAAATGACCACCCCGTTGACCCAATGAGTTAACTTTTGACCAAAAAGTCAATTTTGGTCAAAATAGTCAATTTTTGACCTAATGACCAATTATTAACCTAATAAGAAAATCTCTGACCAAAAAGTCAATTTTCGTAAAAAGGTTCAATCCTTCAACCAATGACAAACTCATTGACCCAATATGTCAACTTTTGACCGAAAAGTCAATTTTGGTCAAAATAGTCAATTTTTGACCTAATAACTAATTTTTGCCCCAGTAAGCGAATCTCTAACCAAAAAGTCAACTTTGGTCAAAATGGCTAATCCTTGACGTAATGACCAACCCTTTGACCCAATATGTCAACTTTTGACCAAAAATTTAACTTTGGTTAAAACGATCAATCCTTATCCCAATGACCAACCCATTGGCCTAATTGGTCAACTTTTGAGCCAAAAGTCAATTTTTGTCAAAATAGTCAATTTTTGAATTAATGATCAATTATTGACCCAATAAGTTAATCTTTAACCAAAAAGTCAACTTTGGTCAAAATGGTCAATTCTTGACCCAATGACAAACCCATTAACCCAATAGGTCAACTTTTGATAAAAAAGTCAATTTTGGTCAAAATAGTCAATTTTTGACCCAATGACCAACCCATTGACCCAATAGAGCAACTTTTGACAAAAAAGTCAACTTTGGTCAAAATGGTCAATCCTTGACCTAATGACTAACCCATTGACCCAATATGTTAACTTTTGACCAATAATTAATTTTGGTCAAAATAAAAAATTTTGACCTAATGTCCAATTATTTCCCGGTAAACCAATCTCGACAAAAATCGACTTTGGTCAAATGTATCGAATCCTTGACCCTGATGACCGACCCATTGACCCAATAGGTCGACATTTGACCAAAAGTTAACTTCGGTCAAAATGGTCGATCTTCGACGCTAATGACAAACCCATTGACCACAATAGGTCAACTATTTGACCATAAAGTCAATTTTGGTCAAAATAGTCAATTTTTGACCTAATGACCACCCATTGACCCAACAGGTCAACTTTTGACCAAAAAGTCAACTTTGATCAAAATGGTCAATTTTGACCTAATGACCAACTCATTGACCCAATAAGTCAACTTTTGACTAAAAAGTCATTTTTGGTCAAAATGGTCAATTCTTCACTCAATTACCGACTAATTGACGAAATATGTTAACTTTTGACCAAAAATTCGACTTTGGTCAACATGGTCGATTTCAAACCAAATTACCACACCGTTAACACAATGGGTTAACTTATGACCAAAAATTAAATTTTGGTCAAAATAACTAATTTTTTACCTAATGACCAATTTTGACCCGATAAGTCAATCTCTGACCAAAAAGTCAACTTTGGTCAAAATGGTCAATGCTTGACCCAATATGTCAACTTTTGACCAAAAAGTCAATTTCGGTAAAAATAGTCAATTTTTTACCTAATGACCACCCATTGACCCAATAGGTCAACTTTTGACCAAAAAGTCAACTTTGGTCAAAATGATCAATTTTTACTAAATGACAACCCATTTACCTGATAGAGTCATGACTTTCGACTTAAAAGTGCATTTTGGTCAAAATGGTCAATTCTTGACCCAATTACCAACTCATTGACCAAATATGTCTACCTTTAACAAAAAATAACCTTTGGTCAAAATGGTCAATTTATGACCCAACGACCACCCCGTTAACTCACTGGGTTAACTTTTAACCAATAATTTTATTTTAGACAAAATAATTAGTTTTTGATCTAATGACAAATTATTGACCCTATAAGTCAATCTCTGACCAAAAAGTCAACTTTGGTCAAAAAGGTCAATCCTTGACCTATTGACAAACACATTGACCGAATAGGTCACATTTTGACTAAAAAGTCAATTTTGGTTAAAAAGTCAATTTTTGACCTAATGACCACCCATTGACACAATAGGTCAACTTTTAACCAAAAAGTTAACTATCCTCAAAATGATCATTTTTTTACACAATGACAAACTCATTGACCCAATAGGTCAACTTTTGACCGAAAAGTCATCTTCGGTCAAAATGGTCAATTCTTGACCCAATTACCAACTTATTAACCAAATAGGTCAACTTTTATCCAAAAAGTCAACTTTGGTCAAAATGGTCAATTTCTGACCGATGAGCCCGATCGATCGACTTTTGACCAAAAATTTAATTTTGGTCAAAATAATAAATTTTTGACCTAATGACAAAAATATTCAATTTTTTACTTAATGACCAATTATTGACCCAATATGATCAATCTCTGACCAAAAAGTCAACTTTGGTCAAAATGGTCAACCGTTGACCCAATGACAAACCCATTGCGCAATAGGTCAACTTTTGAGGAAAAATGCAATTTTGGTCAAAATAGTCAATTTTTTACCTAATGACCACCCATTTACACAATAGGTCAACTTTTGACCAAAAAGTTAACTTTGGCCAAAATAGTTTATTTTTTACCCATTGACCAACTCAATGACCCAAAAGATCGACTTTGACCAAAATGTCATCTTCGGTCAAAATGGTGAATTCTTCACCCAATTACCGACTCATTGACCAAATAAGTTGAATTTTGACCGAAAAGTCGACTTTGGTCAAAATGGTCGATTTTGACCTGATGACCACCGATTAACTCGATAGGTCGACTTTTGACCAAAAAATTAATTTTGGTCAAAATAATCAATTTTTAACCTAATGACCAATTATTTACCCAATAAGTCAAATCACTGACCAATAAGTCAACTTTGGTCAAAATGATCAATACTTGACCCAATGACCAACCCTTTGACCCAAGAGGTTAACTTTTGACCAAAACGTCAACTTTGGTCAAAATGGTCAATCCTTGACCAAATGACCAACTCATTGACCCAATAGGTCATTTGTTAACCAAAAAGTCAACTTTGGTCAAAATGGACATTTTTTAACTTAATGAACAATTACTGGCCAGTAAGTCATTCTCAGACCAAAAAAGTTAACTTTGGTCAAAATAGTTAATCTTTGACCCAATGACAAACCTATTGACAAATAGGTCAACTTTTGATCAAAAAGTCATTTTTGGTCAAAATGGTCAATCTACGACCCGATGGCCAACCCATTGATCAATAGGTGAACTTGTGACTAAAAGTCAACTTTGATCAAAATGGTCAAACTCGATTCAATGACTGACCATTGACCAATAGGTCGACTTTGACCAAAGTCAATTTCGATAAAATAGCTTAATTTTTGACCAAATGAACGCTCCCGATAAGTCGATCTGACCAAAATGTCAACTTTGCTCATAATGGACAATCCTTGACCCAATGACAAACCCATTGACCCAATAGGTCAACTTTTGACCAAAAAGTTAACTTTGGTAACAAAGGTAAATCCTCGACCCGAATACCAACACACTAGCCCAATAGATCTACTTTTCACCAAAAGTTCAATTTTGGTCAAAATAGTAAATTTTTGACTTAATGACTAATTATAGACACAATAGGTCAACTTTTGACTAAAAGTCAACTTTGGTAAAAATGGTCAATCCTTGACTCATTGAGCTGCCCATTGACCAAATAGGTCAACTTTTGACCAAAAAGTCAACTTTGGTCAAAATGGTTAATCCTTAACCCATTGACCATCTCATTACCCAAAAGGTCAACTTTTGACCAAAAAGAAAATTTTGCTTAAAATTGTCAATTTTTGACCTATTAACCGCCTCATTGACCTAAATAGGTCAAATTTTGACCAAAAGACAACTTTGGTCAAAATGGTCGATCCTTGACCCAATGACAAACCCATTGATCCAATTTGTCAACTTTTGACCAAAAAGTCAATTTTGGTCAAAATAGTCAATTTTTGACCTAATGACCAATTATTGACGAGTTAGCCAATCTCTGACCAAAAAGTCAACTTTGGTCAAAATGGTTACTCCTTGACCCAATGACCAACACATTGACCCAATAGGTCAACTTTTGACCAAAAAGTCAACTTTGGTCAAAATGATCAATCCTTGACCCAATGACCAACCCATTGGCATAATAGGTTAACTTTTGACCAAAAAGACAATTTTGGTCAAAATAGTCAATGTTTGAATTAAAGACTAATTGTTGGCCCATTAAGTCAATCTCCGACAAAAAAGTCAACTTTGGTCAAAATGATCAATCATTGACCCAATGACAAACCCATTGACCCAATAGGTCAACTTTTGACAAAAAAAGTCAACTTTGGTCAAAATGGTCAATTTTTTACCCAATGACCAACCCATTGATCCAATAGGTCAACTTTTGACTAAAAAGTCATCTTGGGTCAAAATGGTCAATTTCGGACCCAATGACCACCGCGTTGACCCAATAGGTTAACTTTTGACAAAAAATTCAATTTTGGTCAAACTAGTCAATTTTTTACCCAATAAGACAATCTCTAACCAAAATGTCAACTTTGGTCAAAATGGTCAATGCTTGTCCCAATAGGTCAAATTTTGACCAAAGTCGATTTTGGTCAAAATGATCGATTTTGACCTAATGATCACCCATTAATCAATCAGTCGACTTTTGACAAAAAAGTCAACTTTGATCAAAATGGTCATTTTTTGACCCAACGATCAACCCATTGACCCAATAGATCAAATTTTGACCAAAAAGTATTCTTCGGTATAAATGGTCAATTCTTAAACCAATTACCAACTGATTGACCAAATAGGTCAACTTTTGACCAAAAACTCAACTTTGGTCAAAATTGTCAATTTCTGACCCATTGACCACCCCGTTGACCCAATGGGTCAACTTTTGACCAAAAATTAAATTTTGGTCAAAATAAACAATTTTTGACCTAATGACCAATTATTGACCCAATAATTCAATCTCTGACCAAAAAGTCAACATTGGTTAAAATGATCAATTCTTGACCCAATGACCAACCCATTGACCCAATAGGTTAACTTTTGACCAAAAAGACAACTTTGGTTAAAATGGGCAATCCTTCACCCAATTACCAACCCATTAACCCAACTGATCAACTTTTGACCAAAAAATCAATTTTGGTGAAAATAATCAATTTTTGACCTAATGACCAATTATTGACCTAGTAAGCTAATCTTTGACTAAAAAGTCAACTTTGGTCAAAATGGTCAACCCTTGACCCATTGACCAAATAGGTCAACTTTCGACGAAAAAGTCAATTTTGGTCAAAATAGTCTGTTTTTTGACCAAATGACCTACCATTGACCCAATAAGCCAAAAAGTTAACTTTGGTCAAAATGGTCAATCCTTGACCTAATGACCAACCCATTGACCGAATAGGTCTTCTTTTGACCAAAAAGACAATTTTTGTCGAAATAGTCAATTTCTGACCTAATGACCAATTATTGACCCAATAAGCCATTCTCAGACCAAAAAGTTAACTTTGGTCAAAATGGTTATTCTTTGACCCAATGACAAACTAATTGACCAATTGATCAACTTTTGAACAAAAAGTTAGCTTTGGTCAAAATGGTCAATTTCTGATCTAATGACCAACCCATTGACCCAATAGGTGAACTTTGGACAAAAAAGTCAACTTTGGTCAAAATGGTAAAACTTTGACCTAGTGACCAACCCATTATCCCAATTGGTCAACTTTTGATCAAAAAGTCAATTTTGGTCAAAATAGTCAATTTTTGACATAATGACCCAATAAGTTAACTTTTGAACAAAAAAGTCAATTTGGGCCTAAATAGTCAATTTTAGACCTAATGACCAATTATTGACCCATTAAGCCAATCTCTTACCAAAAAGTTAACTTTGGTCAAAATGGTCAATCCTTGACCTAATGGAAAACCCATTGACCCAATAGGTCAACTTTCGGCCAAAAAAGTCATCATTGGAAAAAATGATCAATTCTTGGCCCAATTAACAACTCATTGACCAAATAGGTCAACTTTTGACCACAAAGTCAACTTTGGTCAAAATGGTCAATTTCTAACCTAATGGGTCAACTTTTGACCAAAAAATTACTTTTGGTAAAAATAATATATTTTTGACCTATGACCAATTATTGACCCAATAAGTCAATCACTGACCAAAATGTTAATTTTGGTCAAAATGGTCAATCCTTGACCCAATGACTAACCCATTGTCCCTATAGGTCAACTTTCGACCAAAAAGTCAACTTTGATCAAAATGGTCAATCCTTGACCCAATAACTAACCCATTCACCCAATAGGTCATCTTTTGACCAAAAAGCCAACTTTGGTCAAAATATTCAATTTTTGACCTAATGACCAATTATTGACCCAGTAAGCCAATCACTGACTAAAAAGTCAACTTTGATGAAAATGGTAAATCTTTGACTCAATGACAAACCCATTGACCCAATAGGTCAACTTTTGACCAAAAAGTTAACTTCGGTCAAAATGGTCTATTTTGGACCCAATGACCAACACATTGACCCAGTAAGTCAACTTTTGTCAAAATAGTCAATTCTTTGGTCAAAATGGTCAAACCCTTACCAAATGACAAACCCTTTAACCCAATAGGTCAACTTTTGACCAAAAAGTCAGTTTTGGTCAAAATAGTCAAAATTTTGGCCTAATGACCACCCATTGACCAAATAGGTCAACTTTTGACCAAAAAGTCAACTTTTGTCAAATTTGTCAATTTTTGGCCCAACGACCAACTCATTGATCCAACATGTCTACTTTTGACCAAAATGTCAACTTTTGTCAAAATGGTCAATGCTTGACCCAATGACCAACACATTGACCCAGTAAGTTAACTTTTGATCAAAAATTCAATTTCGGTCGAAATAGTCAATTTTTAACCTAATGACCAATCATTGACCCAAAAACTCAATCACTGACCAAAATGTCAGCTTTGGTCGTAATGGTCAATCCTTGACCCAAAGACCAACACGCTGACCCAATAGATCGACTTTTCACAAAAAAGTTAATTTTGGTGAAAATAGTAAATTTTTTACTTAATGACCAATTTTTGGCCCAATATGTCAACTTTTGACCAAAAAGTCAACTTTGGTCAAAATGGTCAACCCTTGACCCATTGACCAACCCATTGACCAAATAGGTCAACTTTTGACCAAAAAGCAAACTTTGGTCAAAATGGTCAATCCTTGACCCAATGACCAACTCATTGACCTAAAAGGACAACTTTTGACCAAAAAGTCTATTTTGGTTAAAATTGTTAATTTTTTACCTAATGACCACCTCATTGACCCAAAAGGTCAACTTTTTACCAAAAAGTCAAATTTGGTCAAAATGATGAATTTCTGACACAATGACCTAAATGTCAACTTTGGTGAAAAAGGTAAATCCTTGATCCAATGACCAACCCATAAACCAAATTTGTCAACTTTTGACAAAAATGTCAACTTTGGCCAATATGGTTAATCCTTAACCTAATGACCAACCCATTGACCAAATAGATCAACTTTTGACCAAAAATTCAATTTTGGTCAAAATAGTCAATTTTTGACCTAACAACCAATTATTGACCAGGTAAGCCAATCTCTGATCAAAAAGTCAACTTTGGTCAAAATGGTCAATCCTTGAGCCAATGACCAACCCATTGGCCCAATAGATCAACTTTTAACCAAAAAGTTAACTTTGCTCAAAATGATCAATCCTTGACTCAATGAACATCCCATTGGCGTAATAGGTTAACTATTCACCAAAAAGATAATTTTGGTCAAAATAGTCAATGTTTGAATTAATGACCAATTACTGACCCAATAAGTCAATCTCCGACCAAAAAGTAAACTATGGTCAAAATGGTCAATCATTCACCCAATGACAAACCCATTGACCCAATAGGTCAACTTTTGACCATAAATTCAATTTTAGTCAAAATAGTCAATTTTGGCCTAAATAGCACCAATTGACCCAACATGTCAACTTTTGACCAAAAAGTCAACTTTGGTCAAAATGGTCAATTTTTGACCCAATGACCAACCCATTGACCCAATAGGTCAACTATTGACTAAAAAGTCATCTTGAGTCAAAATGGTCAATTCTTGACCTAATTACCAACTGATTGACCAAATAGGTTAACTTTTGATCAAAAAGTTAACTTTGGTCAAATGGTCAATTTTGGACCCAATGACCACCCCGTTGACCCAATGGGTTAACTTTTCACAAAAAATTTAGTTTTGGTAAAAAATGTCAATTTTTAACTTGATGACCAATTATTGACCCAATAAATCAATCTTTGACCAAAAGTCAACTTTGGTCAAAATGGTCAATGCTTGATCCAATGACAAACCCATTCTCCCAATAGGTCAACTTTTGACTAAAAAGTAAATTTTTGGTGAAAATAGTCAAATTTTGACCTAATGACCACCCTATTAATCCAATATGTCAACTTTTGTCCAAAAAGTCAACGTTGGTCAAAATGGTCATTTTTTGACCCAATGACCAACCCATTAACCCAATATATCAAATTTTGACCAAAAAGTCATCTTTGGTATAAATGGTCAATTCTTAAACAAATTACCAATTCATTCACCAAATAGGTCAACTTTTGACCAAAAAATCAACTTTGGTCAAATTGGCCCAATGGGTCAACTTTTGACCAAAAATTTAATTTTGGTCAAAACAATCAATTTTTGACCTAATGACCAATTATTTATCCAATATGTCAATCTCTGACCAAAAAGTCAACTTTGGTCAAAATGGGCAATCCTTAACCCAATGACCAACCCATTAACCCAACAAGTTAACTTTCGACCAAAAATCAATTTTGGTCAAAAAAGTCAATTCTTGACCTAACGACCAATTATAGACCTTGTAAGCCAATCTCTGACCAAAAAGTTAACATTGGTCAAAATGGTCTATCCTACACCCAATGACCAACCCATTAACCCACTAGGTCAACTTTTGACCAAAAGGTTAACTTTGGTCAAAATGATCAATCCTTGACCCAATGACCAACCCATTGGTCTAATAGGTCAACTTTTGACCAAAAAGTCAATTTTCGTCAAAATAGTTAATTTTTGAAATAATGACCATTTATTAACCCAATAAGTTAATCTCTGACCAATAAGTCAACTTTGGTCAAAATAGTCAATTCTAGACCCAATGACAAACCCATTAAACCAATAGGTCAACTTTTGACCAAAAACTCAATTTTGGTCAAAATAGTCAATTTTTTACTTAATGACCACCCATTGACCCAATCGGTCAACTTTGGACCAAAAAGTCAACTTTGGTCAAAATGGTCAAATCTTGACCTAATGACCAACCCATTGACCCAACAGATCAATTTTTGACCAAAAAATCATCTTTGGTCAATATGGTCAATTCTTGACGCAAATACCAACTCATTGACTAAATAGCTCAACTTTTGACCAAAAACTCAACTTTGGTCAAAATGGTCAATTTCTGACCTAATGACCACCCCGTTCACCCAAAGGGTTAACTTTTGACAAAATGGTCAACCCTTGACCCAATGACAAACCCATTGCCCAATAGGTCAACTTTTGATTAAAAAGATAACTTTGGTCAAAATAGTCAATTTTTTACCTAATGACCACCCATCGCACTAATCGGTCAACTTTCGACCAAAAGTCAACCTTTGTCAAAATATTTAATTTTTTACCCATTGACCAACTCATTGACCCAATAGATACACTTTTGATCAAAATGTCATCTTCGGTCAAAAAGGTGATTTCTTCACCCAATTACCAACTCATTGACCAAATAGGTCAACTTTTGACCACAAAGTCAACTTTGGTCAAAATGGTCAATTTTTGACTAAATGACCACCTTGTTAACCCAAAGGGTGAACTTTTGACCAAAAAATTAATTTTGGTCAAAATAATCAATTTTTGACCTAATGATCAATTATTGACCCAATTAGTCAATCACTGACCAATAAGTCAACCTTGGTTAAAATGGTCAATACTTGACCCAATGACCAACACATTGACCCAAGAGGTCAACTTTTGACCAAAAAGTCAACTTTGGTCAAAATGGTTAATCCTTGACCCAATGACCAACTCATTGACCCAATAGATCATCTGTTGACTAGAAAGTTAACTTTGGTCAAAATAGTCATTTTTTGACCTAATGAACAATTATCGATCCAAGAATCCAATCTTCGACCAAAAAGTCAACTTTGGTCAAAATAGTTAAACTTTCACTCAATGACAAACCCATTGACCAAATAGGTCAACTTTTGAACAAAAAGTCAAGTTTGGTCAAAATGGACAATTTCTGACCGAATGGCCAACCCATTGACCTGATAGGTGAACATTTGACTAAAAAGTCAACTTTGGTCAAAATCGTCAAACCTTGACCCAATGACCAACCCATTGACCCAATAGGTCAACTTTTGACCAAAGAATCAATTTTGGTCAAAATAGTAAATTGTTGATCTAATGACCAATTATTGACCCAATAAATCAATCTCTGACCAAAATGTCAACTTTGGTCATAATAGTCAATCCTTGACCCAAAGACAAACACATTAACCCAATAGGTCAACTTTTAACCAAAAAGTCAACTTTGGTCAAAAAGGTAAATCCTCGACCCAAAGACCAACCCACTGGCCCAATAAATCTACTTTTCACCAAAAAGTTAATTTTGGTAAAAATATTAAAATTTTGACTTAATGACCAATTATTGACCCAATAGGTCAACTTTTAACTAAAAAGTCAACTTTGGTCAAAATGGTTAATCCTTGACCCATTGACAAACCCATTGACCAAATAGGTCAACTTTTGACCAAAAAGTCAACTTCGGTCAAAATAGTTAATCCTTGACCCAATGACCATCTCATTGACCCAAAAGGTTAACTTTTGACCAAAAAGACAATTTTGCTTAAAATTGTCAATTTTTTGACATTTTGCCGCCTCATTGACCTAAATAGGTCAACTTTGACCAAAAAGACAACTTTGATCAAAATGATCAATCCTTGACCCAATGACAAACCCATTGACCCAATAGGTCAACTTTTGACCAAAAAGTCAATTTTGGTTAAAATAGTCAATTTTTGACCTAATGACCAATTACTGACCCAATAAGCCAATCTCTGTCCAAAAAGTCAACTTTGGTCAAAATGCTCAATCCTTGACCCAATGACCAATACATTGACCCAATAGGTTAACTTTTGAACAAAAATTCAACTTTGCTCAAAATGATCAATCGTTGACCCAATGACCAACCCATTGACCTAATAAGTTAACTTGTTACCAAAAAGATAATTTTTGTCAAAATAGTCAATGTTTGAATTAATGACCAATTATTGACCCAATAAGTCAATCTCCGACAAAAAAGTCAACTTTGGTCAAAATGGTCAATGATTGACCCAATAGGTCAACTTTTGACCAAAAAGTCAACTTTGGTCAAAATGGTCACTTTTTGACCCAATGACCAACACATTGAACCAATAGGTTAACTTTTGACTAAAAAGTCATATTGGGTCAAAATGGTTAATTGACCCAATTACCAACGCATTGACCAATAATGATAATTTTCGACCAAAAGTCCACTTCGTCAAAATGGTCAATTTCGACCTAATGACCACCCCCTCGATCCAATAAGCTTACTTTCGACAAAAATTCAATTTTGGTTAAACTAGTCAATTTTTTACCTGATGACCAATTATTGACCCAATAAGTCATCTCTAACAAAAAAGTCAACTTTGGTCAAAATAGTCAATGCTTGCCCCAATAGGCCACCTATTGACCAAAAAGTCAATTTAGGTCAAAATAGTCAATTTAAGACCTAATGACCACCCATTAATCCAATAGGTCCATCTTGGACCAAAAAGTCAACTTTGGTCAAAATGGTCGTTTTTTACCCAATGATCAACCCATTGACCCAATAGATCAAATTTTGACCAAAAAGTCATCTTCGGTATAAATGGTCAATTCTTAAACCAATTACCAACTCATTGACCAAATAGGTCAACTTTTGGCCAAAAAGTCAACTTTGGTCAAAATTGTCAATTTCTCACCCAATGACCAACCCCGTTGACCCAATAAGTCAATCTCTGACTAAAAAGTCAACATTGGTCAAAATGGTCAATCCTTGACCCAATGACCAACCCATTGACCCAATAGGTTAGCTTTTGACCAAAAAGTCAACTTTGGTCAAATTGGGCAATCCTTGACCCAATGATCAACCCATTAACCCAACAGATCAACTTTTGACCAAAAAATCAATTTTGGTAAAAATAGTCAATTTTTGACCTAATGACCAATTATTGACCCAGTAAGCCAATCTTTAACCAAAAAGTCAACTTTGGTCAAAATTGCCAATCCTTGACCCAACGACAAACCCATTGACCCAATAGGTCAACTTTTGAAGAAAAAGTCAATTTTGGTCAAAATAGTCAGTTTTTGACCTAATGACCTCCAATTGACCCCAATTGGCCAACTTTTGGCCAAAAAGTCAACTTTGGTCAAAATGGTCAAGTTTTGACCCAATGACCAACCCATTGACCCAATAGATCAACTTTTGACAAAAAAGTCATCTTCGATCAAAATGGTCAATTTCTAACCCAACAAACACCCCGTTGACCCAATGGGTCAACTTTTGACAAAAAATTTAATTTATGTCAAAGTAATCAATTTTTGACCTAAGGACCTTTTGTTGACCCAATAAGTCAATCTCCATCCAAAATGTTAACTTTGGTCAGAATGGTCAGTCCTTGCCCAGTGACAAACCCATTGACCCAATAGGTCAACTTTTGACCAAAAAGTCAACTTTGGTCAAAATGGTCAATCCTTGACCTAATGATTAACCCATTGACCCAAAAGGTCATCTTATGACCAATAAGACAATTTTGGTAAAAATAGTTAATTTCTGACCTAATTACCAATTACTGACCCAATAAGCCAATCTCTGACCAAAAAGTTAACTTTGGCCAAAATGGTTAATCTTTGACCCAATGACAAACCCATTGACCCAATAGGTCAACTTTTGACCAAAAAAGTCAGCTTTTGTCAAAATGGTCAATTTTTGACCCAATGACCAACCCATTAACCCAATAGGTGAACTTTGGACAAAAAAGTCAACTTTGGTCAAAATGTTCAAACTTTGACCCAGTGACCAACCCATTGTCCCAATAGGTCAACTTTTGACCAAAAAGTTAATTTTGGTCAAAATAGTCAAATTTTGACCTAATGACCATTTATTGACCCAGTAAGACAATCTTTGACCAAAAACTCAACTTTGGTCAAAATGGTCAATCCTTGACCCAATGACCAACCCATTGACCCAATAGGTCAACTTTTAACCAAAAAGTCAACTTTGGTCAAAATGGTCAATCCTATACCTAATGACCAACCCATTGACCTAATAAGTCAACTTTTGGGCAATAAGTGAATTTTGGTCAAAATAGTGAATTTTTGACCTAATGACAAATTATTGACCCAATAAGCCAATCTCTTACCAAAAATTCAACTTTGGTCAAAATGATTGATCTTTGACCCAATGACAAACCCATTGACCCAATAGGTCAACTGTTGACCAAAAGGTCAACTTTGGTCAAAATGATCACTTTCTGACCCCTTGACAAACCCATTGACCCAATAGGTCAACTATTGACCAAAAAGTCAACTTTGGTCAAAATGATGAAGCCTTGACTCAATGACCAACCCATTGACCCATTTGGTCAACTTTTGACCAAAAAGTCAATTTTGGTCAAAAGTCTAATTTTTACCTATTGACCACCCATTGACCAAATAGTTCAACATGTGACCAAAAAGCCAACTTTGGTCAAAATGGTCAATTTTTGACCCATTGACCCAATAAGTTAACTTTTGACCAAAAATTCAACTTTTGACAAAATGGTGAATTATTGACCCAATGTCCAATGCATTGACCCAATAAGTTAACTTTTGAACAAAAAGCCAATTTGGGTCAAAATAGTCAATATTTGACCTAAAGACCAATTATTGACCCAGTAAGCCAATCTCTGGCCAAAAAGTTAACTTTTGTCAAAATGGTCAATCCTTGACCCAATGGCCAACCCATTGACCCAATAGGTCAACTTTCGGCCAAAAAAGTCATCTTTGATAAAAATGGTCAATTCCTGGCCCAATTACAAACTCATTGACCAAATAGGTCAACTTTTGACCAAAAAGTCAACTTTGGTCAAATGGTCAATTTCTGACCCAATGACCACCTCATTGACCCAAAGGGATAACTTTTGACAAAAAATTTAATTTTGGTCAAAATAGGTCAACTTTTGACCAAAAAGTCTTCTTTGGTCAAAATGATCAATTTCTATCTAATGAGCGCCTCGCTCACTCTAATCGGTTAACTTTCGACCAAAAATTCAATTTTAGTCAAAATAGTAATTTTGACCTAATGACCAATTATCGACCCAATAAGTTAATCTCTCGACCAAAAAGTCAACTTTGGTCAAAATAGTCATTCGTTGACTCAATGACAAACCCGACTGACCTACATAGTCAACTTTCGACCAAAAATTTAATTTTGGTCAAATAGTAATTTTTGACTTAATGACCACTCGCTCGACCTGATAGGACAACTTTCGACCAAAAGTCATTTTGGTCAAAATAGAATTTTTGACCTAATGACCAATTATTTACCCAAGAAGCCATTCTTCGACCAAAAAGTCAACTTTGGTCAAAATGGTCAATTCTTGACCCAATGACCAACCCATTGATCCAACTGGTTAAGTTTTGACCGAAAAGTCAACTTTGGTCAAAATGATCAATCCTTGACCCAATAACCAACCCATCAGCCTAATAGGTCTACTTTTGACCAAAAAATCAATTTTTGAATTAATGACCAATTATTTACCCAATAAATCAATCTCTGACCAAAATGTCAACTTTGGTCAAAATGGTCAACCATTAACCTGATGATAAACCCATTGACCCAATAGGTCAACTTTTGAATAAAAAATTACTTTTGGTCAAAATAGTCAATTTTTGACCTAATGACCACCCATGGACCAATAGGTCAACTTTTGACCAAAAAGTAAACTCTGGTCAAAATGTCAATTTTTTACCTAATGACTAACCCAATGATCCAATAGGTCAACTTTTGACCAAAATGTCATCTTTGGTCAAAATGGTCAATTCCTGACCAAATTACCAACTCATTGACCAAATATGTCAACTTTTGACCAAAATGTCATTTTTGGTCAAAATGGTTAATTCGTGACCCTGTTACTAACTCATTTACCAAATATGTAAATTTTGACCAAAAATTCAACTTAGGTCAAAATGGTCAATTTCTAACCCAATGACCACCCCGTTGACCCAATGGGTTAACTTTTGACAAAAAATTCAATTTTGGTCAAAAGAGTTAATTTTTGACCGAATGACCAATTATTGACCTAAAAAGTTAATCTCTGACCAAAAAATCAACATTGGTCAGAATGGTCAATCCTTGAACCAATGACAAACTCGTTGACCCAATAGGTCAACTTTTGACCAAAAAGTTAATCTTGGTCAAAATAGTCAATTTTTGACCTAATGACCACCCTTTGACCCAATAGTTCAACTTTTGACCAAAAAGTCAACTTTAGTCAAAATTGTAAATTTTGGACCCAATGACCAACCCATTGACCCAATAGATCAACTTTTGACCAAAAAGTAATCTTCGGTCAAAATAGTCAATCCTTGACCCAAGTACCAACTCATTGACCATATAGGTCAATTGTTGACCAAAAAGTAAACTTTGGTTAAAATGGTCAATTCTGACCCAATGACAACCCCGTTGACCCAATGAGTCAACTTTTGAAAAAAAATTTATTTTGGTCAAAATAATCAATTTTTGATGTAATGACCAATTATTGACCCAATAAGTTAATTTCTGACCAAAAAGTCAACTTTAGTCAAAATGCTCAATCCTTAAACCAATGACCAACTCATTGACCCAATAGGTTAACTTTTGACCAAAAGGTCAATTTTGGTCAAAATAGTAAATTTTTGACCTAATGACCAATTATTGACCCAATAAGTCAATCTCTGACCTAAAAGTTAACTTTGGTCAAAATTGTCAACAATTGACCCAATGATAAACCCAATACCCAATAGGTTAACTTTTGACCAAAAGGACAATTTTGGTAAAAAAAGTAAATTTTTAACCTAATGACCACCCACTGACACAATATGTCAACTTTAGACCAAAAAGTCAACTTTGGTCAAAATGGTCAATTTTTACCCAATGACCAACTCATTGACCCAATAGATCAACTTTTGATGAAAATGTCATCTTCGGTCAAAATGGTCAGTTTTTGACCCAATTACTAACTCATTGACCAAATAGGTCAACTTCTGAGCAAAAAGTCAACTTTGGTCAAAGTTGTCAATTTCTAACCCAATGGGTCAACTTTTGACTAAAAAATTACTTTTGGTAAAAACAATCAATTTTTGACCTATGATCAATTATTGACCCCATAAGTCAATCACTGACCAAAAAGTCAACTTTGGTCAAAATGGTCAATCCTTGACCCAATGACCAACCCATTTTCCCAATAGGTCAACTTTTGACCAAAAATCAACTTTGATCAAAATGGTCGATCCATGACCTAATGACTAACCCATCGACCCAATAGGTCATCTTTCGACCAAAAGTCAACTTTGGTCAAAATATTCAATTTTCGACCTAATGACCAATTATCGACCCGATAGAGCCAATCACTGACCAAAAATTCAACTTTTGTCAAAATGGTTAATCTTTGACCCAATGACAAACCTATTGATCCAATAGGTCAACTTTTGACCAAAAAGTTAACTTTTGTCAAAATGGTCAATTTCTGACCCAATGACCAACCCATTGACCCAATAAGTGAACTTTTGACTAAAAAAGTAAACTTTGGTCAAAATGGTCAAACCTTGACCCATGGCCAACCCGTTGACCCAATAGGTTAACTTTTGACCAAAAAGTCAATTTTTGTCAAAATAGTCAAATTTTGACCAAATGACCACCCATTTACCAAGTAGGTCAACTTTTGACCAAAAAGTCAACTTTGGTCCAAATGGTTAATTTTTTACCCAAGGACCAACCCATTGATCCAATATATCTACTTTTGACCAGAAAGTCAACTTTGGTCTAAATGGTTAATTCTTGACCCAATGACCAACGCATTGACCCCGTAAGTCAACTTTTGATTAAAAAGTAAATTTTTGTCGAAATAGACAATTTTTAACCAAATGACCAATCATTGACCCAATAAGTCAATCACCGACCATAATGTCAACTTTAGTCATAATGGACAATCCTTGACCCAAAGACCAACACACTGACCCAATAAATCGACTTTTTATAAAAAAGTCAATTTTGGTCAAAATAGTAAATTTTTTACTTAATAACCAATTATTGACCCAATAGGTCAACTTTTGATCCAAAAGTCAACTTTGGTCAAAATGGTCAATCCTTGACCCATTAACCATCCCATTGACCAAATAGGTCAACTTTTGACCAAAAAGTCAACTTTGGTCAAAATGGTCAATCCTTGACCCAATGACCAACTCATTGACCCAGAAGGACAACTATTGACCAAAAAATCAATTTTGGTCAAAATTGGCAATTTTTTAACCTAATGGCCACCTCATTGACCCAAAAGGTCAACTTTTTACCAAAAAGTCAAATCTTGTCAAAATGATCAATTTCTGACACAATGACCTTATTGTCAACTTTGGTGAAAAAGGTCAATCCTTGATCTAATGAGCAACCCATTAACCAAATTTGTCAACTTTTGACAAAAATGTCAACTTTGGCCATAATGGTTCATCCTTAAACCAATGACCAACCCATTGAACAAATAGATCAACTTTAGACGAAAAAGTCAATTTTGGTCAAAATAGTCAATTTTGACCTAACGACCAATTATTGACCAGGTAAGCCAATCTCTGACCAAAAAGTCAACTTTTGTCAAAATGGTCAATCATTGACCCAATAACCAACCCATTGACGCAATAGGTCAACTTTTGACTAAAAAGTTAACATTGGTCAAAATGATCAATCCTTGACTCAATGACCATCCCATTGGCGTAATAGGTCAACTTTTCACCAAAAAGGCAATTTTGGTCAAAATAGTCAATGTTTGAATTAATGACCAATTATTGACCCAATAAGTCAATCTCTGACCAAAAAGTCAACTATGGTCAAAATGGTGAATCCTTGACCCAATGACAAACCCATTGACCCAATAAGTCAACTTTTGACCATAAATTTAATTTTGGACAAAATAGTGATTTTTGACCTAAATAGCACCAATTGACCCAACAGGTCAACTTTTGATCAAAATGTCAACTTTGGTCAAAACGGTCAACTTTTGACCCAATGACCAACCCATTGACCTAATAGGTCAACATTTGACTAAAAAGTCATCTTGGGTCAAAATAATCAATTTTTGACTTAATGACCAATTATTGACCAAATAAGTCAATCTCTGACCAAAAAGTCAACATTGGTCAAAATGGTCTATCCTTCACCCAATAACCAACCCATTGACCCAATAGGTCAACTTTTGACCAAAAAGTCAACTTTGGTCAAAATGATCAATCCTTGACTCAATGACCAACACATTGGCCTAATAGGTCAACTTTTGAAAAAAAGTCAATTTTCGTCAAAATAGTCAATTTTTGAATTAATGACCAATTATTGACCCAATAAGTCAATCTCTGACCAAAAAGTCAACTTTGGTCAAAATAATCAATCCCTAACCCAATGACAAACTCATTGACCCAATAGGTCAACTTTTGACCAAAAAGTCAATTTTGGTCAAAATACTCAATTTTTGACTTAATGACCTCCCATTGACCCAATAGGTCAACTTTTGACCAAAAAGTCAACTTTAGTCAAAATGGTCAATTTTTGACCTAATGACCAACCAATTGACCCAATGGATCATTTTTTGACTAAAAAGTCATCTTTGGTCAAAATGGTCAATTTCTGACCCAATGACCACCCTTTTCACCCAATGGGTTAACTTTTGACCAAAAATTCAATTTGGTCAAAATAATCAATTTTTAAACTATTAACAAGTTATAGACCCACTAAGTCAGTCTCTAACCAAAAAGTCAACTTTGGACAAAATTGTCAATCCTTGACCCAATGACAATCTCTTTGACCCAATAGGTCAACTTCTGACCAAAAGTTCAACTAGGTCAAAATGATCAATTTTTGACCCAATCACCAACCCATTGACCTAATAGATCAAATTTTTACCAAAAAGTCATCTTCGATTAAAATGGTTAATTCTTGACCCAAATACCAACTCATTGACCAAATAAGTCACCTTTTGACCAAAATGTCAACTTTGGTCGAAATGATCAAATTTTGACCCACTTACCACCCCGTTGACCCAATGGGATAACCTTTGACCAAAAAGTCAATTTGGTCCATACAGTCAATTTTTAACCTAATGACCAATTATTGACCCAATAAGTCAATCTCTGACCAAAAAGTCAACTTTGGTCAAAAGGGTTAATCTTTGACCCAATGACAAACCCATTGACCCAACAGGTCAACTTTCGACCAAAATGTCAATTTTAGCCAAAATTGACAATTTTTGAATTAATGACCACCCATTGACCCAATAGGTCAACTTTTGACTAAAAAGTTAATTTTGGTCAAAATACTCTTTTTTTGACATAATGACCAATTATTGACCCAGTAAGCCAATCTCTGACCAAAAAAGTGAACTTTGGTCAAAATGGTCGATCCTTGACCTAATGACCAACCCATTGACCCAATAGGTCAACTTTTAACAAAAAAACTCAACTTTAATCAAAATGATCAATCCTTGCCCCAATGACTAATGCATTGGCCTAATAGGTCAACTTTGGATCAAAAATTCAATTTTGGTCAAAATAGTCAATTTTTGACTTAATGACCAATTATTGACCCAATAAGTCAATTTGTGACCAAAAAGTCAACTTTGGACAAAATGGTCAATCCTTGACCCAATGACAAACCTATTGACCCATCAAGTCAACTTTTGGCTAAAATGTCAACTTTGGTCAAAATAGTCAATTTTGGTCAAAACAAACAATTTTGGACCTAATGACCACTCATTGACCCAATAGGTCAACTTTTGACCAAAAAGTCAACTTTGGTTAAAATGATCAATTTTTGACATAAAGACCATCTCATTGACCCAATTGATCAACCTTTAACAAAATGTCATCTTCAGTCAAAATGGTCAATTATTGACCAAATTACCAACTCATTGACCAAATTGATTAATTTTTGACCAAAAAGTCAACTTTGGTCAAAATGGTCAATTTCTGACCCAATGACCACCCTGTTGATCCAATGGGTCAACTTTTGACCAAAAATTTAATTTTGGTCAAAATAATCAATTTTTGACCTATTCACCAATTATTGACCCAATAAGTCAATCACTGACCAAAAAGTCAACTATGGTCAAAATGGTCAATCCTTGGCCCAATGACCGACCCATTGACCCAATAGGTCAACTTTTGACCAAAAAGTCAATTTTGGTCAAAATAGTCAATTTTTTACCGAATGACAAATTATTGACCTAGTAAGCCAATCTCTGACCAAAAAGTCAACTTTGGTCAAAATGGTTTATGTTTTACCCAATGACAAACCCAATTACCTAATAGGTCAAATTTTGACTAAAATGTCAACTTTGATCAAAATAGTCAATCTCTGACCCAATGACCACCCATTGACCCAATAAGTCAACTGTTGACCAAAAAGTCAACTTTGGTCGAAATGGTCAAACCTTAACCCAATAACCAACCCATTGACTCAACATGCCAACTTTTGTCCAAAAAGATAATTTTGGTCAAAAAAGTTAAATTTTGACCTAATGACCCCCATTGACCAAATTGGTCAACTTTTGACCAAAAAGTCAACTTTGGTCAAAATGGTCAATTTTTGACCCAATGACAAACCCATTGACGCAATAGGTCAACTTTTGACCAAAAGTCAACTTTTCACCAAAAAGTCAACTTTAGTCAAAATAGTCAATCCTTTACCCGATGACCAACGCATTGACCAATGTCGGCGAATTTTTAGGTTGAGTGTTTTTGTTTTGAAAAGAGGTCGCCTACAGAAATTGTGCGGCTTATTTTTTATTTAATTTAAATAAATAATTTGAAAAGTAGTATTTGATTTTGAAAATAATTTTTAAATTTGAAAATTTTAAGATATGAAATCAAACTGATCTCACATCCCGAATAGTTTATATAAACGAGCGCCGCACTTCAAACCGTGTATCTATCCCGAAGAATAGACACCTTCGCTTGATAATGAGGCTCGATTAAATAAACTAGAGAAGTTTGTGACATCCGTTTGGTCTGCGAACCAATTTTATAAGCCGACAAGTTCCCCTGTTTAATATGAAAACATTAAACAGGGTTTATATTACCTGGGTTCTTAAAATTCCCTATAAGGGCAAGCCACTAGAGTTAATTACATCTTAAGTGACGGGAATCACATAAGAAAACTCTCGATAATAATCAGTAGTTCTGCTCTCAAGAATTTCAAAGTTTAAGTTTTCAATGGATTGGATTTTTGAATTTCAAAAGGGAATGGATCAAATTTGGAACATTATATCTTGGGAATTCAAAGGAGGAAAGGTAGGAGAAATCACAGATTCGAAGCGAACTTCGGTAATTTCCCGACTATCCTATTGTTTGGCTTGAATTTAGGAAAGTCCTAATGTTTATTTAATGTTTTGATCTTGCCAATTTTAATTAGTTAGGACTTATATTTGTATGATAAAATCATACAAATAGCCTTGAAGATGTGAGGATTTATGTCGTACCAAACGACTACCCCGGAGTCCTAAGACCGGTTAGGGCTTAATTTACATGACATGACCATGCAAATGCCTAACGAAAAGTTGAGGATTTATGTTGCACTAGGCAAACTACCTCGAAGTCCTATAGCTTGGTTATTTAATTCTAAGAAAGTTTCTTTGAAGTAGACTCGAGGTTTCTGTCGATGACGATGGCCGTGCTTCGCCCACCATGCTCCGAGCTCCTTGTTGTTGTAGTGGTTTAGTTTTAGAAGTCATAAATCAGGAGGTGAGAAAAGTGTTCTGGTTTAGAGGAGTCTTAAAATCCAAGTGTTTTTAGTGTTTTAGTTAAAACAAATCTTAAAGTTGATTATAACAACACCGGTTAAGATCCCACGGTTCCATCCTTCTGCATCGTTATTTTTATCGGATTCACTTAGTCCGGATGAATTTGCTAAACTCAATCGAATGAGTTCCACACTTTCATTTAGACCGTGTGAAATCCCGTTAGCAACACGTAGGTTACATCATCCGAGGTATTCCCGATCATCCGACAAGACGTTTTAATTTAGTTGTAGTTGTAGTTTTGTTGTTCGTTTGTGATTAAATTTTGAGTTGTTTTATATTTTGAAATGTTGTGGCGGTGAATTTTATCTTGCAATGACTTTTAATTTAGTTTTGGTTTTAGTTTTAGGGACTATCCTAAAGGTGTGGGTTTTCATGCAACAGTTGTTTATCATGCAAGAAAAGTAAGTGCGATGCGATTAAATAAATTGCGATAAAGTAAATTGCAATAAAATAAAAGCGTACCTGGAGGGTCTTCCCGTCATCCCAAGCTGCACTTAAAACACAGTTAGAATATTTAAGCATTTAAAGTAAGTTCCTAGATAAAGCTAAGGGAAGGGTTATGGTTTTCTACCAAGTTCCTAATCATATGGCTAGTCATTTCCTATGACGTACAGGTTCTTTGTATTTTGGTTCTGAGGACGATTTTCTCCATCGAAAGAACAATTAAGTTCAATTGTTCTTATAAATATCCTATCATATCGAGGAAGTGCTTAAGACGAATCTTAAACATCTTTTCAATATTTCTAGGATTGTTTTAAGTCCAAGAGAGTTTAATTATACAAATGAATTAATCGTCCGAGAATTTAAGTTTTGTTGTCTTGCTTAGTGAACTAGGACATTTGAATATCTCATGAATGAAGTAACACTTCATTTAACACTCCTTTTAAGAGTTATGACATCACGAGCTTTTGACGGCAAATGGATGTTCTAGTGGTTTATGATTTAATTTTAGTTAATGGATTTAAGTTTGGAATAGTGTTCAAGTTGTTTTAGATTTATTTTGAATTCTTCATGTCTTAGGTGATGTTATATTTAATTTAATTTAATTTAATTTAATTTAACTTAATTTAATTTAATGTGGTTTAATTTAATTTAATTTAAGTTAATTTAATATAATATGATTTAGTTTTAATTTAATTTAATTTAATTTAGTTTAATTTAATTTAATTTAATTTAATTTAATTTAATTTAACTTAATTTAATTTTTTTTAATTTGATTTAATTTAATTTAATTTAATGTGTTTTAATTTAATTTAATTTAATTTAATTTAATTTAATTTAATATTTTATTTTAAAAGGGTTTGCTTTAAATAATTTAACTTTAATTTAATTTAATGATTAAATCTTTTAGCATTTTAAATCTTAAACTTGGATTATCATTTTAATTAGGAATTAAATATTATTGGGATGATTAATTTAGGGATTCTTAAATTAAAGAACAAATCTCTTCCTAATAATATCCCTATTTTAATAATTCCAATTTTTATTATTCTTCCAAATTTAATTAATTATTTTAATTAAAGTTCATTTTAATTATTTTGGAATTATTTAATAGGTTTCTACCCTTTAATTATTTAAATTTCAATCATCCAAATCAGATTAAGATCAAATATTTTACTCTTTCATTTTATTAAGCCTAAAGTTTTAATTAAAGGTTAAAATTTTAATTACCATTTTGCCCTTCAAGCTTAATAATTTCATAACTCACTAAATTGAGCTCAAATGAATTTGAAATTTTTATGTGACTTCACTCATATGTCAATGAAGACATTAGAGGAGAAAATGTGATTTTTCTGTATTTAATTTATTTATATAATTATTTTTGGTGGAAAATAGGGATTTCCAAGGAAAATTTAATAATATGACCAAGGGAAAGTTTCTGTCCTTAAGAAAATTATGGGACATTCCTAACGACCAGACGACCATTTGAACCAATTTTGGTGATTTTTTGAATTATATTATTTTTATTATAATTATTTTGGTTTTTGGAATATTAATTAATTTAAAAATAAAATAAAGGTTAAAAAATGAATTTTATATTTTTCAAAAATTTCTCTGATATCAAGGAAATCAGAGAATTAATTTTCATAATTTTTTGATTTTTCTTTGATTTATTAGAATTATTTTAGTGGAAATGCTAGAAAATACATTTTTTAATTTTAAAATTACCTTAGGGCTTTAAAATTTAATAACTCATCATAGAGACCTAGGAAAAATATGGGGTTTGTTCCTAAGTGATTAAAATTCAAAATGTGACATTTTGGTGAATTTTATTATTTTTGTGATTTTATTATTTTATTAATTATTAAAATATTAAAATAATACAAAAAATCAACTTTTTAGAAAATTGAAATTTTAATTTTTTTAAATTCCCCTAATATTAGAGAGGCTCCAAAACCAATTTGGTGAATGTTTGAAAAGTATTTTGAAAGTTATGAATTTTCAAAGTTTAAATTGGCTAAATGGCTTAATCAACCCATTTGATAGGGCTAACCAAACCCAATTGACTTCAAACTTTTATGGTGGGTTCCTCTGATCCTAAAGGTCAGTGGAGAATTGATTTCAAGTCAATTTGATGCATGATTAGCTCTAATTAATTAAAGACCTATTTAGGGTGTTTAAGCCAATTAAGGCTATTCCAAGTGAATTAACTCAAAACCTATTTTTCCTAGGGTCCTCTTGTCATAAGAAACATCACCAAATTTTCCTAGAATTTATTTCACAACATGCTAATTATTGGATTTAAAATACTCAAAACGAGTAACATAAATTTGAAAAATCAATAACTTCTCATAGGGATGGCCTACGACTTTGGAAAATTCGGGGAAGGTTCCCAAATTCGGAGGCTTCAAAGCCCTATGGTCTCATGCTATGGTGAATTTCCTATATGCATGGAGAATTAAAACAATGCAGAGGGTAAATAAATCATTAAAAATAAAATACTTGGATGAAATTAAATGATTTCTTTTCCACATTATTCTCCTCTCGTTCACTGCGAGCTGAGGGTATTTTTATTTTATTTTTATGATTTTCCTACACAAAGTTATGAATTTTTGAAGTTTAGGGAATTAAATAAATCAGAAAATCCCTATTTTTCTACTTATCCGAGTCGGCGTCGCGTCAACCTTAGCATCTCCAAAGCGCCGCGTGGCGCTTCTCGATTCGACGCCGCCATCCGACTCGGCGATCCGAGGGCCCGCGGTTCATGCACCATCGCGGTCGTCCGACTCGATCCGGGCCGTCCGCTCGATACACGCTCGATCCGACGGCTTCCAGTCATCGTCTACGACTGGTGTACACCCGTGACCGTCAACCTTCTAACCCTAATTTCTCACTCGATTCTCAATGGATTTTCGTGTTCTTATGCTCTATGGATTCGTCTTGAGGAGACGAACACATCCATACGGCAAACATGTATTAAAATTGACTCAAATTAAATGGAGAATCTCTGTAAGCTCGGGAAGAAGAGTGAGTTCATACCTTTGCTCGGAGAAGTGAAGCTTCGATCCGAGAGTTGTGTCACCTTCGATTGGATCCCGAAGTAAGCTCCGGATGAAGTCTCTCGGTCCGGTGAATTGCCTAGGTATGATTTCGACCAAGCCCGATCACAAAGCTTGGAGTCCGGAACAGCCGGGTGGCATCAGGGATGGGGCTTTCGAGTGGGAAACTTCTCCTCTTGGTCGCGTGAAGGTGTAGGACCAGTCAATTTGAAGATTGATCCACTTTGTGAAGAAGTGTCCTGGTTTTGGGCTAAAGTTTGAGCTCGAAATTGAGCTCGCTGGAGGAAATGGGGCTGGAATTCGGTGGGGATCAAGTGCTCTATGTGTGGAGAGTGATCGGAATGATTTTGGCGAGTTTCCCTAAGGTTTTGGTTCAGCACCTCTCATGGCCGAGAGGGGTGGTGTTTAAATAGAGGTGGTTGGAGAGCCTCACGGGGATGGCCGAGGGTTGGGATCGAGTCGCTCTTGGCATGGGAAGAACGGCCATGGTGGCCATTGGGCATGGGGCGGCTCGGCGGAGTGAGAATTCCAAGTTTGGGCTCACATGTGAGCTCTCGGCCCGGTGGTTTCCGGCGGTCGTGGTGGCTGGCCGGCCGGGGTCGAGTCACCCTCGGAGTCGGGTGGGTCGGGGCTGGAAGTTGGTGAAGGCAATTGGGCTTGGACATGTGTAAAGTGTTTGGATTGAAATGGAATGGGGGAAGGCTATACTTGGCTAGGTTTGGTCAACCCATTTGTTTGAGGTCGGGTTCACCTCCCCATGGCTGGCCTTGGCTGAGAAAATCAGTTAGGCTAGCTGGTCGAAAGGTGGTGAGGTCTCTTTCTAAGAATATTTAGATTAAATCTTGGTTAAGGAAACATGCTTAAGGCTAATGACTTTTAGGAGGTGGTTAAAGGACCTCCTCCTTTTGCCATTTAAAGAGGGTTGACCACTTAGAAATCCTCATGGCTTGCCAATGGCTTACATGTGGCTTCATGGCTCCATGTGGCTTGGGAAAAGATTGGGTCAATTTCATGAAAAGGGATATTATGGATTTTGGAATTTTAATGGAAATTGTTATGGGGCTTGATTTGGAATTGTTTAATTGATGATTTTGAAACTTAGGGGTGATTTTGATTAAATGGATGATGAGGGGAAGTGTCATGTGGGCTTTAGGATGATTTGGGCTTTTGAATTTGATGGAAGTGGGCTTTTAGGAAGGTTTAAGGGAAGTGGGCTTTTTGATTTTAGGATGGGCATTTGGGTGAAAATTTTGTGAAGGGCCATGTCAAATAAATGTTGGGTTTGATTTATGGATGTGTCATGATTGATTTGAAGCAAGTTGGGAGTGATTTGGGTTTGAATTGGGTTGGATTTGGGCTTTTTTGGTGAATGGGCCAACATAGGTCAAATGGGCCAATGTTGGGCTAGGGTTGAAATTGATGTAAAATAAATGTTGAAAATGGCTTATGGGGCTGTTTTAAAGAGTTTTCAACTTTGATTGGGTCTTGATTTTGGGGTTTGGGCCTATATGGGCTAGGTTTAGGTGTAGGCCCATTTAAGGGATTTTGGCTTTGGGTTGAATTTGAGTGGGTTTTGGGTCTAAATTTTGAGCAAATCATGTTAGTTTTTTGTTTATGGGGATGTTAAGGAAGGTTTAGAAAAGATTTGGGGTTAATTGGAGTTGAATTGGGTTAGTTTGGGTCATGTTTGGATCATGGGTCCAAATTGGGCTTTAAGGCCAAAAGTGAAATTGGATCCAAATATCAATCAAATTGAACTTGGATTTGGTCTAGATTAGTGTTGGGGATGTTGAATTGAAATTTAGAATTGAATTGGACCAGATTTGGGTCAATTGGATAGGTTTGGTTTGACATTGGGTTCACTTTGGGTTAAAATGGGTCAAATTGGGGATTCTGACAAAAGTGGGGTAAATTGACAAAATGGGCCCATGGTGTAGTTGAACAAAATGAAATTGGGAATATTTGGGATTTTTTGGAATTTTCTGGGAATTTTCTGAATTTTTGGATTTTTTTTTTGGCTAAGAGGGGCATTTTGGGTATTTGGAGGGTATTGGGGGTTATTTTTGGAATTTTTGGTATTTTTGGCTATGGATGATCAATTTGATTGGTGAGGAAATGTTTGAGATTGGTCTTGAGGATTTTTTGGGTGATTTAGGTGATTTTGCAAATTTTGGGTGGTTTCAAGGGTTTTGGGTAGGCTAAGCGGGTGTAGGGTCCGGGGGTCAAAAATTGAAAATTTGGAAAATTGAAGCTTGGGTGAATGTAAGTGGAATGAAATCATTTTGGTTGAGCCATGAAGCCATATCAAGCCCACATGAGCAATGAAGGGACTCATTTGAGGCACCCACTATGTTGTTCCTAACCTCTTGCGCAAGGGCTTAGGGGTTAAAGACCATCCATGTGAATCACCTGCATGAGTTAGGAGGTCAAATTGGATATGGGTGTGGTTTTAAGAGGTGTGTGAAAGTGTAGTGTATAGGTGTAGTGTGTATGTAAGTCAGCCCCTTCACCAGACCAGGCCACCCAGGGCAGTCCTAAGGCCAAAGAGTCCTATAGGAACTCATCCTTTAAACTTCCACATTTGATGTCAACCCTCTAGGTGATTAGGGGTCTACAATCAAGTTTGTGGAGTTTGCAGGGGGTTAGGAAGTGGTTTGAATTTCTAAGTGGTGGGTCCCAATTCTAATCCTCTAGGATATTCAAAGGAAAAGCCTAAGGCTAGATCCTAAGTACTAAAGAGAAGGAGAGAAGACCTCATCAAAAATGAGGTCAACAAATGGACCCCTGATAGGTGTGGTGTGCTAACCAAGCACACCGCGTGTATTGGCGTTGACCGAAAAGATCAACAAAACCAACACAGATGTCCAAGTGACAAACTTAGGACGAAGTAGAAGAATTTCCGCTGGGGAGTGCCAAGTATATCTCTGAGATTGGAGATTCCTGAACTCTCGCTGGGAAAAGGAAAAGGAGGTGAGTCCCAAATCACATGATCTGGGGGAATTCGATTTAGATTTTTGTTTTGTTTTAGTTTAAGTTTTGATGTGTAAGTTTAGATTTTGGGTTTTCATTTAGGTTGAAGTTTTGTCAACATTAATTTGGAGGGATTTGAACTTGAAATGAAAATTGAAACTTTATGGTTTTGGATGTGACATCCTCAACCTCAAAAGAAAATTGAATTGATTGGATTGAATCATTACAATGAGGAGAGAACTCAGAGCAATGCGGTATTGGATGTAAAATCCTTAACCTCAAGAGTTTGATTTTGATGTATTTCATTGCAATACGGAAATAATCCTAAAGCAATGCAGTCTCGGATGTAAAATCCTTGACCCCGAGAGTTTGATTTTGATGTATTTCATTGCAATAGGGAAAGAATCCTAAAGCAATGCAGTCTCGGATGTAAAATCCTCGACCCCAAAGGTTTAATTTTGATGTATTTCATTGCGATAGGGAAAGAATCCTAAAGCAATGCTGTCTCGGATGTAAAATCCTCGACCCCAAAGGTTTAATTTTGATGTATTTCATTGTGATAGGGAAAGAATCCTAAAGCAATGCAGTCTCGGATGTAAAATCCTCGACCCCAAAGGTTTAATTTTGATGTATTTCATTGCGATAGGGAAAGAATCCTAAAGCAATGCAGTCTCGGATGTAAAATCCTCGACCCCAAAGGTTTAATTTTGATGTATTTCATTATAGGGAAAGAATCCTAAAGCACGTAGTCTCGGATGTAAAATCCTCGACCCCAAAGGTTTAATTTTGATGTATTTCATTGCGATAGGGAAAGAATCCTAAAGCGATACGGTCTCGGATGTAAAATCCTCGACCCCAAAGGTTTAATTTTGATGTATTTCATTGCGATAGGAAAGAATCCTAAAGCAATGCGGTCTCGGATGTAAAATCCTCGACCCCAAAGGTTTAATTTTGATGTATTTCATTGCGATAGGGAAAGAATCCTAAAGCGATACGGTCTCGGATGTAAAATCCTCGACCCCAAAGGTTTAATTTTGATGTATTTCATTGCGATAGGGAAAGAATCCTAAAGCAATGCAGTCTCGGATGTAAAATCCTCGACCCAAAGGTTTAATTTTGATGTATTTCATTGCGATAGGGAAAGAATCCTAAAGCAATGCAGTCTCGGATGTAAAATCCTCGACCCCAAAGGTTTAATTTTGATGTATTTCATTGCGATAGGAAAGAATCCTAAAGCGATGCGGTCTCGGATGTAAAATCCTCGACCCCAAAGGTTTAATTTTGATGTATTTCATTGCAATAGGAAAGAATCCTAAAGCGATGCGGTCTCGGATGTAAAATCCTCGACCCCAATGGTTTAATTTTGATGTATTTCATTGCGATAGGGAAAGAATCCTAAAGCAATGCAGTCTCGGATGTAAAATCCTCGACCCCAAAGGTTTAATTTTGAAGTATTTCATTGCAATAGGGAAATAATCCTAAAGCAATGCGATCTCGGATGTAAAATCCTCGAACCCCAAAGGTTTAAATTTGATGTATTTCATTGCGATAGGGAAAGAATCCTAAAGCAATGTAGTCTCGGATGTAAAATCCTCGACCCCAAAGGTTTAATTTTGATGTATTTCATTGCGATAGGGAAAGAATCCTAAAGCAATGCAGTCTCGGATGTAAAATCCTCGACCCCAAAGGTTTAATTTTGAATTTTGATTTTGCAAGGATTTGTAGTGTCGATTTGAAAAGTGTGGAATTTTGGTGTTTCGAGAATTTCATGAAAGTTGTAAAAGACTTTCATGGAATGAAATAGATTAGGAAGGAATATGTAGATGCTACATATCCCATTCAAAAGAGTTGATCGAAAGTTGCTGGTTTGGATTGGATATAATTCCTTGCCACTAGATTCGATCCATGTCAATGGAATCAACCGCTTCCATCCCAGACAAGGGAGAGAGTGGAATGGATTGGATTTCAGATTTGGAAGGTTGAGTTTGAATTTGATTGAGGTTTGATTTGAGATTTGAAAAATCGAATTTGAATTTGATTGAGATTTGATTTGAAATTTGGAAAGTTGAATTTGAATTTGATTTAAAATTTGTGTTCATTTCGTTTGTCTTTTAACGATTCAAATTTTATTTTATCGTGAATTTGGGGTTTATTATTTTTTAGATTTTCAAGGAAAGTTTTCTTTTATTTTTTTTTTCTTTTCTGTTCTTTGTTCGAAGTTCATTTAACTTTAATGGCGTTTCCCAGTCAATTTGCACAAAAGAGGTGAAGGCCAAAATTGTGACATGGTCACTTTCATTCCAAACATGTTGAAGATACATCATACAACTCAATCTGGAATACATCTCATACAATCCATATAGACTCAAAACGGACTATGTATGATCTTTGCCGATCCATCCAAAAAGGCATTTGTCAAAAATCCATGTCTGAATAGTGAGGTGCACGGTCAATAACATCACCTTCCAAGCCATCCTTGGCAAGGATGCCGTATAGATGTACGTTGGAGGTGTGATATTTTCCATGCAACTCACAGCTCGTAAGGTCGGAGGCTCTCTAACTCCGGGTCCTGGCCGGAAGTGGTAAGGTGCTTTCCCGTCGTCCATCCTTCGAAAGTAACCGAGATCCGCTTCACTCGGTACTCCCGGTATGCAATGTTTAGCGACATCCGCTCCGTTGCCCTTCGGTATCATGACGGAACCTACCGGTAATGGTATCTTCTTGGCCCTCGGAACTCACCCGGGCTCGCTATCCGGAGGTCGGATCCGAACATGATATTACACTCGTTCGTAGAAGAAAGCGTGCAGTAAGTGTCGACAAAGTCGTGGTGATCTATGTGCGGGGTATGCAGTCACCCTTCTTGTAAATATTAATGATGCAACCGTTGGGTATGCAACTGCGGCAGTACCCTCCATGTTATCATTCTTTTTACCATCCTTTTAATGACTAATGTCATCGGATCCACTCGGCCATGACGGAGTATCCCGGTGGGTTTCCCTTCCTGTCTTCTCGCGAAGTTGTAGCGACATCCACATTATATTGTAATTCTCCCCTTCCCCGGCATCCATCTCCGGGGTTCCGAGTAAGTGTTTTCTCTTAAGCGACCCGCTCGGCCCATCTTTTTCAAATCCCGGATGCGAGTCCACGATTTGTTGTTGTTCGTATTCGAGAACACGTCCGTATGTAACTCGAGGCCTTCTAGTATATTGATCCTCCTGCCTCTGATTCTCTCGAAGTATTCAAAAGTTTTCTTCTCGACATTCTGTATTCTTTCTAGCTCGTATTATGGGATAATTTGCAAATGGCGAGGCCTGGTGACGTACTGTAGGATATATGGCTCAATCCCTTCACGTTCTCCTGCATCCTCGGCTCCTCGGGGATGATGTCCGTCGGGACATCCTCCGGGGTTGCTTCTGCAACAAGGTCATGCATTACTGGTGACTTTATCTGGTGGCGTAGTAGCCTTCTTTCTTCTGTTCTTCTTGAGATTTCCCCGGTTTCTTCGTTATCCTCGGAGTCGGTCTCCTTTCTTCGGGTTCTCGGTGAATTGGTGTCCTCGAAGTGTATGTACTGCGGTAGCAAGCGCCTCGTCGCGCCGAGTCCGCCGCTAATTTAGTTAACATCTTGCGGATACGGCGATTTTTATTTCTTCGTTGAGTTGCTTCGTGAGAGTTGCTCTTCGTACTTCCCGATTTTACGTAGGCGCGGCGCCGACAAGCTCGCCCTCCGTCGTAGCGACTACGGACTTGATTCTCTTGTCTTCTTCAGTGTTCGTTTTTCTTTTCTTACTACTGGATTGGTGGCTTGGGCCACTCACTTTCATTACTGTCTGACTGGGCAGTTCCTCTTGGTCAATCGGGACCCAGTCACTTTCCTCTTATTGCAGGCCTGCTGGTGCGAAGTCTGAGTCAATCTCTATTATCGCTCCATCTTTCACCCTCTTTCGTCGAGTGCAAGGCTTACGCCATTTCTAAAGTTCAGGACCAACCGCCCGTTCGACATTTCCCTGCGAAAAGACAAGGAAAAGGATCAGGGGCTGTACTAAGAACAAGAACATTAAGAAAATGTTTATTAAAGACAATTTTTTTTTATTACTTTTATATTTTTCAATTTAACAGGAATGAAGTGGGACAAGATCAGGAAAGAGATTTTGACATGGAAGAGGAAACAAGGAAAACTTTATTATCATGATTTTATTTATTTTAGCACATTTTTATTATTTTGGGTTCGGACCCAGTCATAAGTAATTACCTCACCCGTGCTTCTAGGAATGAAAAATTCATTCTTTCGAAACATCAGGTAGCGTAATACTTTTTCAAGTATCGTCCATTGATCGGAAGCATATGTTGTTTTCCTTGGCAATTCACTCAGTCGGTAGGAGCCTCCCGAGTAGATCGCCTCAACTACAAACGGTCCCTCCCAAGTGGGTTCAAATTTTCCTCCTATCTTGCGGTGTGCAAGAATAGGTCTTTTGAGAACGAGAACTAAGTCACCAACATTAAAGGTTCTTGGGCGGACCAGTTTGTCATGGGCTTGAACCATCTTAGCTTGGTATAGTTCTAAATTCTGCTGCGCTGCAAGTCTTTTCCCTTCCAGGCTTTCAAATTCTTCTAGTCGTAATTTGGCATTCTCTTCTATCGTGATTTTGTTTGCAACTGCAATCCTAAGTGAAGGAAGCTGGACCTCTAAAGGCAACATTGCCTCGGACCCATACACCAGAGCGTAAGGTGTAGATTGAGTAGGAGTTCTGAAGGTTGTCCGGTAGGCCCATAAGGCTTCTAACAATTTCTCGTGCCAATTTCTCTTATTATCGTCCAAAGTCTTCTTTAAAATTTGAACGAGAGTTTTGTTAAAAGCCTCAGCCAGGCCATTTGCTCTTAGGTAGTAATTGTTGAATATCGCCAGTCGATTCCGTGTCTCCTGACAAAATTGTTGATTTGTGTGCTTCTGAATGCTGACCCATTATCTGAGATGATCCTGCGCGACACTCCGAAACGGTAGACAACTTGGTTCTTGAAAAATTGTAGCACGTGATGTGCTTTCACTTCTCTGAGTGGAACTGCTTCTGCCCACTTGTAAAAGTAATCTGTAGCTGCAAGAATGAAGAGATGTCCTTTTGAAGATGGTGGTTCTATTGGACCCACTATATCCGTGCCCCAACATTCAAATGGCCACGATGCAATTGTCGGATGTAGCACATTTGGAGGTTGGTGTAGAACCACTCCGTGCACTTGGCATTGGTGACGCGCTCTTGGCGATTTTCATGCGGTCGGTCATCATCGAGGGCCGAGTAGTACCCTAGTCTTTTAATTTTCATTTTCATCTTCGGACCCGACCGGTGAGCGCCACGGAGTCCCGAATGCACCTCTTTAACAATTTCACGGGCCTCGGATCCGCTTAGGCACCTTAGCCACATTTGATCGAAAGACCTTCGTATAACATGTTATTTATTAATGCGTAGGACGGAGTTCTTTTCTTGATCCGATGGGCTAACGACCTATCGTCCGGTAGTTTTCCTGTTTGCGGTGTAATCTATTAATGGATGTCGCCAATCTTCTGTATTTTCTCATCACTGCTTGCAATTGATCCTTTTTCCTTTTCGATTTGTGTATTGTGTCTATGTCGAGTCTGTGATAGGACCCGACGTCCGTGAATCGACACTTCCACCGATTCATCTTGCAAACAGGCAAATTCTTTTGCGAGACGGGCTAGCGCATCCGCTAAAGCGTTTTCTTTTACGGGAATTTTGTAGATCGTCACATTCGGAATCTGTTCCAATGCTTGTATGGCATACTCGGAAGTATTGCTCGAGTCTTGGTTTTAAAATTCCGTACTTGTCCGGTGATCCGTTGAATGATTAACAGCGAATCCCCGTAGATGTTGATGTCTCGTTATACCCATTTGAATAGTTAATTCCGAGTCTCGTTATGAGGGCTTCATATTCGCTTCGTTATTTGTACACGGCTCGTCAAGTGGTAGGAATATCTTAACATCCCCCGCTCCGGTGTTATAAAGATTAGTCCGATCCCTGCCTTACCGGGCACTATTACTTGCGATTCTTCGTCTTTGCGTGCTGAAGATGCTCCGTCGAAATATAATTCCCGACATCGATCATCAGGGTCTTCTAGGTTCATTATTTGTTCATCTGGCAAATCGTCATTGAGAGGAGATTCTGCCGCAAAGGGTGTGCTGCGAGGAAGTCTGCTAGGACTTGTCCTTTTACGGCACGAAGAGGCACGAAAGTTATATCAAATTGCAATAATATCATTGACCATCTGGCAAGTCTGCCGGAAAGCGTTGGACGGGTCATCAAGTATTGCAATGGATTAAATTTCGAAATCAGGTTGACCTTATGAGAAAGCATGTAATGCCTGAGCTTTTGAGCAGCGAAGATCAGGGCTAAACGATGCTTTTCAATTGCGGGATACCTTATTTCCGTCGGAAGTAAACGACGGCTTAGGTAGTAAAGAGCATTTTCTTTACCCTCATCATCGACTCAAGCTAACGTGGGCTCCGAGAGAGTCGTCTAAAGCCGCGGTATAAAGTATTAGCGGTCTACACCGAGATCGGGGCCGCTAAGACGGGAGGTGTCATTAAATATTGTTTAATGTCTTCGAAGGCCCTCTGGCATTTCTCTTCCCAAATAAATTTGGCGTCCTTTTTAACTAATGCCGAGAAAGGCTGACACCTACCTGACAAGTTCGAGATAAAGCGTCGAAGATATGCCAGCTTCCCTTGAAAAGATCGTAGTTGCTTTAAGGTTTTGGGAGGCGACATTTCTAAGATAGCTTTAATCTTTTCCGGGTCGATTTCAATTCCACGATGTCGAACAACGAATCCTAAGAATTTCCCGGAGGTGACGCCGAAGGCGCATTTTAAGGGATTCATCTTAAGGTTAAATTGTCATAATCGTTCGAAAACAATTCTCAAATCATACGAAGTGGTTTTCCTTTACTTTGCTTTTGATGACCACATCATCCACGTAGCATTCGACTTGATTGTGGATGAGATCATCAAAAATTCTTGTCATCGCTCTCCGGTAGGTTGCTCCTGCATTCTTCGATCCAAATGGCATCACCGTGTAGCAATATACTCCGATCGGCGTTACGAATGTCGTAAGTTTTTCATCTTCTAGAGCCATTTTTATCTAGTTGTATCCTGAAGATCCATCCATGAATGAGAATATTTCGTGTGTTGAAGCGATGTCGATCATTAATTCTGGGATCGGTAGAGGAAATTCATCTTTTGGACATGCCTTGTTTAAATCTCTGAAATCCACACAAATTCTGATCGACCATTCTTCTTCCCGATCGGTACCACGTTGGCTAACCAAGTCGGGTATTGTTCTTCACGGACAAATTTAGCATCTATTAGCTTTTTAACTTCAGCTATGACTTGTTGTTCGATTTCTAGACGCATTCTTCTAGGACCCTGTCGACTGGAACGAAGCGGGGATCCACCCCTAGCTTATGGACTCGCGACCTGCGGAGCTAAACCCGGCATCTCATCGTAGCTCCAAGCAAAACGAGTCTTTAAATTCCATTAATAACTTGATTATTTCTTCGGAGTCTTCTTTATTGAGTAAGGAGCTAACAAAGGTAGGTCTAGGTTCTTCGCTAGTACCTAAGTTAACTTCCGTTAACTCATCTATTGTAGATTTGATCTCTTCTTCGAATTCTGGTGGAGCGTCTCCAATTTGTAAATCTTCGAGTTCTTCTGTAGCTTCCATGCAGTTTTCATTAGACTCGCAAGTGACAACCATGCAAAATTCAGTATCGTCAACTGATCCTACTGTGTCGAATCCGAGACCATGTTTTGAATTGGGTGGACGACCGGAGTTATTCCATAAATTTTCAAAATGTTGTGATTGACCTTTTGTCCATTGTCGAGGTAAGAAACCACGCTGAATTAAATTTTGAACACGGGAGAGTACCACTCAAAGGCAATTCCATTAATTCCGATGAAGTAGCATCTTCAAATTGTACATTATTTTCAGTTTTGGAGGAAGGAGCACTACGGTAGAATTTGATGGGCTTTGCACCACCGCTACGTACCTCTTTGACCTCCATACCCTCGATCTTATTAGAATGGATCGGGGTCAGGGTCATAGTATGTACATAGTGGTTAATCTTCTCGTACATCGATTTATATTCTTCGTTTCTTTCATCTTCGAGAGGGATTCGAATTGCGGCTTCTTCCGACTTATTGTCGCTCGCTTCTTGTTTGATTTCTTTTCTTCTTCGGAACTATCTTCCCAATCAACATTGATGGCTGGTTTCCTCTGTCCAATCGTCCTAACATCTCTGCCACGACCTCATCCCCGGCCTCGACCTCGGATGCGAGTTGTGGAGAAACCTTCACCATCTCGCCATAAGGGAGTGGTGAGTGACTGTTGGACTAGAATTTCAGGTTCTTTGTTGTCCCAAATTTCCTTTGCTTCATTTGTTATGGTATCTCCTGGAGAAGATTGTTTTCTTCGGAGGTGCATAATAAGCTGCATCTTCATGGATTCCAATTTCATGTACGGAGAACGGTTGTAAGTCACCTTTAATGCACTGTTCCCCACCATCATAGTATTTGATGCACTGATGTAGAGATGATGGTACTATCCGGTTTTCATGTATCAATGGTCGGCCCAGTAGAGCGTTGAACGACGTTTCTGAATCAATTATGTGAAATTTCGCGGTTGTTTTTGCTAAGTCACCGGTCTTCATTAGCAGTGTTATTGAGCCGAGGGCTCTTTCTCCTTCTACGGTTGAATCCTCTTAATAACATTTTGTCCGCTTCGAGCTCGCGAGCATCAATTTCCAAGTATGCTAGCATTCGAAGATTCATTATATTGATTGATGCTCCTGGATCCACCAATACTCTGGAGAGTGTAAACTTCTCAATTGTAACTGAAATGTACAAGGGTCGGTTGTGGTCTGCTGTCCCAAGTAGTAGGTCATTGTCCATGAAGGTAACACCTCGTTGTTCCTTTAACGAGCAAACCTCATCTAAGGAATCTCCGGCCATTTGAGCTAAGCAAATTTCCGGATCAAGTAAGGCCTTGATCAGAGCTTCTCTCATCTCCTTTGATAAGATGAGAGCGTCGTAGATGCACGGCTTAGTGGTAGTTTCCTAAGATGGGCTAGCACGTTGTAATCCACTTTGTTTTCGTGTGCCTCGTTTTCTTCTCGAATGGGTATTTCTTCGCCGAGGTTGGTTCTTCCCGAACAACCACCGCTTTCCTTTGTCCTTTGGACCCATTCTCGGAGGTAGAACTCTTCCACTTCTTAAGTTGACTTCGTGATTTCTTCTAAGTTTAGGATTGAGTTTGCTTGGTGTCTCCTCCCGAATCGAACGACGAGGTTCTCCAGGATTAGCTTCGAGTCCGAAGGCTCTAACTCTGATTAGTGATCGGAGCTCCTCGAAACTCGCAAATAGATTCGTTGCTTGTTGAACTCTCGTAGCCTCCTTGGTGGATGTCTTCTTCGTCATTGTGATCGTCGAGATTGTGTATGATTTGAGAATTGTCATTTGTATCGGAATCGACGTCCGGATTAGGTTGATTGTCGCTAGTTACGTAATCGATAGAAACGATCAAAACGTAGCCAACGCCATAACCCTTATCATTATAAGATCCCACCGAGGTGAGCGGATAATCATACAGAGTCAGAGGTTCGAGGGATTTCTCCCCCGAATCAGAAACAACTATCCTAGGATAAGCATCCCCTAGTCTAGCCTTAGGAGCCTCTGTCCTCTCTTCTTCGTCAATTTTCTTCTTTTCTTCAATTGTCTCTTGTTGAGATTGTTCTTCTATCGCAAGTGATAGCGCCGACTTGACAGTTTTCGAACTCTGAATCGAGGCTCGCACCGAAGCGGTTTGGATGTGATCCAAAACCTTCTTCGAAGACTTTGTCCAAGCGGTAGTCCATCCATCATCAGTCGCATAGGGATCTATCGGAACAATGAAATCCGTCGAGATAACATTGACGGAACCTCCTTTCTGGGGTTCCTTCATGTATTCTTTCGGGATCATTATATTCCCTTTCCGAAGATTGTCGTTGAGCCAACTCTTGAAGGTAATAAAATCTTCTATCTTGTGCCCAAGCATCCGGTGGTAAGGGCAAAAGTTGGGATCACCTTTCTTGTCGACTTCTTCTGGTCTTTTAGGCTCTGGCAGTTGGAAATGCTGGAGTCTTCATCGAGTCGCGGAACATTTTCGGCACTGCCTCATTCTTGAACGGATACTCCTCGCTCAGGAACTCCCTAAACGTACGTTGTGGACGAGGCGGTTGTTCATACTGTTGAGATGACTGATAGCTGGGTCGGGGTTGCTGGTAATTCTGTTGAGGTTGTTGCGGCCGTTCTGACGATATTTGTATCGGTTGCTTGCCTTTATCGACTGTTGCGATGATCCCGACTTCTTTTCAAAAGTTTTCACGGGCTTACGTTTGTCTGTTTTATCGGTGAAACTTAATTGCTTCGCCTCCTCTTGCAAGCTTCCGGCCTTGCTTAACAACTTCTCGAAAGTCTTAATAGTAAATCCCTTGAGGAGAAGTGCTTATCGGGCCATGGATGCTTTTAAGTAAAATGTCGACCGCATGCTTTGTTCTGTATGCTGTGGCTCACACTTCATACTTAGGTTCCTCCATCGAAGTATGTAGTCCACCAAGGTTTCATTCGGCTTCTGTTTCTCTACCACTAAATCACCTATAGTGATGTGGTGCTGAGCTCCGGCAAATCGCTTGATGAAGAGGTTCTCTAATTCTGAAAATGTCTTCACCGAACCGTTTGGTAATTCCGCATACCAATCAAAGGCGATCCATGACAGGCTGCTGACAAATTGTCGGAAGAGTAAAGCATCACTTCCGCCGGCATTGCAACAACTGGCACAAAAATGTGCAACATGCTGCCGAGGGTTTCCGGTTCAATCAAAGGTCTTGAACAGAGGTGGTACAAAGCCTTTCGAATATTGGACAGCGTCGAATTCTTCGGGGTAAGGTCTACCCGTCCGAATGGATGTCCCGCTCTTTGATTGTGCCAAGGCTTCTCGCACTCGTTGTTCCACCATGTTCTTTATATCCTTTTCCGGAATCATACTTTGTGTTGCATCCTTCTTTAATTGATCATCCCCGTTGACGGATGTAATCTCCTTTCCTCCGTCTACAATGTGAATGACTTCTGGGGGTGTTTCCCTTTGGGGTTGAACTTGACTCTGGAGAGTGGCTAGGGCTACAGCCATCTCTTCCATCCTTTTTGCCATTTGGGCGATCGTATCATCTTTCTCTTGAAGCTGCCTTCTCATTACTTCTGGCTCCTCTCTTTCTGCGGCTGCAGGAGCACCTTGTGAAGCTGACGAAGCTCGTGTTTCAACCATGTTAATTTCTGCATATTCATCATCCATGAACTCTGACGAGTCAACTTCATCTCCGAACTTCTCTTCTCTTTCCCTTGCTAGTCGCCGAATATCAGTTCTTAGCTTTTCCATAGCATCTTCCAGTGGTCTTTTCCGTACATCCTTGCGGTTGTCATGTGATAATTATCGAGTTTCTTTCTCATGAGTCCCCTTACTTCGCCGTAGCACTTTCCTCGGACTCAAGTCTCCTGACGAGACTTTCCTTTTACTGGTCGTTGTTTCGGTCTTAATTGGCCGGTAGTGGGACGCCATACCATCCATCTAGCAGTAGAAGGCCTAGGACCGGATGGTCTGTCAGCTGAATGCTGGAAGGTGGTATCCTCCCTGATCTGTAAGCCTGAAACAACAACAGGTGGACTAGCCTTCATCTTCTTATTTGGCCCTTCTGCAGCGATAGCAGGTTCTACTCGTGGCCCAAGATGGGATTTGGCCGGCACCCGCCCTATCCTTCTTAAAATTTCCTATACAGGGCATTTTTCTTTCTTCGCTAACTTCTCAATCACAGTTTGTAGTCAGGCAAATGGTGTAACCCTAGCCCTTTTCTTTCTGTTGTCGCTATAATATGCGGGCCGAGGTAACGTAGAGGCAATCCTGCGGACATTTTCCTCGTCAGCTGCGGCGGAAAGGGGATGGAATCTACTACCTTCCAAAAGGGGTGTATATTCAGACAATGGTATGTATTCCGGTAGTGGTGTGTACTCAGGGATTTCTTCTAAGAAAGCGACTTCAGCAGCTCTGGCCTTCCTGGCAATCTTCCTGCCTCTGTTTCTTCTCTGAGTACGTGTTAGGGGTGGAACCCTTGAGCTGGACCCAATTTCAAAACAGAAGGTTTTGCACGGAAATCCGTACCCTCCACGGTAACATGCTCGTTACAAATTTGAACTTCCTTCCCCTTCGGCTTGGCGGGAGCCGGGTAGGTGCAGAGACGACTAGACCGGTGGGGGTAGAGATAACGGTCCTCCTTTGGACAGCGGTATTCCTCTCGGTGGAACCCTTTGCAGGGGAGGAAACTCTTCGAATTGACTTAAGGTTGAACTCGATCATGGGTTTCTCAGTTTCTGGCACTTTGTCCATTAGTGCGAAGAGAGTAACGTCAGCGATCTTGACATTTGTGTTCTCAAATCCTTGTCCAAACCGGATGATCCCATTGTCGGGCAGCTCATCCTTGTAAACAGCGAAGTCCAGTCCATTGGTGAAGGAGAAAATCAGCTTTGGGGCTTCCATTTCTGCAGGGTAGATTCTGATTGTCAGTCCCAAGTTATGCTTCTTCTCATCGGGACGAAAAGAAAGGAATCGAAAAGAGTCCGAACACATTCTTGTTCATGTATATTTGTTAAAAGAGTCATTCATTAGAGGGTTTGTTTATTTAGAACGGAATGTTCAAAGGTGTAGAGAAGGTAATGAATCTAATTCAGAGTTGGAAAGGAAAAGAAAGTCTTATGCAAGACTTCTCTACTCGAAGGATCACTCCTAAACTAACACCTATTGGGGGTCCACCCCACCTCGAAATGAGGTAAAAGGATCTCGGAACCTCTCTCGTTTAGGGGTGTCTAAGCAGTGGCTCCTAAATCCGAGAGAATGTTGGCTATACTCGTTCAAGGTAGAAATGAACATAGTATTCCAACGGAAAGAAGGGTAGTTTGATCCATTAGGGACATGGATACACTACCGATTTTTGAAAGCAGAATTATCTGATTAAAAATGGAGAGAGGAATTAATCCCTAGCGGAGTCGCCAGAAATTGTCGGCGAATTTTTAGGTTGAGTGTTTTTGTTTTGAAAAGGGGTCGCCTACAGAAATTGTGCGGCTTATTTTTGATTTAATTTAAATAAATAATTTGAAAAGTAGTATTTGATTTTGAAAATAATTTTTAAATTTGAAAATTTTAAGATATGAATTCAAACTGATCTCACATCCCGAATAGTTTATATAAACGAGCGCCGCACTTCAAACCGTGTATCTATCCCGAAGAATAGACACTACTTCGCTTGATAATGAGGCTCGATTAAATAAACTAGAGAAGTTTGTGACATCCGTTTGGTCCGCGAACCAATTTTATAAGCCGACAAGTTCCCCTGTTTAATATGAAAACAATAAACGGGGTTTATATTACACAGGTTCTTAAAATTCCTTATAAGGGCAAGCCCCTATAGTTAATTACATCTTAAGTGACGGGAATCACCTAAGAAAACTCTCGATAATAATCAGTAGTTCTGCTCTCAAGAATTTCAAAGTTTAAGTTTTCAATGGATTGGATTTTTGAATTTCAAAAGGGAATGGATCAAATTTGGAACATTATATCTTGGGAATTCAAAGGAGGAAAGGTAGGAGAAATCACAAATTCGAAGCGAACTTCGGTAATTTCCCGACTATCCTATTGTTTGGCTTGAATTTAGGAAAGTCCTAATGTTTATTTAATGTTTTGATCTTGCCAATTTTATTTAGTTAGGACTTATATTTGTATGATAAAATCATACAAATAGCCTTGAAGATGTGAGGATTTATGTCGTACCAAACGACTACCCCGGAGTCCTAAGACCGGTTAGGGCTTAATTTACATGACATGATCATGCAAATGCCTAACGAAAAGTTGAGGATTTATGTTGCACTAGGCAAACTACCTCGAAGTCCTATAGCTTGGTTATTTAATTCTAAGAAAGTTTTGCTGAAGTAGACTCAGGTTTTGCTGATGACGATGGCCGTGCTGCCCACCATGCTCCGAGCTCCTTGTTGTTGTAGTGGTTTAGTTTTAGAAGTCATAAATCAGGAGGTGAGAAAAGTGTTCTGGTTTAGAGGAGTCTTAAAATCCAAGTGTTTTTAGTGTTTTAGTTAAAACAAATCTTAAAGTTGATTATAACAACACCGGTTAAGATCCCACGGTTCCATCCTTCCGGCATCGTTATTTTTATCGGATTCACTTAGTCCAGATGAATTTGCTAAACTCAACTGAATGAGTTCCACACTTACATTTAGACCGTGGGAAATCCCGTTAGCAACACGTAGGTTACATCATCCGAGGTATTCCCGATCATCCAACAAGACGTTTTAATTTAGTTGTAGTTGTAGTTTTGTTGTTCTGTTTGTGATTAAATTTTGAGTTGTTTTATATTTTGAAATGTTGTGGCGGTGAATTTTATCTTGCAATGACTTTTAATTTAGTTTTGGTTTCAGTTTTAGGGACTATCCTAAAGGTGTGGGTTTTCATGCAACAGTTGTTTATCATGCAAGAAAAGTAAGTGCGATGCGATTAAATAAATTGCGGTAAAGTAAATTGCAATAAAATAAAAGCGTACCTGGAGGGTCTTCCCGTCATCCCAAGCTGCACTTAAAACACAGTTAGAATATTTAAGCATTTAAAGTAAGTTCCTAGATAAAGCTAAGGGAAGGGTTATGGTTTTCTACCAAGTTCTTAATCCTATAGCTAGTCATTTCCTATGACGTCTAGGTTCTTGTATTTTGGTTTGAGGACGATTTTCTCCATCGAAGAACAATTAAGTTCAATTGTTCTTATAAATATCCTATCATATCGAGGAAGTGCTTAAGACGAATCTTAAACATCTTTTCAATATTTCTAGGATTGTTTTAAGTCCAAGAGAGTTTAATTATACAAATGAATTAATCGTCCGAGAATTTAAGTTTTGTTGTCTTGCTTCAGTGAACTAGGACATTTGAATATCTCATGAATGAAGTAACACTTCATTTAACACTCCTTTTAAGAGTTATGACATCACGAGCTTTTGAGGGCAAATGGATGTTCAAGAGGTTTATGATTTAATTTTAGTTAATGGATTTAAGTTTGGAATAGTGTTCAAGTTGTTTTAGATTTATTTTTGAATTCTTTATGTCTTAGGTGATGTTATATTTAATTTAATTTAAATTAATTTAATTTAACTTAATTTAATTTAATGTGGTTTAATTTAATTTAATTTAAGTTAATTTAATATAATATGATTTAGTTTTAATTTAATTTAATTTAATTTAGTTTAATTTAATTTAATTTAATTTAATTTAATTTAATTTAACTTAATTTAATTTTTTTTAATTTGATTTAATTTAATTTTTAATTTGATTTAATTTAATTTAATTTAATGTGTTTTAATTTAATTTAATTTAATTTAATTTAATATTTTATTTTAAAAGGGTTTTGCTTTAAATAATTTAACTTTAATTTAATTTAATGATTAAATCTTTTAGCATTTTAAATCTTAAACTTGGATTATCATTTTAATTAGGAATTAAATATTATTGGGATGATTAATTTAGGGATTCTTAAATTAAAGAACAAATCTCTTCCTAATAATATCCTCTATTTTAATAATTCCAATTTTATTATTCTTCCAAATTTAATTAATTATTTTAATTAAAGTTCATTTTAATTATTTTGGAATTGTTTAATAGGTTTCTACCCTTTAATTATTTAAATTTCAATCATCCAAATCAGATTAAGATCAAATATTTTACTCTTTCATTTTATTAAGCCTAAAGTTTTAATTAAAGGTTAAAATTTTAATTACCATTTTGCCCTTCAAGCTTAATAATTTCATAACTCACTAAATTGAGCTCAAATGAATTTGAAATTTTTATGTGACTTCACTCATATGTCAATGAAGACATTAGAGGAGAAAATGTGATTTTTCTGTATTTAATTTATTTATATAATTATTTTTAGTGGAAAATAGTGATTTCCAAGGAAAATTTAATAATATGACCAAGGGAAAGTTTCTGTCCTTAAGAAAATTATGGGACATTCCTAATGACCAGAGGACCATTTGGACCAATTTTGGTGATTTTTTGAATTATATTATTTTAATTATAATTATTTTGGGTTTTGGAATATTAATTAATTTAAAAACAAAATAAAGGTTGAAAAATGAATTTTATATTTTTCAAAAATCTCTTTGATATCAAGGAAATCAGAGAATCAATTTTCATAATTTTCTGATTTTTCTTTGATTTATTAGAATTATTTTAGTTGAAATGCTAGAAAATACATTTTTTAATTTTAAAATTACCTTAGGGCTTTAAAATTTAATAACTCAACATAGAGACCTAGGAAAAATATGGGGTTTGTTCCTAAGTGATTAAAATTCAAAATGTGACATTTTGGTGAATTTTATTATTTTTGTGATTTTTATTATTTTATTAATTATTAAAATATTAAAATAATACAAAAAATCAACTTTTTAGAAAATTGAAATTTTAATTTTCTTAAATTCCCTAATATCAGAGAGGCTTCAAAACCAATTTGGTGAATTTTTGAAAAGTATTTTGAAAGTTATGAATTTTCAAAGTTTAAATTGGCTAAATGGCTTAATCAACCCATTTGATAGGGCTAACCAAACCCAATTGACTTCAAACTTTTATGGTGGGTTCCTCTGATCCTAAAGGTCAGTGGAGAATTGATTTCAAGTCAATTTGATGCATGATTAGCTCTAATTAATTAAAGACCTATTTAGGGTGTTTAAGCCACTTAGGGCTATTCCAAGTGAATTAACTCAAAACCTATTTTTCCTAGGGTCCTCTGGTCATAAGAAACATCACCAAATTTTCCTAGAATTTATTTCACAACATGCTAATTATTGGATTTAAAATACTCAAAACAGTAACATAAATTTGAAAAATCAATAATTTCTCATAGGGATGGCCTCTGACTTTGGAAAATTCAGGGAATGTTCCCAAATTCAGAGGCTTCAAAAGCCCTATGGTCTCATGCCATGGTGAATTTCCTATATGCATGGAGAATTAAAACAATGCAGAGGGTAAATAAATCATTAAAAATAAAATACTGGATGAAATTAAATGATTTCTTTTCCACATTATTCTCCTCTGTTTACCGAGCAAGAGGGTATTTTTATTTTATTTTTATGATTTTCCTACACAAAGTTATGAATTTTTGAAGTTTAGGGAATTAAATAAATCAGAAAATCCCTATTTTTCTACTTATCCGAGTCGGTGTCGCGTCAACCATAGCATCTCCGAAGCGCCACGTGGCGCTTTCTGATTCGACGCCGCCATCCGACTCAGCGATCCAGGGGCCCGCGGTTCATGCACCATCGCGCTGTCCGACTCGATCCAGGACGTACGCTCGATACACGCTCGATCCGACGGCTTCCAGTCATCGTCTACGACTGGTGTGCACCCGTGACCGTCAACCTTCTAACCCTAATTTCTCACTCGATTCTCAACGGATTTTTGTGTTCTTATGCTCTATGGATTCGTCTTGAGGAGACGAACACATCCATACGGCAAACATGTATTTAAATTGACTCAAATTAAATGGAGAATCTCTGTAAGCTCGGGAAGAAGAGTGAGTTCATACCTTTGCTCAGAGAAGTGAAGCTTCGATCTGAGAGTTGTGTCACCTTCGATTGGATCCCAGCAAGCTCCAGATGAAGTCTCCTGGTCTGGTGAATTGCCTAGGTATGATTTCGACCAAGCCCGATCACAAAGCTTGGAGTCTGGAACAAGCGGGTGGCACAGGGATGGGGCTTTCGGTGGGAAACTTCTCCTCTTGGTGCGGTGAAGGTGTAGGACCAGTCAATTTGAAGATTGATCCACTTGTGAAGAAGTGTCCTGGTTTTTGGGCTAAAGTTTGAGCTCGAAATTGAGCTCGTTGGAGGGAATGGGGCTGGCATTCAGTGGGGATCAAGTGCTCTATGTGTGGAGAGTGATCTGGAATGATTTTGGCAGAGTTTCCCTAAGGTTTTGGTTCAGCACCTCTCATGGCCGAGAGGGGGTGGTGTTTAAATAGAGGTGGCTGGAGAGCCTCACAGGGATGGCCAAGGGTTGGGATCAGCTGCTCTTGGCATGGGAAGAACAGCCATGGTGGCCATTGGGCATGGGGCAGCTCAGCAGGTGAGAATTCCAAGTTTGGGCTCACATGTGAGCTCTCGGCCTGGTGGTTTCCGGCGGCTGTGGTGGCTGGCCGGCCAGGGTCAGGTCACCCTCAAGGTCAGGTGGGTCAGGGCTGGAAGTTGGTGAAGGCAATTGAGCTTGGACATGTGTAAAGTGTTTGGATTGAAATGGAATGGGGGGAAGGCTATACTTGGCTAGTTTTGGTCAACCCATTTGTTTGGGCTGGGTTCACCTCCCCAGGGCTGGCCTTGGGCTGAGAAAATCAGTTAGGCTAGCTGGTCAAAAGGTGGTGAGGTCTCTTTCTAAGAATATTTAGATTAAATCTTGGTTAAGGGGAAACATGCTTAAGGCTAATGACTTTTAGGAGGTGGTTAAAGGGCCTCCTCCTTTTGCCATTTAAAGAGGGTTGACCACTTAGAAATCCTCATGGCTTGCCAATGGCTTACATGTGGCTTCATGGCTCCATGTGGCTTGGGAAAAGATTGGGTCAATTTCATGAAAAGGGATATTATGGATTTTGGTATTTTAATGGAAATTGCTATGGGGCTTGATTTGGAATTGTTTAATTGATGATTTTGAAACTTAGGGGTGATTTTGATTAAATGGATGATGAGGGGAAGTGTCATGTGGGCTTTAGGATGATTTGGGCTTTTGAATTTGATGGAAGTGGGCTTTTAGGAAGGTTTAAGGGAAGTGGGCTTTTTGATTTTAGGATGGGCATTTGGGTGAAAATTTTGTGAAGGACCATGTCAAATAAATGTTGGGTTTGATTTATGGAGTGTCATGAGTGATTTGAAGCAAGTTGGGAGTGATTTGGGTTTGAATTGGGTTGGATTTGGGCTTTTTTGGTGAATGGGCCAACATAGGTCAAATTGGGCTTACTTGGGCCAATGTTGGGCTAGGGTTGAAATTGATGTAAAATAAATGTTGAAAATGGCTTATGGGGCTGTTTTAAAGAGTTTTCAACTTTGATTGGGTCTTGATTTTGGGGTTTGGGCCTATATGGGCTAGGTTTAGGTGTAGGCCCATTTAAGGGATTTTGGCTTTGGGTTGAATTTGAGTGGGGTTTGGGTCTAAATTTTGAGCAAATCATGTTAGTGTTTTGTTTATGGGGATGTTAAGGAAGGTTTAGAAAAGATTTGGGGTTAATTGGAGTTGAATTGGGTTAGTTTGGGTCATGTTTGGATCATGGGTCCAAATTGGGCTTTAAGGCCAAAAGTGAAATTGGATCCAAATATCAATCAAATTGAACTTGGATTTGGTCTAGATTGGTGTTGGGGATGTTGAATTGAAATTTAGAATTGAATTGGTCCAGAATTTGGGTCAATTGGATAGGTTTGGTTTGACATTGGGTTCACTTTGGGTTAAAATGGGTCAAATTGGGAATTTTTACAAAAGTGGAGTAAATTGACAAAATTGGCCCATGGTGTAGTTGAACAAAATGAAATTGGGAATATTTGGGATTTTCTGGAATTTTCTGGGAATTTTCTGAATTTTTGGATTTTTTTTGGCTAAGAGGGGCATTTTGGGTATTTGGAGGGTATTGGGGGGTATTTTTGGAATTTTTGGTATTTTTGGCTATGGATGATCAATTTGATTGGTGAGGAAATGTTTGAGATTGGTCTTGAGGATTTTTTGGGTGATTTAGGTGATTTTGCAAATTTTGGGTGGTTTCAAGGGTTTTGGGTAGGCTAAGCGGGTGTAGGGTCCCGGGGGTCAAAAATTGAAAATTTGGAAAATTGAAGCTTGGGTGAATGTAAGTGGAATGAAATCATTTTGGTTGAGCCATGAAGCCATATCAAGCCCACATGAGCCATAAAGGGACTCATTTGAGGCACCCACTATGTTGTTCCTAACCCTCTTAGCGAGGGCTTAGGGGTTAAAGACCATCCATGTGAATCACCTTGCATGAGTTAGGAGGTCAAATTGGATATGGGTGTGGTTTTAAGAGGTGTGTGAAAGTGTAGTGTATAGGTGTAGTGTGTGTGTAAGTCAGCCCCTTCACCGGACTGGGCCACCCAGAGCGGTCTCTGAGGCCAAAGAGTCCTATAGGAACTCATCCTTTAAACTTCCACATTTGATCTCAACCCTCTAGGTGATTAGGGGTCTACAATCAAGTTTGTGGAGTTTGCAGGGAGTTAGGAAGTGGTTTGAATTTCTAAGTGGTGGGTCCCAATTCTAATCCTCTAGGATAGTCAAAGGAAAAGCCTAAGGCTAGATCCTAAGTACTAAAGAGAAGGAGAGAAGACCTCATCAAAAATGAGGTCAACAACCAATTAAGTCAACTTTTGAACAAAAAATAAATTTTGTTCAAAATAGTCAATTTTTGACCTAATGACCAATTAACGACCCAATAAGTCAATCTCCGACCAAAAAGTTAACTTTGGCCATAATGTTCAATCATTGACCCTATGACAAAACCATTGACCCGACAGATCAACTTTTGAACAAAAAGACAACTTTGGTCAAAATTGTAAATCCTTGATCCAATGACGAACCCACTGACCTAATAGATCGACTTTTGACGAAAAAGTTAATTTTGGTCAAAATAGTAAATTTTTGACTTATTTAACAATTATTGACCCAATAGGTCAACCTTTAACCAAAAAGTTAACTTTAGTCAAAATGGTCAAACCTTAACCCAACAACCAACCCATTGACCGAACGAGTCGACTTTTTGTCCAAAAAGTCAATTTTGGTCAAAATAGTCAAATTTTGACCTAATGACCCCCATTGACCAAATAGGTCAACTTCTGACCAAAAAGTCAACTTTGGTCAAAATGGTCAATTTTTGACCCAATGACAAACTCATTGACCCAAAGGTCAACTTTTGACAAAAAAGTCAACTTTAGTCAAAATGGTCAATTCTTGACCCAATGACCACAACAATGACCCAAGAAGTCAAAAATTGAACAAAAGTTAATTTGGGTCAATTTTTTACCTAATGACCAATTATTGACCCAATAATTCAATCTCTGACCAAAAAGTCGACTTTAGCAATAATGGTCGATCACGACCACTATGATGAAAACTATTGACCCAACGAGTCGACTTTTGAACAAAAAGATAACTTTGGTCAAAATTGTAAATCCTTGACCGAATGACCAACCCATTGACCCAATAGATCGACTTTTGACGAAAAAGTCAATTTTGCTCAAAATAGTAAATTTTTTACTTATTTACCAATTACTGACCTCATAGGTCAACTTTTGACCAAAAGGTCAACTTTGGTCAAAATGGTCAATCCTTAACCCAATGACCAACCCATTGACCCAGAAGGACAACTTTTGACAAAAAAAGTCAACTTTGGTCAAAATTGTCAATTTTTGATCTAATGATCACCTCATTGACCCAAAAGTTCAACTTTTGACCAAAAATTCAAATTTGGTCAAAATGGTCGATATCTGACACAATGACCTAAATGTCAACTTAGGTGAAAATGGTCAATCCTTGATACAATGACCAACCCATTGACCAAATTTGTCAACTTTTGACTAAAAAGACAACTTTGGTCAAAATGGTCAATCCTTGAACCAACGACCAACTAATTGACCCAATAGGTCAACTTTTGACGAAAAAGTCAATTTTGGTCAAAATTGTCAATTTTTGACCTAATGGCCAATTATTAACCTAGAAAGCAAATCTCTGATAAAAAAGTTAACTTTTGTCAAGATGGTCAATCTTTGACCCAATGACAAACCCAATGACCCAATAGGTCAGCTTTTGACCAAAAAGTTATTTTTTTTCAAAATAGTAAATTTTTTACTTATTTACCAATTATTGACCCAATAGGTCAACTTTTGACCAAAAAGTCAACTTTGGTCAAAATGGTCAATCCTTGACCCAATGACCAACTCATTGACTCAAATGGACAACTTTTGACAAAAAAAGTTAATTTTGGTCAAAATTGTCAATTTTTTACCTAATGACCCCCTCATTGACCCAAAAGGTCAATTTTTAACCAAAAAGTCAAATTTGGTCAAAATGGTCAATTTCTGACACAATGACCTAAATGTCAACTTTGGTGAAAATGGTTAATTCTTGATCCAATGACCAACACATTGACCCAATTTGTCAATCTTTAACTAAACAATCATTTTTGGCCAAAATAGTTAATCCTTGACCCAATGACCAACCCATTAACCCAATAAGCAACTTTTGACCAAAAAGTCTATTTTCCTCAAAATTTTCAATTTTTGACCAAATGACGGCCTCAATGACCAGAATTGGTCAAATTTTAACCATAAAGACAACTTTAGTCAAAATAGTCAATCCTTGACTCAATGACCAACCCATTAATCCAATAAGTCAACTTTTGACCCAAAAATCTATTTTCCTTAAAATTGTCAATTTTTGACCTAATGACCGCTTCATTGACCTGCATTGGTGAACTTCTAACCATAAAGACAACTTTGGTCAAAAAAGTCAATCCTTGACCCAATGACCAAACCATTGACCCAATAGATAAACTTTTGACAAAAAGTCAATTTTACTCAAAATAGCCAATTTCAGACCTAGTGACCAATTATTGACCCAGTAAGCAAATCTCTGACCAAAAAGTCAACTTTGGACAAAATGGTCAATCCTTGACCCAATGACCAACCCATTGACCTAATAGGTCAACTTTTGACCAAAAAGTCAATTTTGGTCAAAATAATCAATCCTTGACCAAATGTCCAACCCATTGACCGAATAGGTTAACTTTTGACCAAAAAGTTAAATTTGGCCAAAATAGTCAATTTTTGAATTAATGACCAATTATTGACCCAATAAGTCAATCTCTGACTAAAAAGTCAACTTTTGTCAAAATGGTCAATCCTTGACCCAATGACAAACCCATTGACCCAACAGGTCAACTTTTGACCAAAAAGTCAATTTTGGTCAAAATAGTCAATTTTTTACCTAATGACCACCCATGACCCAATAGGTCAACTTTTGACCAAAAAGTCAACTTTGGTCAAAATGATCAATTTTTGACCCAATGACCAACCCATTGACTCAATAGGTTAACTTTTGACTAAAAAGTCATCTTGGGTCAAAATGGTCAATTCTTGAACCAATTACCAACTCATTGACCAAATAGGTCAACTTTTGACCAAAAAGTCAACTTTGGTCAAAATGGTTAATTTCTGACCCAATGACCAACCTGTTGACCCTATGAGTTAATTTTTAACCAAAAATTCAATTTTGGTCAAAATAGTCAATTTTTGACATAATAACCAATTATTGACCCAATAAGTCAATCTCTGACCAAAAAGTCAACTTTGGTCAAAATGGTCAATCCTGGACCCAATGATAAACCCTTTGACCCAGTAGGTCTACTTTTGACAAGGAAGTCAATTTTGGTCAAAATAGTCAGTTTTGGACCTAATGACCACCCACTGACCCAATATGTCAGCTTTTGGCCTAAAAGTCAACTTTGGCCAAAATGGTCAATTTTTGACCCAATGACCAACCCATTGACACAATAGATCCACTTTTGACCAAAAAATTATATTCGGTCAAAATGGTCAATTTCTGACCTAATGACAACCCCGTTGATCCATTGGGTCAACTTTTGACAAAAAATTTAATTTTGGTACAAATAATCAATTTTTGATCTAATGAACATTTATTGACCCAATAAGACAATCTCTGACCAAAAAGTCAACTTTGGTCAAAATGGTCAATCCTTGACCCAAAGACCAACCCATTGACCCAAAAGGTCAACTTTCGACCAAAAAGTCAGCTTTGCTCAAAATTGTCAATCTTAACTCAATGACCAACCCATTGACCCAATAGGTCATCTTTTGATCAAAAAGTCAATTTTGGTCAAAATTGACAATTTCTGACCTAATGACCAATTATTTACCCAGTAAGACAATCTCTGATAAAAAGTTATTTTTTGTCAAATTGGTTAATCTTTGACCCAATGACAAACCCATTGACCAAATAGGTCAACTTTTGATCAAAAGTCAACTTTGGTCAAAATGGTCAATTTCTGACCCAATGACTAACCCACAAATAGGTAAACTTTTGACGAAAAAGTCAACTTTGGTCAAAATATTCAAACCTTGACCAAATGACCAACCCATTGACGCAATATGTCAACTTTGACCAAAAAGTCAATTTTGGTCAAAATTGTTAAATTTAGACCTAATGACCCTCCATTAACCAAATAGGTCAACTTTTGACCAAAAAGTCAACTTTGCTCAAAATGGTCATTTTTTAATCCAATGACCAACGCATTGATCAATAGGTCAACTTTTGACCAAAAAGTCAACTTTGGTCAAAATATTCAATTCTTGACCCAATGACCAACACATTAACCCAGTAAGTCAGCTTTTGATAAAATAGTCAACTTTGGTCAAAATAGTCAACTTTTACCTATTAACCACCCATTGACCCAATAGGTCAACTGATGACCATAAAGTCAACTTTGGTCAAAATGGTCTAATTTTAACCCAATGACCAACCCACTGACCCAATAGGTCAACTTTTGACCAAAAAATTATCTTTGGTCAAAATGGTCAATTCTTGACCAAATTACCAACTCATTGGCCAAATAAGTTAACTTTTGACCAAAAAGTCAACTTTGGTCAAAAAGGTCAATTTCTGACCCCATGACTGGCCTGTTGACCCAATAAGTCAATCGCTGACCAAAATGTTAACTTTGGTCAAAATGGTTAATCCTTGACCAATTGACAAACCCATTGAACCAATAGGTTAACTTTTAACCAAAAAGTCAATTTTGGTAAAATTAATCAATTTTTGACCTAATGACCACCCATTGACCCAATAGGTCAACTTTTGACCAAATAGTCAACATTGGTCAAAACGGTATATTTTTCACCTAATGATCAACCCATTGACCCAATATATCAACTTTTGTCTAAAAAGTCATCTTTGGTCAATATGGACAATTCTTGACCCAATTGCCAACTCATTGACCAAATAGGTCAACTTTTGACCAATAAGTCAACTTTGGTCAAAATGGTTAATTTCTGACCCAATGACAACCCCGTTGACCCAATGGGTCAACTTTTGAGAAAAAAATTAATTTTGTTTAAAATAATCAATTTTTAACCTAATAAACTATTATAGACCCAATAAGTCAATCACTGACCAAAATGTCAACTTTTGTCAAAATGGTCAATCCTTGACCCAATGACCAACCCATCGACCCTATAGGTCAACTTTTGACCAAAAAGTCAACTTTGGTCAGAATGATCATTCTTTGACCCAATGTCCAACCCATTGGCCTAATAGGTCAACTTTTGACCAAAAATTCAATTTTGGTCAAAATAGTCAATTTTTGAATTGATGACCAATTATTGACCCAATAAGTCAATCTCTGACCAAAAAGTTAACTTTTGTCAAAATGGTCAATCCTTAACCCAATGACCAACCCATTGACACAACAGGTCAACTATTGACCAAAAAGTCAATTCTTGTCAAAATAGTCGATTTTTGACCTAATGACCACCCATTGACCCAATAGGTTAACATTTGACCAAAAAGTCAACTTTGGTAAAAAATGGTCAATTTTTGACCCAATGACCAACCCATTGGCCCAATAGGTCAACTTTTGACTAAAAAGTCATCTTTGGTCAAAATGGTCAATTCTTAACCCAATTACCAACTCATTGATTAAATAGGTAAACTTTTGACCAAAAAGTCAACTTTGGTAAAAATGGTCAACTTCTGACCCAATGACCACCCCGTTGACCAAATGGGTCAACTTTTGACAAAAAAATTAAATTTTTGTCAAAATAATTAATTTTTTGACCTGATAACCAATTATTGACTCAAAAAGTCAATCTATGACCAAAAAGTCAACTTTGGTCAAAAAGGTCAATCCTTGACCGAATGACAAACCCTTTGACCAAATAGGTCAACTTTTGACCAATAAGTCAACTTTGGTCAAAATGCTCAATCCTTGACCCAATGACCAACCCATTGACCCAATAAGTTATCTTTTGACCAAAAAGTCAACTTTGGTCAAAATAGTCAATTTCTGACATAATGACCAATTGTTGACCCAGTAAGCCAATCTCTGACCAAAAAGTTTACTTTTGTCAAAATGGTTAATCTTTGACCTAATGACAAACCCATTAACTGAATAGGTCAGGTTTTGACCAAAATGTTAACTTTGGTCAAAATGGTCAATTCTTAACCCAATGACCAACCCATTGACACAATAGGTCAACTTTTGACCAAAAAATATATTTTGGTCAAAATGGTAACTCCTTAACCTAACGACCAACCCATTGACACAATAGGTCAACTTTTGACCAAAAAATCAATTTCGTTCAAAATAGTCAATTTTTTTACCAAATGACCAATAATTGACCCAGTAAGCCAATCTTTGACCAAAAGTCAATTTTGGTCAAAATGGTCTATCCTTGACCCAATGACCAACCTATTGACCCAATAGGTCAGCTTTTGACCAAAAGGTCAACTTTGGTCAAAATGATCAATCTTTGACCAAATGACCGATCCATTGGCCTAATAGGTCAACTTTTGACCAAAAAGACAATTCTGGTCAAAATCGTCAATTTTTTAATTAATGACCAATTATTGACCCAATAAGTCAATCTCTGACCACAAAGTCAACTTTGGTCAAAATGGTCAGTCCTAGACCAAATAACAAACCCAATGACCCAATAGGTCAACTTTTGACCAAATAGACAATTTTGGTCAAAATAGTTAATTTTTGACTTAATGACCTCCCATTGACCCGATACAGTCGACTTCGACCAAAAATCGACTTTGGTCAAAATGGTTAATTTTTGCCTGATGACGAACCCATCGACCCAATAGAGCTGACTTTTGACAAAAAAAGTCATGTTTGGTCAAAATGGTCGATTCTTGACCAAATTACCGACTCATTAACCAAATAGGTCAACTTTTGACCAAAAAGTGAACTTGGTCAATTTCTGACCCAATGACCACCCCGTTGACCCAATGGGTTAACTTTTGACCAAAAATTCAATTTTTGTCAAAATAGTTATATTTTGAATTAATGATCAATTATCGACCCAATAAGTCAATCTCTGACCAAAAAGTCAACATTGGTCAAAATGGTCAATCATTGACCTAATGACAAACCCATTGACCCAATAGGTCAACATTTCACCAAAAAGTCAATTTTGGTCAAAATAGTTAATTTTTGAACTAATAAACACCCATTGACCCAATAGGTCAACTTTTGACCAAAAAGTCAACTTTGGTCAAAATGATCAATTTTGACCCAATGACTACCCCATTGACCCAATATATCAACTTTTGACCAAAAAGTCATCTTCGGTCAAAATGAACAAATCTTGACCTAATTACCAACTCATTGACCGAATAGGTCAACTGTTGACCAAAAAGTCAACTTTGGTCAAAATGGGCACTTTCCGACCTAATGATAATCTCGTTGACCCAGATAGGTCGACTTTGTAAAGAAATTAATATTGTTTAAAATAATCGATTCTTAACTTTAATGAAATATTATTTACCAAATAAGCCGATCTCGACCAAAAAGTCAACTTTGGTTTGGTTAAAATGGTCGATCCTTGACCTGATGAGCGACCTATTGACCTGATAGGTCGACTTTTGATGAAAAAGTCGACTTTAGTCAAAATGTTCAATCCTAGACCCAATGACGACCCATCGACCCGATAGACTAACTTTTGACAAAAAAATTAATTTTGGTCAAAATAATCGATTTTCGACCTAAAGACAAATTATTGATCCGAGTAAAATCGATCTTTGACAAAAAAGTCAACTTTGGTCAAAATGGTCTATCATTGACCCAAACGATCGACCCATTGACCCAAACGGTCAACTTTGGTCAAAATGATCAATCATTAACGCAATGACCAACCCATTAGCTTAATAGGTCAACTTTTGACCAAAAAGTCAATTTTGGTCAAAATAACTAATTTTTGAATTAATGACCAATTATTGACCCCATATGTCAATCTCTGACCACAAAGTCAACATTGGTCAAAATGGTCAATCCTAGACCCAATGACAAACCCATTGACCCAATAGGTCAACTTTTGACAAAATAGTCAATTTTTGTCAAAATAATAAATTTTTGACTTAATGACCACCCATTGACCCAATAAGTCAACTTTAGTCAAAATGGTCAAATTTTGACCCAATGTCCAACCCATTGACCCAATAGGTCAACTTTTGACGAAAAGTCATCTTTGGTCTAAATGGACAATTCTTGACCAAAATACCAACTCATTGTCCAAAAAGTTAACTTTTGACCAAAAAGTTAAGTTTAGTCAAAATGGTCAATTTCGGACCCAATGACCACCCCGTTGTCCCAAAGGGTTATCTATTGACCAAAAATTCAATTTTGGTCAATATAGTCAATTTTTTTACCAAATGACCAATAATTGACCCAGTAAGCCAATCTTTGACCAAAAGTCGATTTTGGTCGAAATGATTCATCCTTGACCCGATGACCGACCTATTGACCCAATAGGTCGACTTTTGACAAAAGGTCGACTTTAGTCAAAATGATCGATCTTTGACCAAATGACCGACCCATTGGCCCAATAGGTCGACTTTTGACCAAAAAGTCAATTTCGGTCAAAATCGTCAATTTTTAATTAATGACCAATTATTGACCTGATAAGTCGATCTCGACCACAAAGTCGACTTTGGTCAAAATGGTCAATCCTAGACCAAATAACAAACCCAATGACCCAATAGGTCAACTTTTGACCAAATAGATAATTTTGGTCAAAATAGTTAATTTTTGACTTAATGACCTCCCATTGACCCAATAGGTCAACTTCTGACCAAAAAGTCAACTTTGGTCAAAATGGTTAATTTTTGCCCAGTGACCAACCCATTGACCCAATAGATCAACTTTTGACAAAAAAAGTCATGTTTGGTCAAAATGGTCAATTCTTGACCAAATTACCAACTGATTAACCAAATAGGTCAACTTTTGACCAAAAAGTGAACTTGGTCAATTTCTGACCCAATGACCACCCCGTTGACCCAATGGGTTAACTTTTGACCAAAAATTCAATTTTTGTCAAAATAGTTATATTTTGAATTAATGATCAAGTAAGTCAATCTCTGACCAAAAAGTCAACATTGGTCGAAATGGTCAATCATTGACCTAATGACAAACCCATTGACCCAATAGGTCAACATTTCACCAAAAAGTCAATTTTGGTCAAAATAGTTAATTTTTGAACTAATAAACACCCATTGACCCAATAGGTCTACTTTTGACTAAAAAGTCAACTTTGGTCAAAATGATCAATTTTGACCCAATGACTACCCCATTGACCTAATATATCAACTTTTGACCAAAAAGTCATCTTCGGTCAAAATGAACAAATCTTGACCTAATTACCAACTCATTGACCAAATAGGTCAACTGTTGACCAAAAAGTCAACTTTGGTCAAAATGGGCACTTTCCGACCTAATGATAACCTCGTTGACCCAATGGGTCAACTTTTGGCAAAGAAATTAATATTGTTTAAAATAATCAATTCTTAACCTAATGAAATATTATTTACCGAATAAGCCAATCTCTGACCAAAAAGTCAACTTTGGTTAAAATGGTCAATCCTTGACCCAATGAGCAACCTATTGACCCAATAGGTCAACTTTTGATGAAAAAGTCAACTTTAGTCAAAATGTTCGATCCTAGACCCAATGACCAACCCATCGACCCAATAGACCAACTTTTGACAAAAAAATTAATTTTGGTCAAAATAATCAATTTTTGACCTAAAGACAAATTATTGATCCAGTAAGTCAATCTTTGACAAAAAAGTCAACTTTGGTCAAAATGGTCTATCATTGACCCAAACGATCGACCCATTGACCCAAACGGTCAACTTTGGTCAAAATGATCAATCATTAACGCAATGACCAACCCATTAGCTTAATAGGTCAACTTTTGACCAAAAAGTCAATTTTGGTCAAAATAACTAATTTTTGAATTAATGACCGATTATTGACCCCATATGTCGATCTCTGACCACAAAGTCGACATTGGTCAAAATGGTCGATCCTAGACCCGATGACAAACCCATTGACCCGATAAGTCAACTTTTGACAAAATAGTCGATTTTGAGTCGAAATAATAAATTTTTACTTAATGACCGACCCATTGACCCAATAAATCGACTTTAGTCGAAATGGTCGATTTTCGACCCAATGTCCAACCCATTGATCTGATAGGTCGACTTTAGACGAAAAGTCGTCTTTGGTCAAAATGGACGATTCTTGACTCAAAATACCGACTCATTGTCCAAAAAGTTAACTTTTGACCAAAAGTTAAGTTTAGTCGAAATGGTTAATTTCGACCCGATGACTACCCCGTTGACCCAAAGGGTTATCTATTGACCAAAAATTGATTTTGGTCGATATAGTCGATTTTTGACCTAATGACCAATTATTGACTCGAATAAGTCGATCTCGACCAAAAAGTCAACTTTGGTGCTAAATTGTCGATTCTTGACCCAATGACAAACCCATTGACCCAATAGGTCAACTTTGACCAACAAGTCAATTTTGGTAAAAATAGTCAATTTCTGACCTAATGACCGACCACCAATTGACCCAATTGGTCAACTTTTAACCAAAAAAGTCAACTTTGGTCAAAAACTCAACTTTGGTCAAATGGCCAATTTTTAACCAAATGACCAACCCATTGACCCAATAGTTTAACTTTTGACCAAAAAGTCATATTTGGTAAAAATGGTCAATTCTTTACCCAATAGATTAACTTTTGAACAAAAATTCAATTTTGGTCAAAATGGGTAAAATTTTGACCTAAAAGTCATTTTTGGTCAAAATGGTCAATTTCTGACCCAATGACCCTCCTGTTCACCCAATCGGTTAACTTTGACCAAAAATTCGATTTTTTTCAAAATAGTCAATTTTTGACCTAATGACCAATTATTGACCCAATAAGTCAATCTCTCACCAAAAGTCAACTTTGGTCAAAATACTCAATCATTGACCCAATGACAAACCCATTGACCCAATAGGTCAACTTTTGACCAAAAAGTCAATTTTTTCAAATAGTCGATTTCGACTTAAAGACCACTATTTTCTAATGAGATGACTTTTGACCGAAAAGTCGATTTTAGTCACAATAGTCGATTTTTCACCTAATGACCAATTGTAGACCCGATAAGCCGATCTCGACCAAAAGTCGACTTTGGTTAAAATGGTCGATCCTTGACCTAATGACCGACCCATTGACCTAATAGGTCGACTTTTGACCGAATAGTCAACTTTGGTCAAAATGGTAAATCCATAACCCAATGACCAACCCATTGACACAATAGGTCAACTTTTAACCAAAAAATCAATTTTGGTAAAAATAGTCAATTTTTTACATAATGACCAATTATTGACTAAGTAAGCCAATCTCTGACCAAGAAGTCAACTTTGGTCGAAATGGTCATCCTTGACCCGATGACCGACCCATCGACCCGATAGGTCGACTTTTGACCGAAAAGATCAACTTCGGTCGAAATGATCGATCATTGACCGAATGACTAACCCATTGGCCAATAGGTCGACTTTTGACCAAAAGTCGATTTTGGTCAAAATAGTCAATTTTTGAATTAATGACCATTTATCGACCCGATAAGTCGATCTCTGACCACGAAAGTCGACTTTGGTCGAAATGGTCGATCTCTAGACCCGATGACAAACCCATCGACTATAGATTGACTTTTGACCAAATAGACGATTATGGTCAAAATAGTCAACTTTCGACTTAATGACCACCAATTGACATAGGTCAACTTTTGACCAAAAAGTCAACTTTGGTGAAAACGGTCAGTTTTTGACCCAATGACCAACTCATTGACCCAATAGGTCAACTTTTAACTAAAAAGTCATCTTTGGTCAAAATGGTTAATTCTTGACCAAATCACCAACTCATTGACCGAATAGGTCGACTTTCGACCAAAAGTCGACTTTGGTCGAGATGGTTAATTTTTGACCCGATGACTGAACTTATTGACCAAATAAGTCAACTTTTGACCAAAAAGACTTTTTTGATCAAAAAGGTCAATTCATGACGAAATTACCAACCCATTGACCAAATGGGTCAAATTTTGACCAAATGGGTCAATTTCTACCCAATGACCACCCTGTTAACGCAATGGGTTTTCTATTGACATAAAATTCAATTTTGGTAAAAATAGTCAATTTTTTACCTAATGACCAATTTTTGACCCAATAAGTCGATCGTGACTAAAAAACAACTTTGATCAAAATGGTCGACCCTTGACCCGATGACACTGCCATTGACTCAAAATGTCGATATTTGACCAAAAAGTCAATTTTGGTCGAATAATCGATTTTTGACTTAATGACCACCCATTGACCCAAAGAATGACTTTTGACCCAAAAAGTCGATTTTGGTCGAAATAGTCATTTTTGACCTAATGACCGATTATTTACCCAAGTGAGGCAATCTCGACGAAAAAATCAACTTTGGTCAAAATGGTCAATCATTGACCCAATGACCAACCTATAGACCCAATAGGTCAACTTTTGACTAAAGAGTAAACATTCGTCAAAATGATCAATCCTTAACCTAATGACCAACCTATTGGCCTAATAGATCAACGTTTGACCACAAAGTCAATTCTGGTCAAAATAGTCAATTTTTGAATTAATGACCAATTATTGACCCAATAAGTCAATCTCTAACCAAAAGTCGAGTTTGATCAAAATGGAAAATCCTTGATCCAATAATAAACCCATTGACCCCTATCGGTCAAATTTTTGACCAAAAAGTCAATTTTGGTCAAAATAGTCAATTTTGGTCAAAATAGTCAATTTTTGACCTAATGACCATCCATAGACCCAATAGGTCAACTTTTGACCAAGAAGTCAACTTTGGTCAAAATGGTCAATTTTTGACTTGATGCCTAACCCATGACCCAATAGGTCAATTTTTGACGAAAAAGTCATCTTCGGTCAAAATGGTCAATTCTTTACACAATTACCAACTCATTGACCAAAAAGGTCAACTTTTGACAAAAAAAGTCAACTTTGGTCAAAATGATCGATTTCGACCCAATGACGCCCCGTTGACCCATTATTTTAACTTGAGACCAAAAATTCAATTTTGGTCAAAATAATAAATTTTTAGCAAAATGACAAACTCATTGGTCCAATAGGTCAATTTTTGACCAAAAAGTCAATTTTGGTCAAAATAGTCAAATTTTGTCCTATTGACCACCCAATTAACTCAATAGGTCAACTTTTGACAAAAAAGTCAACTTTTGTCGAAATGGTCGATTTCGACCGATGACTGACCAATTGACCCGATAGGTCGACTTTTGACCAAAAAGTCAATTTTGATCGAAATAGTCGATTTTCGACCTAATGACCAATTATTGACCCGGATGAGCAATCTCGACCAAAAAATCGACTTTGTTCATAATGGTTAATCCTCGACCCAATGACCAACCCATTGACCTAATAGGTCAACTTTTGACCAAAAAGTCAACTTTGGTCAAAATGATCAAACCTTGACCCAATGATCAATGCATTGGCCTAATAGGTAAACTTTTGACCAAAAAGTCAATTTTGATCAAAATAGTAAATTTTTGACTTAATGACCAGTTATTGACTCAGTATGTCAATCTCCAACCAAAAAGACAACTTTGCTTAAAATGGTCAATCCTTGACCCGATAACGAACCCATTGATCCGATAGGTCGACTTTTGACCAAAAAGTCGATTTTGGTCGAAATAGTCGATTTTGACCTAATGACCACCCATTTATTCAATAAGTCAACTTTTGACCAAAAAGTAATTTTTGGTCAAATGGTCAATTTTTGACCCAATCACCAACCCAATAACACAATAGGAAACTTTTGAGTAAAAAGTCATTTTTGGTCAAATTGGTCAATTCTTGATCCAATTACCAACTCGTTGAGCAAATAGGTCATCTTTAGACCAGAAATTCAACTATGGCTAAAATTGTGAATTTTTTTACCTAATTACCAATTATTAAGTTTAGCTCTGACTAAAAAATCAACTTTGGTCAAAATGGTCAATCCGTGACCCAATGAAAAACCTATTGACCCAATAGGACAACTTTTAATCAAAAACTCAATTTTGATCAAAATAGCCAATTTTTGATCTAATGACCACCCGTTGATCCAATAGGTAAACTTTTGACCAAAAAGTCAACTTTGGTCGAAATGGTCGATTTTCACCTGATGACCGACCCATTGACCCGATAGATCGACTTTTAACCAAAAAGACATATTCGATCAAAATGGTCGATTCTTGACCCGATTACTGCTCATTGACCAAAAGGTCGACTTTTGACCAAAAGTCGACTTTGGTCGAAATGGTCCATTTCGACCTAATCACCGCCACGATTGACCCGATGACCGATTATTGACCAACTAAGCCGATCTCGACCAAAAGTTAACTTTGGTCGAAAATGGTCAATCCTTGACCCGAACACCAACCCATCGACTGTTCGGTCGACTTTTGACAAAAGTCATCTTTGGTCAAAATAGTAAATTCTTGACCCTAGTACTAACTCATTGACCAAATAGGTCAACTTTTGACCCAATGACCCAATGATCAATTTCTGACCCAATGACCACCTCATTGACCCAATAGGATAACTTTTGACAAAAAATTCAATTCTGGTCAAAATAAATCAACATTTGACCAAAAAGTCATCTTTGGTTAAAATGGTCAATTTCTAACCCAATCACCCCCCCGGTTGACCCAATGGTTTAAATTTTGACCAAAAATTCAATTCTGGTCAAAATAGTCAATTTTTGACCAAATGACCAATTATTGACCCAATAAGTTAATCTCTGACCAAAAAGTCAACTTTGGTCAAAATGATCAATCCTTGACCCAATGACAAACCCTTTGACCCAATAGGTCAACTTTTAACCAAAAAGTCAATTTTGGTCAAATAGTTAATTTTTTACATAATGTCCACCCATTGACCCAATAGGACAACTTTTGACTAAAAAGTCAATTTTGGTCAAAATAGTCAATTTTTGACCTAATGACTAAATATTGACCCGATGAAGCGATCTCGACCGAAAAGTCGGCTTTGGTCGAAATGGTCAATCCTTAACCCGATGACCAACCCATTGACCAAATAGGTCAACTTTTGACCATAATGTCAACTTTGGTCAAAATGATCAATCCTTGACCCAATGACAAACCCATTTGCCTAATAGGTCAACTTTTGACCAAAAAGTCAATTTAGGTCAAAATAGTCAATTTTTGAATTAATGAACAATTATTGACTCAAAAAGTTAACCTCCAACCAAAAAGTCAACTTTGGTCAAAATGATGAATCCTTGACTCAATGGTAAACCCATTGACCCAATAGGTCAACTTTCGACCAAAAAGTCAATTTTGGACAAAATAGTCAATTTTTAACATAATGACCATCCATTGACCCAATAGGTCACTTTTGACCAAAAAGTCAACTTTGGTCAAAATGGTCAATTTTTGACCCAATGACCAACCCATTGACCCAATAGGTCAATTTTTGACTAAAAAGACATCTTTGGTCAAAATAGTCAATTCCTAACCCAATTACCAACTCATTGGCCAAATAGGTCAACTTTTGACCAAAAACTCAACTTTGGTCAAAATGGTCAATTTCTGACCCAATGACCTCTTCGTTGACCCATTAGGTTAACTTTTGACCAAAAATTCAAATTTTAGTCAAAATAGTCAATTTTTGACCTAATGACCAATTATTGACCTAATAAGCCAATCTCTGACCAAAAAGTCAACTTCGGTCAAAATGGTCGATCCTTGACCGATAATGAGCCAATTGACCCAATATGTGACTTTTGACCAAAAAGTCGATTTTGGTCAAAATAGTCAATTTTTAACCTAAAGACCACACATTGACCCGAGAAGTCGACTTTCTGACCAAAAAGTCGAATTTGGTCAAAATGGTCAATTTTTGACCTAATGACCATCCCATTGACCCAATAGATCAAATTTTGAACAAAAAGACATCTTTAGTCAAAGTGGTCAATTCTTGACCCAATTACCAACTCATTGACAAAATTGGTCAACTTTTGACCAAAAAGTCAACATGGGTCGAAATGGTCAATTTCTGACCCAATGACCACCCTGTTGACCTAATGAGTTAACTTTTGACCAAAAATTCAATTTTGGTCAAAATAAGTTAACTTTCGACCAAAATGTCATCTTTGGTCAAAATAGTCAATTTCTGACCCAATGACCCCACGTTGACCCAATGGGTTAACTTTTGACCAAAAATTCAATTTTGGTCAAAATAGTCAATTTTTGACCTAGTGACCAATTATTGACCCAATAAGTCATTCTTTGAGCAAAAAGTCAACTTTGATAATGGTCAATCCTAGACCCAAAGACAAACCCATTGACTCAATAAGTTAACTTTTGACCAAAAAGTCAAATTTGGTCAAAATAGTCAATTTTTGTCTTATTGTCCACCCATTAACCCAATAAATAAACTTTTGACAAAAAAGTCAATTTTGGTCAAAATAGTTAATTTTTGACCTATTGACCAAATATCGACCTAGTAAGCCAATCACTGATAAAAAAAGTTAACTTTGGTCAATTTCTGACCCAATGGGTTATCTTTTGACAAAAAATTCAATTTTTGTCAAGGTAGTCAATTTTTGACTTAATGACCAATTATTGACCCAATAAGTGAATCTCTGGCCAAAAAGTTAACTTTGGTCGAAATGGTCGATCCATGACCCAGATGATGAGCCATTGACCTAGATAGAGTCGACTTTTGACGAAAAAGTCAATTTTTGTCAAAATAGTCAATTATTAACTTAATGACCACCCATTGATCCAATAGGTCAACTTTTGACCAAAAAGTCAATTTTCATCAAAATGATTAATTTTTGACCCAATGACTAACCCATTGACCAAATAGATCAACTTTTGACCAAAAATAATCTTTGGTCAAAATGGTCGATTCTCGACATGATTGACGACTCATTGCTTGAATAGGTTAACTTTTGACCAAAAAAGTTAACTTTAGTCAAAATGGTCAATTTCTGACCCAATGAGCACCCCGTTGACACAATGGATCAACTTTTGACAAAAAATTTAATTTTGGTCAAAATAGTCAATTTTTAACCTAATGACCAAAATAGTCAATTTTTGAATTAAGAACCAATTAATGACCCACTAAGTCAATCTCTAACCAAAAAGTCAACTTTGGTCGAAATGGTCGATCCTTGACCCGATGACAAACTCATTGACCCGATTGATCGACCTTTGACCAAAAGTCGATTTTGATTAAATGATCGATTCTTGACCTAATAACGCCCATTGACCAAATAGGTCAACTTTTAACCAAAAAGTTAACTTTAGTCAAAATAGTCAATTTTTGACCTAATGACCATCCATTGACCCAAAAGATTAACTTTTGACTAAAAAGTCAACTTTCGTCAAAATGGTCAATTTTTTACCAAATAAATCAACTTTTGACGAGAAAGTCATCTTCAGTCAAAATGGTCAATTCTTGACCCAATTACCAACTCATTGACCAAATAGGTCAACTATTGACCAAAAAGTCAACTTTGGTCAAAATGATCAATTTATGACACAATGACCACCCCGTTCACCCAATGAGTGAACTTTTTGAATAAAAATTTAATTTTGATCAAAATAATCAAATTTTGACCTAATGACCAATTATTGACCCAATAAGTCAATCTGTGACCAAAAAGTTAACTTTGGTCAAAATGTTCAATCCTTAAGCCAACGACCACCTCGTTGACCCAATAGTCAACTTTTGACCAAAAAGTCAACTTTGGTCAAAATGGTCAATCGTTGACACAATGACCCACCCATTGACCCGATAGGTCAACTTTTGACCAAAAAATCTATTTTGGTAAAAAATAGTCAACTTTTGAACTACTGACCATTTATTGACCCAGTAAAACAATCTGTGACCAAAAAGTCAACTTTGTTCGAAATGGTAAATCTTTGACCCAATGACCAACCCATTGACCCAATAGGTCTACTTTTGACCAAAAAGTCAACTTCGGTCAAAATGATCAATCCTTTACGCAATGACCAACACATTGGCCTAATAGGTTAACTTTTGACCAAAAAGTCAATTTTGGTCAAAATAGGTAATTTTTGAATTAATGACCAATTTTTGAATTATTGACCCGATAAGTCAATCTTAACCAAATTACCAACTCATTAACAAAATAGGTCAACTTTTAACCAAAAGAAAACTTTGGTCAAAATGGTCAATTTCTGACCCAACTACCTGCCTCATTGACCTAATGAGTTAACTTTTGACCAAAAATTCAATTTTGGTCAAAATAATCAATTTTTGAAATAATGACCACTTATTAATCCAATAAGTCAATCTCTGACGAAAAAGTCAACTTTGGACAAAATTGTCAATCATTGACCCAATGACAAACTCATTGACCCAATATGTCAACTTTTGGCCAAAAAGTAAATTTTTGTCAAAATAGTCAATTTTTGACCTAATGACCGCCCATTGACACAATAAGTCGACTTTTGACCAAAAGTCGACTTTGGTCAAAATGGTTAATTTTTGAACCCAATGACCACCCCTTGACCCAATGGGTTAACTTTTGGCCAAAAATTCAATTTTGGTCAAAATTGTCAATTTTTTACCTAATGACCATATATTAACCCAATAAGTTAATCTCTGACCAAAAAGTCAACTTGGCTAAAATGGTCAATCAATTACCAAATGACCAACCCATTGACCCAATACGTCAACATTTGACCAAAATGTCAATTTCGGTCGAAATTATCAACCTTTTACGCAATTACCAACCCATTGACCCAATATGTCAACTTTTGACCAAAAAGTCAACTTTAATCGAAATGGTCGATCCTTGACCCGATAAGCCGCTTACGACCGATAAGTCAACTTTTGACCAAAAAATCAATTTTGGTCAAAATAGTCAACTTTTGACCTAATCACCAATTAATTGACCCAGTAAACCAATCTCTGACCAAAAAGTCAACTTTGTTCGAAATGCTCAATCTTTGAACTAATGACTAACCCATTAACCCAATAGGTCATCTTTTGACCAACAAGTCAACTTTGGTCAAAATGATCAATCCTTGACGCAATGACCAACCCAATGGCCTAATAGGTTAACTTTTGACTAAAAAGTCAATTTTGGTCAAAATAATTAATTTTTGAATTAATGACTAATTATTGACCTGATAAGTCAATCTCTAACCAAAAAGTCAACTTTAGTCAAAATAGTCAATGATTGACACAAAGACCAACCCGTTGACCCAATAGGTCAACTTTTGACCAAAAAGTCAATTTTGGCCAAAATAGTCAATTTTTCTCCCAACGACCAACCCATTGACCCAATTGATCAACTTTTGACCAAAAAGCCATCTTCAGTCAAAATGGTCAATTATTGACTCAATTACCAACTCATTGACCAAATAGGTCAACTTTTGACAAAAAAGTCAACTTTGTTCAAAAGTCAACTTTCGTCAAAATAATCAATTTTTGACCTAATAACCATTTAATGACACAATAAGTCAATGTCTGACCAAAAAATCAACTTTGGTCAAAATGGTCAATCATTGACCCAATGACCAACCCATTGACCCAATATGTCAACTTTTGACCAAAAAGTCAATTTTGGTCGAAATTGTCCATCTTTTACGCAATGACCGACCCATTGACCTAATGGATCAACTTTTGACAAAAAAGTTAACTTTGGTCAAAATGGTCAATCCATGACCCAATGACCAACCCATTGACCCAATAGGTTATCTTTTGACCAAAAAGATAATTTTTGTCAAAATAGTCAAATTTTGACCTAATGACAACCCCATTAACCCAATAAGTCAACTTTTGACCAAAAAGTAAAGTTTGGTTAAAATAGTCAATTTCTGACCCAATGACCAACCCATTAACCAAATAGGTTAACTTTTGACCAAAAAGTCAACTTTGGTCGAAATGGTCAATCCTTGACCCAATGACCAACTTATAGACCCAATAGGTCAACTTTTGACCAAAATAGTTAATTTTTGACATAATGATCAATTATTGACCCAATAATTCAATCTCTGACCAAAAGATCAACTTTGGTCAAAGTGGTCAATCCTTGACCCAATGACGAACCCATTGACCCAATAGGTCAAAGTTTGACCAAAAAGTGAACTCTAGTCGAGAAAGTCAATTCTTGACACATAGACCAACCCATTGACACGATAGGTCCACTTTTGACCAAAAAGTTAATTTTGGTTAATATACTCTTTTTTTTACCTAATGACCACCATATTAACCCAATATGTCAACTTTTGACGAAAAAGTCAACTTTGGTCAAAATTGTAAATTTCTGTCCAATGACCACCCCATTGACCTAATTGGTCAACTTTTAACAAAAAATTCAATTTTGGTGAAAATACTCAATTTTTGACCTAATGACCCATTATTGACCCAACAAGTCAATCTCTGACCAAGAAGTCAACTTTGGTCGAAATAGTCAATCCTTGACCCAATGACCAACCCATTGACCGATATGTCGACATTTGCAAAAAGTCGATTTTGGTCGAAATACATCAATCTCTTGCGATAATGACCAACCCATCGACCCAATAGGTCGACTTGTGACCAAAAGTCAACTTTGGTCAAAATGGTCAATCATTGACCCAATAGGTTAACTTTTGACCAAAAAGAAAATTTTTGTCAAAATAGTCAATTTTTGACGTAATGACCACCCCATTAACCCACTAAGTCAACTTTTGACGAAAATATCAAGTTTTGGTAAAGTGGTCAATTTCTGACCCAATGACCAACCCATTAACCCAATAGGTCATATTTTGACCAAAAAGTTATCTTTGGTCAAAATGATTAATTCTTAACCAAATTACCAACTCATTGACCAAATAGGTCTACTTTTGACTAAAAAGTTAACTTTAGTCAAAATGGACATTTTCTGACCCAATGATCACCCTGTTCACCCAATGGGTTAACTTTTGCCCAAAAATTCAATTTTTGTCAAAATAGTCAATTTTTGACGTAATGACCAATTATTGACCCATTAAGTCAATCTTTGACCAAAAAGTCAACTTTTGTCAAAATGGTCGATCAATGACCCAATAGGTCAACTTTTGACCAAAAAGTCAATTTTGGTCAAAATAGTCAATTATTAACTTAATGACCTCGCGGTGACACAATAGGTCAACTTTCGACCAAAAAGCTATCTTTGGTCGAAATGGTCAATTGTTGACGCAATTACCAACTCAATGACCTAATAGGTCAACTTTTGACCAAAAAGTCAACTTTTGTCAAAATGGTCAATTTCTGACCCAAAGAGAACCCTGTTGACCCAATGGATCAACTTTTGACCAAAAATTTAATTTTGTGTCGAAATGGTTATTTTACCTAATGACTGACATAGTCGATTTTTGAATTAAGGACCAATTATTGACCCACTAAGTCAATAAATCTCTGACCAAAAAGTCAACTTTGGTCAAAATGGTCAATCATTGACCCATTGACTAACTCATTGACCCAATAGGTCAACTTTTGACCAAAAAGTCAATTTTGGTCAAAATAAATAATTTTTGACCTAATGACCACACATTGACCAAATAGGTCAACTTTTGACTAAAAAGTCAACTTTTGTCAAAATAGTCAGTTTTAGACCTAATGACCACCCATTGACCAATTGGTCAACTTTTGACCAAAAAGTTAACTTTGGTCAAAATGGTCAATTTTTGACTCAATGAACAATCCATTGACTCAAAAGATCAACTTTTGACCAAAAAGACATCATCGGTCGAAAGATCGACATTTGACCAAAAAGTCAACTTTGGTCAAAATGATCAATTTATGACCCAATGACCGCCCTTGGTCGCTGATCGATTGACTTTTGACAAAAAATTTAATTTTGGTCAAAATAATCGATTTTGACCTAATGACCGATTATTGACCCGATAAGTCGATCTCGACCAAAAAGTTAACTTTGGTCGAAATTGTCGATCCTTAACCCCGATGACTGACCCATTGACCACGATAGGTCGACTTTTGACCAAAAAGTCGACTTTGGTCGAAATGGTCGATCCTTGACCCGATGACTGCCCATTGACCCGATAGGTCGACTTTTGACCAAAAAACCAATTTTGGTCGAAAAAGTCGACTTTTGACCTAAGGACCGATTATTAACCTAGTAAAGCGATCCTCGACCAAAAAGTCGACTTTGTTCGAAATTGTCGATCTTTGACCCGATGACCAACACATTGACCCGATAAGTCGACTTTTGACGAAAAGTTAACTTTGGTCAAAATGATTAATCCTTGATCGCAATGACAGACCCATTGGCCTAATAGGTCGACTTTTGACCAAAAGTCGATTTTGGTCGAAATAGTCATTTTTGAATTAATGACCGATTATTGACCCAATAAGTCGATCTCGACCTAAAAGTCGACTTTGGTCGAAATGGCCGATCCTTAACTTGATGACAAACCCATTGATCCAATAGGTCGACTTTTGACTAAAAAGTCGATTTTCGGTCAAAATAGTCGATTTTTAACTTAATGACCACCCATTGACCCAGATAGGTCGACTTTTGACCAAGGTCGACTTTGGTTAAAATGGTCTTTCTGACTCAATGACCACCCCTTGACCCAATGGGTTAACTTTTGACCAAAAAATCAATATTGGTCAAAATAGTCAATTTTTGAACTAATGACCATATATTGACCCAATTAGTCAATCTCTGACCAAAAAATCAACATTGGCCAAAATGGTCAATCCTTGACCCAATGACTGACCCATTGACCCGATACGTCGAACTTTGACCCAAAAGTCGATTTTGGTCGAAATTATCGATCTTTTACGCATAGATCAACCCATTGACCCAATAGATTGACTTTTGACCAAAAGTCGACTTTGGTCGAAATGATCGATCCTTGACCCGAATAACGACCCATTGACCCGAATAGGTTATCTTTTGACCAAAAAGATAATTTTTGTCAAAATAGTCGAATTTTGACCTAATGACCACCCCATTAACCACATAAGTCGACTTTTGACCAAAAAGTAAAGTTTGGTTAAACGGTCAATTTATTGACCGAATGACGCCATTAACCAAATAGGTCAACTTTTAACCAAAAAGTCAACTTCTGTCGAAATGGTTAATCCTTGACCCAATGACAAACTTATAGACCCAATAGGTTAACTTTTGACCAAAAAAGTTAATTTTTGACATGATGATCAATTATTGACCCAATAAGTCAATCTCTGACCAAAAGATCAACTTTGATCAAAATAGTCAATCCTTGACACAATGACCAACCCATTGACACAAAAGGTCAACTTTTGACCCAAAAAGTTAATTTTGGTTAATATCCTCGATTGTTTACCTGATGACCACTCTATTGACCCATTATGATCGACTTTGGTCAAAATGAAAAATTTTGACGCCAATGACCGATTGATCCAATGGATCAACTTTTGACCAAAAATTCGATTTTGGTGAAACTTATCGACTTTTGACCTAATGGCGATTATTGAACCAACAAGTCGATCTCTAACCAAAAAGTCGACTTTGGTCGAAATGTTCGATCCTTGACCCGATGACCAGCCCATTGACCCGATCGGTCAACTTTTGACCAAAAAGTCGACTATGGTAAAATGGCCAATCATTGACCCAATGACCTAGTATGTCAACTTTAGACCAAAAAGACAATTTTGGTCAAAATAATCAATTTTTGACATAATGACTACCCAATTGACCCAATAGGTCTACTTTTGACTAAAAAGTCAACTTTTGTCAAAATGGTCAATTTCTGACCCAATGACCAACCGAATGACCCAATAGGTCGACTTTTGACCAAAAGTCGATTTTGGTCGAAATAATCGATTTTGACACTAATGACCGATTATTGACCGAAGTAAACCGATCTACTGACGCAAAAAATCGACTTTGGTCAGAAATGGTTAATCCTTGACCCAATGACCGACCCATTGACCCGAGAGTCACTTTTGACCAAAAAGTCGACTTTGGTCAAAATGATCAATCCTTAACCCAATGACTAATCCATTGACCTAATAGGTCAACTTTTTACCAAAAAGTCATTTTTGATCAAAAAAGTCAATTTTTGAATTAATGACCGATTATTAACCCAGTAAGTCAATCTCTAACCAAAAAGTTAACTTTGGTCAAAATGGTCAATCCTTGACCCAATGACAAACCGATTGACCCAATAGGTCAACTTTTGACCAAAAGTCAATTTCTGTCAAAATAGTCAATTTTTGACCTAATGACCACCCATTGACCCAATAGGTCAACTTTTGACCAAAAAGTCATCTTTGGTTAAAATGGTTAATTTTTACCCAATGACCGACCGATTGAACTAATAGGTCAACTTTTGACTAAAAAGTCATCTTTGGTCACAGTGGTCAATACTTGACCCAATTACCAACTCATTGTGATATGGAGTCGACTTTTGACCAAAAGTTAACTTTGGTCGAAATGGTCGATTTCTTACCTGATGACCACCGATTGACCGGATTAGTTGACTTTTGACCAAAAATTCGACTTTGGTAAAACTAGTCGATTTTTGATCTAATGACGATTATTGACCTAGTAAGTCGATCTCGACCAAAATGTCGACTTTTGTCGAAATGGTCGATCCTTGACCCGATGATCGACGATTGACTTGATAAGTCGACTTTTGACAGAAATTTAACTTTGATCAAAATTGTCGATCATTGACGAATAATGAAAACCATTGACCCAATAGGTCAACTTTTGACCAAAAACTCCTTTTTGATCAAAATTAGTTAATTTTTGACTTAATGACCACCCATTGAACCAATAGGTCAACTTTTGACCAAAAAGACAACTTTGGTCAAAATGGTTAATTTTTTACCAACCCATTATCCCAATATATCAACTTGTAACCAGAAAGTTATCTTCGGTCAAAATGGTCAATTCTTGACCCAATTACTAACTCATTGACCAAATAGGTCAACTTTTGACTAAAAAGTCAACTTTGGTCAAAATGGTCGATTTCGACCCGATCACACTCGGATTGAGCCGATAGAGTCGACTTTTGACCAAAAATTTAATTTTAGTCAAAATAATCAATTTTTGACCTAATGACCAATTATTGATCCAATAAGTCAATCTCTGACAAAAAAGTCAACTTTGGTCAAAATGGTCAATCCTTGACCCAATAACAAACCCATTGACCCAATAGGTGACACTTTTAACCAAAAAGTCAATTTTCGTCAAATAGTCAATTTTTAACTTAATGACCACCCATTGACCCAATAGGTCAACTTTTGACCAAAAAGTCAACTATGACCAAAATAATCAATTTTTTATCTAATGACAATTATTGACACATTAGGCCAATATCTGACCAAAAAGTTAACTTTGGTCAAAATGGTCAATCCTTGACCCAATGACCAACCCATTGACCCAATATGTCAACTTTTGACCAAAAAGTCTTCTTTGTCGAAATGGTCGATTCTTGACCGATTACCAACTCATTGACCAAATAGGTCGACTTTTGACCAAAAGTCGACTTTGATCAAAATGTTGATTTAGAGACGATGAGCGCCTCGTTGACCTGATGGCATAACTTTTGACCAAAAATTCTGTTTTAGTCGAAATAGGTCAAGTTTTGACCAAAAAGTCATCTTTGGTCAAAATGGTCAATTTCTGACCCAATGACCTCCGCGTTAACTCAAAGGGTTAACTTTTGACAAAAAATTCAATTTTGGTCAAAATAGTCATTTTTTAACCTAATAACCAATTATTGACCCAAAAGTCAATCTCAGACCAAAAAATTAACTTTGGTCAAAATGGTCAATCCTTGACCCAATGACAAACCCATTGACCCATAGGTCAACTTTTGACAAAAAAGTTAACTTTGGTCAAAATGATCAATCCGTGACCCAGAGACCAACCAATTGACCCAATAGGTCAACTTTTGCCAAAATTTTTTAATTTTGGTCAAAAGGATCAATCATTGACCCAATGAACAACCCATTGGCCTAATTGGTTAACTTTTGACAAAAAATTCAATATTTGTCAAAATAGTCAATTTCTTACCTAATGACTAATTATTAACCCTATAAGTCAAATCTCGACCGAAAAGTTAACTTTGAGTCGAAATGGTCGATCCTTGACCCGATGACAAACCCTTTGACCCAATGGATATGCACTTTTGACCAAAAATTGAATTTCTGTCAAAATAATCAATTTTTGATCTAATGACCACCCATTGACGCAATAAGTCAACTTTTGTCCAAAAAGTCAACTTTGGTCAAAATGATCAATTTTTGACCCAATAACCAATCCATTGACTCAATAGATCAAGTTTTGACCAAAAAGTCATCTTCGGTCAAAACGGTCAATTCTTGACCCAATTACCAACTGATAGTAAAAAAATGTCAATTTTTGACAAAAAAGTCATTTTTTGTCAAAATGGTTAATTTTTGACCCATTGACCACCCCGTTGACCCACTGGGTTAATTTTTGACTAAAAATTTAAATTTGGTCAAAATAATCAATTTTTTATCTTATGACCAATTAATTGACCCAAGAAGTCAACCACTGACTAAAAAGACAACTTTTGTCAAAATGGTCAATCCTTGACCCGATAATCCGACCCATTGACCCGATAAGTAAACTTTTGACCAAAAAGTCGACTTTGATCGAAATTGTCGATCCTTGACCTAATGATCGACTTATTAACCCGATGAGTCGACTTTTGACCAAAAGTCGATTTTGGTCGAAATAGTCGATTTTTGACCTATTGACCGATTATTGACCCGATGGTAATCTGATACGCGCAAAAGTCGACTTTGGTCGAGATGTTTTATCTTTGACTCGATGACAAACCCATTGGCTCGATAGATCGACTTTTGAACTTTGGTCGAAATGGTTAATTTCGACTAATGACCGACTCATTGTCCGATAGGTCGACTTTTGACCAAAAGTCGACTTTGGTCAAAATTATCGAACCTTGACCCGATGACCCGGCCATTGAAAAAATAGGTCGACTTTTGACCAAAAAGTCAATTTTGCTCAAAATAGTCAAATCTTGACCTAATTACCGCTCATAGACCAAAAGAGCTCAACTTTTAACCAAAAAATCAACTTTGGTGGTCAATTTTTGACCTAGTGACCAACCCATTGACCCCATAAGTCAACTTTTGACCAAAAAGTCAACTTTGGTCAAAATGGTCAATTCTTCACCTAATGACCAACACATTAACCCTATAAGTCAACTTTTAAACAAAAACTCAATATGGGTCAAAATAGTGAGTTTTCTACCTAATGACTAATTATTGACCCAATTAGTCAATATCAGACCAAAAAGTCTACTTTTTACCGATAATGAGCCCATTGACCCGATAGGTTAAATTTTGACCAAAAAGTCGACTTTAGTCGGAATGGTCAATCCTTGACCCAATGACCAACCCACTGACCCAATAGATCGACTTTCGACCAAGAAGTCAATTTTGGTGAAAATAGTAATTTTTTTACTTAATGACCAATTATTGACCCAATAGGTCAACTTTTGATGAAAAAGTCAACTTTGGTCAAAATGATCAATCCTTAACCCAATGACTAACCCGTTGACCCAATTGGCCAACTCTTAACAAAAAAGTCAACATTGGTCAAAATGATCAATCCTTGACCCAATGACCAACCCATTAACCCAATAGGTTATCTTTTGACCTAAAAGATAATTTTTGTCAAAATAGTCAAATTTGGACCTAATGACCACCCCATTAAACCAATAAGTCAACTTTTGACCAAAAAGTAAAGTTTGGTTAAAATGGTTAATTTCTAACCCAAGGACCAACCCATTAACCTTGACCTGATGACTGACCATGTGACCACGAAAGATTGACTTTTAACTAAAAAGTTAATTTTGGTCTAATATCCTCGATTTTGTGCCTAATGACCACTCTATTGATCCATTATGTCGAACTTTGGTCAAAATGGAAAATTTCTGACCCAGATGACACGCCCATTGACCCGATGGATCGACTTTTGACCAAAATTTCAATTTTGATAAAACTTGTCGATTTTTGACCTAATGACGATTATTGACCCAACAAGTCGATCTCTAACCAAAAGTCGACTTTGGTCGAAATGTTCGATCCATGTCCCGATGACTGACCCATTGACCGATCGGTCGACTTTTGACGAAAGGTCGACGATGGATAAAATGGCCGATCTTTGACCCGATGACTCGGTATGTCAACTTTAGACCAAAAAGACAATTTTGGTTAAAATAGTCAATTTTTGACATAATGACCACCCAAATGACCCAATAGGTCAACTTTTGACTAAAAAGTCAACTTTTGTCAAAATGGTCAATTTCTGAAACCAATAACCAACCGATTAACTCAATAGGTTAACTTTTAACCAAAAAGTCAATTTTGGTCAAAATAGTCAATTTTTGACCTAATAACCAATTATTGACCTAGTAAGTCAATCTCTGACCAAAAAGTCAACTTTGGTCAAAATGGTCAATCCTTGACCCAATGAACAACCCATTGACCCAAAATGTCACCTTTTGACGAAAAGTCGACTTTGGTCGAAATGATTAATCCTTAACCTGATAGCTAATCCATTGGCACAATAGGTTGACTTTTTACCAAAAAGTTAATTTTGATCAAAATAATCGATGTTTGAATTAATGATCGATTATTGACCCGATAAGTCGATCTCTAACCAAAAAGTCGGCTTTGGTCGAAATGGTCGATCCTTGACCCGATAATAAGCCCATTGACCCGATAGGTCGACTTTTGACCAAAAAGTCGATTTACGTCAAAATAGTCGATTTTTGACCTAATGACCGCCCATTGACCCGATAGGTCGACTTTTGACCAAAAAGTCATCTTTGGTCGAAATGGTTAATTTTTTATCCTATAGTGAGCCGATTGACCTAATAGGTCAACTTTTGACTAAAAAGTCATATTTGGTCACAATGGTCAATACTTGACCAAATTACCAACTCATTGAAAAAATTGGTCAACTTTTGACCTAAAAGTTAACTTTGGTCAAAATGGTCAATTTCTTACCCAATGACCACCCGGTTGACCCGATGGGTTGACTTTTGACCAAAAATTCAACTTTGGTGAACTAGTTGAGTTTTGATCTAATGACTCATTATTGACCTAGTAAATCGATCTCGGCCAAAATGTCAACATTGGTCAAAATGGTCAATCCTTGACCCAATGACCAACCAATTGACCCAATAGGTTAACTTTTGACCAAAAATTTAACTTTGATCAAAATTATTAATCCTTGACCAAAATGTCAACTTTGGTCAAAGTGGTCAATCCTTGACCCAATGACCAACCAATTGACCCAATAGGTCAACTTTTGATAAAAAAATTTAACTTTGATCAAAATTTTCAATCCTTGACCGAATGACAAAACCTTTGACCCAATAGATCAACTTTTGACCAAAAACTTAATTTTGATCAAAATTAGTCAATTTTTCACTTAATGACCACCCATTGATCCAATAGGTCAACTTTTGACCAAAAAGACAACTTTGGTCAAAATGGTCAATTTTACCAGACCCGTTATCGATATATCAACTTTTAACCAAAAAGTCATCTTCGGTCGAAAATGGTCGATTCTTGACCCGATTACCGACTCATTGACCGAATAGGTCGACTTTTGACTAAAATGTCAACTTTGGTCAAAATGAGTCGATTTCGACCCGATCACGCACCCGTTGAGCCAATATGTCGACTTTTGACCAAAAAATTTAATTTTGTCAAAATAATCGATTATTGACCTAATGACTCATTATTGACCCGATAAGTCAATCTATGAAAAAAAGTCGACTTTGGTCAAAATAGTCGATCCTTGACCCAATGACAAAACCATTGACCCGATAGGTCGACTTTTAACCAAAAAGTCGATTTTGGTCAAATAATCGATTTTTAACTTAATGACCGCCCATTGACTTAATAGGTCGACTTTTGACCGAAAAGTCGACTATGGTGAAAATGATCGATTTTTTATCTAATGACAATTTTTGACACATTAAGCCAATCTCTCACCGAAAAGTTAACTTTGGTCGAAATGAGTCGATCCTTGACCCATTGACCCGATAGGTCGACTTTTGACGAAAAAAGTCATCTTTGTCGAAATGGTCGATTCTTGACCCGATTACCGACTCGTTGACCAAATAGGTCGACTTTTGACCAAAAAGTCGACTTTGATCGAAATGGTCGATTTCGACCCGATGAGCGCCTCGTTGACCACTATAGCATAACTTTTGACCAAAAATTTAGTTTTGGTCGAAATAGAGTCAGATTTTGACCAAAAAGTCATATTTAGTTAAAATGGTCGATTTCGACCCAATGACCTCCGCGTTAACTCGAAAGGTTAACTTTTGACAAAAAATTCAATTTTGGTCGAAAATAGTCGATTTTTGACTAATAACCGATTATTGACCCGAAAGTCGATCTCGGACCAAAAAATTAACCTTGGTCGAAATGGTCGATCCTTGACCCGATGATAAACCCATTGACCCGTAGGTCGACTTTTGACAAAAGTCGATTTTGGTCAAATAGTCAAATTTTGACATAATGACCACCCATTAACCCAATAAGACAACATTTAACCAAAAAGTTAATTTTTGTCAAAATAGACAATTTTTGACCTAATGACCAATTATTGACATAGTAAGCCTGATCTCGACGAAAATCGACTTTGGTCAAAATGATCAATCCTTGACCCAATGACCAACCAATTGACCCATAAAGTCAACTTTTGACCAAAAAAATTTAATTTTGGTCAAAATGATCAATCCTTGACCCAATGACCAACCCATTGGCCTAATTGGTTAACTTTTGACAAAAAATTCAATATTTGTCAAAATAGTCAAATTCTTACCTAATGACTAATTATTAACCCAATAAGTAAACTCTGATGAAAAAGTTAACTTTGTTCAAAATGGTCAATCCTTGACCCAATGACAAACCCTTTGACCCAATATGTCTACTTTTGACCAAAAAGTAAATTTCGGTCAAAATAGTCAATTTTTGACCTAATGACCACCCATTGACGCAATAAGTCAACTTTTGTCCAAAATGTCGGCTTTGGTCAAAATGACCGATTTTGACCCGATAAACGATCCATTGCCTCAATAGATCGACTTTTGACCAAAAAGTCATCTTCGGTCGAAATGGTCGATTCTTGACCAATGCTAGTGATAGTCAAAAATGATCAATTTTTGACAAAAAAGTCGATTTTGGTCAAAATGGTTAATTTCGACCAATTGACCATCCCGTTGACCCATAGCGTCGAATTTTGACTAAAAATTTAATTTTGGTCGAAATAATCGATTTTTGACCTAATGACCGATTATTGACCCGAAGTCGACCACTAACCAAAAAGTCGACTTTTGTCGAAATGGTCGATCCTTGATCCGATGACTGACCCATTGACCCGATAAGTAAACTTTTGACCAAAAGTCGACTTTGATCGAAATGGTCGATTCTTGACATAATGATCAACTTATTAACTTGATAGTCGACTTTTGACCAAAAAGTCGATTTTGGTCGAAATAGTCGATTTTGACCTAATGACCGATTATTGACCCGATAAGTCGATCTACTGACCAAAAAGTCGACTTTAGTCAAAATGTTTGATCTTTGACTCAATGACAAACCCATTGGCCGATAAATCGACTTTTGAACTTTGGTCGAAATGGTTAATTTCGACCCGATGACTGACCGATTGACTCGATAGAATTGACTTTTGACCGAAAAGTCGACTTTGGTCAAAATTATGAAACCTTGACCCGATGACCGACCTTTTGACAAAATAGGTCGACTTTTGACCAAAAAGTCGATTTTGGTCAAAATAGTCGAATCTTGACCTAATTACCACCATAGACCGAATAGCTCGGCTTTTAACCAAAAAATCGACTTTGATCAAAATGAGTCGATTTTGACTGATGACCGACCCATTGACCCGATAAGTCGACTTTTGACCAAAAAGTCGACTTTGGTCGAAATGGTCGATTCTTCACCTAATGACCGACGCATTGACCCAATAAGTCGACTTTTGAACAAAAAGTCGATTTGGGTCAAAATAGTGAGTTTTCTACCTAATCACTAATTATTGACCCAATAAGTTAATCTCAGACCAAAAAGTCAACTTTGGACCCAATGACAAACCCATTGACCCAATAGGTTAAACTTTGACCAAAAAATCAATTTTAGTCAAAATAGTTAATTTTTGAATTAATGACCAATTATTGACCCAATAAGTCAATCTTTGACCAAAAGTCAGCTTTGGTTAAAATGGTCAATCCTTGACCTAATTACAAACCCATTGACCCAGCAGGTCAACTTTCGACCAAAAAGTCAATTTTGGTATAAAAATAGTTAATTTTTTACTTAATGACCACCCATTGACCAAATAGATCAAATTTTGACAAAAATGTCATCTTTGGTCAAAATGGTCAATTTGTGACCCAATTACCAACTCATTGACCAAATTAGTCAACTTTTGACCAAAAAGTCAACTTTGTTCAATATGGTCAGATTCTGACCCAATGACCACCCCTTGACCCAATGGCTCAACTTTTGACCAAAAATTTAATTTTTATAAAAATAATTAATTTTTGACCTAATGACTAATTATTGACCCAATAAGTCAATCTATGACAAAAAATCAGCTTTGGCCAAAATGACAATCCTTGACCCAATAGGTCAACTTTTAACCAAAAAATTAATTTTGGTCAAAATTGTCAATTTTTGACCTAATGACCACCCATTGACTTAATAGGTCAACTTTTGACCAAAAGTCGACTTTGGTCAAAATGGTCGATTTTGACCCGATGACCGACCCATTGACCCGATAGATCGAATTTTGAACAAAAAGTCATCTTGAGTCAAAATGGTCGATTCTTGACCCGATTGCCGACTGATTGACCAAATATGATCGACTTTTGGTGAAAAAGTCGACTTTGTTGAAATGATCGATTTCGGACCAATGACCTGCCCGATTGACCCAGTGGGTGAACATTTGACAAAAAATTTAATTTTGGTCAAAATAATCAATTTTTAACCTAATGACCAATTATTGACCCAATAAGTCAATCTCTTACTAAAAAGTCAACTTTGGTAAATATGGTCAATCCTTGACCCAATGACCAACCCATTGAACCAATTGGTCAACTTTCAACCAAAAAGTCAACTTAGGCCAAAATATTCAATCATTGACCAAAAGACCAACCCATTGACCCAATATGCCAAATTTTGAACAAAAAAATTAATTTTGGTCAAAAGAGTTAATTCTTGACCTAATGACCAATTTTTGACCTAATGACCAACTTTGTTCTAAATGATCAATACTTGACCCAATGACCAACCCATTGGCCTAAAAGGTTAACTTTTGACCAAAAAGTTAATTTTTGTCAAAATAGTCAATTTTTGAATTAATGACCAATTATTGACCCAATAAGTCAATCTCTGAACAAAAAGTGAACTTTGGTCGAAATGGTCGATCCTTGACCAATAATGAACCCATTTACCCAATAGGTCAACTTTTGACCAAAATGTCAATTTTGGTCAAAATAGTCAATTTTTGACCTAATGACCACTCATTGAGCTAATAGGTCAACTTTTGACCAAAAAGTCAGCTTTGGTCAAAATGGTTAATTTTTGACCCAATGACCAACTCATTTACCCAATAGGTCAACTTTTGACCAAAAAAGTCATCTTTGTTCAAAATGGTTAATTCTTGAACCAATTACCAACTCATTGAACAAATAGATCAACTGTTGACCAAAAAGTAAACTTTGGTCAAAATGGTCAATTTCTGACTCAATGACCTCCCCGTTCACCCAAAGGGTTAACTTTTGACCAAAAATTCAATTTTGGTCAAAATAGACAATTTTTGACCTAATAACCAATCTTTGAATAAGTTAATCTCTGACCAAAAAGTTAACTTTGGTCAAAATGGACAATCCTTGACCCAATGATAAATTCATTGACCTAATAGGTCAACTTTTGACCAAAAAGTCAATTTTGGTCAAAATAGTAAATTTTTGACCTAATGACAACCCATTAACTCGATAGATTGACTTTTGACCAAAAAGTCGACTTTGGTCGAAATGGTCGATATTTGACCTAATGACCGCTCATTGATCCGATAGATCGACTTTTGGCCAGAAAGTCAACTTTGGTCAAAATGGTCAATTTTTGATCAAATGACCAACCCATTTACCCAATAGATCCAACTTTGACCAAAAAGTCATCTTCGGTCAAAATAGTAAATTCTTGACCCAATTACCAACCCATTGACCAAATATATTAACTTTTGGCGAAAAAGTAAACTTTGTTCAAAATGGTCAATTTTTGACCCAATGACCACCTCGTTGACCCAATGGGTCAACTTTTGACCAATACTTTAATTTTGGTCAAAATTATCAATTTTTGACGTAATGACCAATTATTGACCCTAGAAGTCAATCTCTTACTAAAAAGTCAACTTTGGTCAAAATGGTCAATCCTTGACCCAATGACCAACCTTGATTGAGTCGACTTTTAACAAAACGTCGACTTTGGTCGAAATAGTCGATCATTGACCCGATGACTGAGCTTATTGACCCGATATGTCGACTTTTGAACAAAAAAATCAATTTTGGTCGAAATAGTCGATTATTGACCTAATGACCGATTATTGATCGAGTAAGCCGATCTCGACTAAAAAGTCGACTTTGGTCGAAATGGTTAATCTTTGACCCGATGACGACCCAGTTGACCCGATATGTCGACTTTTGACCAAAATTTAACTTTGGTCAAAATGATCGATCCTTGACCTAATGACCGACCATTGACCTAATACGTCGACTTTTGGCCGAAAAGTCAATTTTGGTCAAAATAGTCAATTTTTTAATTAATGACCAATTATTGACCCAATAAGTCAATCTTTAACAAAAAAAAACAACTTTCATCAAAATGGTTAATCCATTGTCCCAATAGATCAACGTTTAACCCAAAAGTCATATTCGGTCAAAATGGACAATTATTGAACCAATACCAACTCATTAACCAAATAGGTTAACTATTGAACAAAAAGTCAACTTTGGTCGAAATGGTCGATTCTTACCCGATGACCCACCCGTTGACCTGATAGATCGACTTTTGACAAAACGATTTTGGTCGAATAGTCGATTTTTGAATTAATGGCGAATTATTGAACGAATAAGTCGATCTCGACCAAAAGTCGACTTTGGTCAAAATGGTCGATCCTCGACCTAATGACAAACCATTGATCCAATAGGTCGACTTTTGACCAAAATGTCGATTTTGACGTAAAGGCACCCATTGACCGATAGATTGACTTTTGACCAAAAAAGTCGACTTTGGTAAAAAGGATCAATATTTTGATCCGATGATCGAACCCATTTACCCAAAGGTTAACTTTTGACCAAAAAAGTTATCTTTGGTCGAAAATGGTTAATTATTGACCAAATTACCGACTCATTGACCGAGCGGATCGACTTTAAACGAAAAGTCGACTTTGGTCGAAATGGTCGATTTCGACCTAATAGTACCTCGTTGACTCAATGGGTTAACTTTTGACTAAAAATTCAATTTTAGTCAAAATAGTCAATTTTTGACCAAATGACCAATTTTTGACCCAATAAGTCAATCTTTGACCAAAAAGTCAACTTCGGTCAAAATTGTCAATCCTTGACCCAATTACAAACTCATTGACCCAATAGGTCTACTTTTGACCAAATAGTCAATTTTGGTCAAAATAGTTAATTTTTGACCTAATGATCACCCATTGACCCAATAGATCAAATTTTGACGAGAAAGTCATCTTTTGTCAAAATGGTCAATTCTGTGACCTGATGACTCAACTCATTGACCAAAAAAGTCAACTTTTGACCGAAAAGTCGACTTTGTTGAATTTTGTCAAAATTTAGTCTTTTCATATGGTCGATTTTGACACAATGACCACAGATTGACCGATAGCTCGAATTTTGACAAAAAATTTAATTTTGCTAAAAATAAATAATTTTTGACCTAATGACTAATTATTGATCCAATAAGTTGATCTCGACTAAAAACTCGGCTTTGGTCGAAATGGTTAATCCTTGACCCAATGACATACCCATTGACCCAATAGTTCAACTTTTGACCAAAATAGTAAATTTTTGACTTAATGACCACCCATTGACCCAATAGGTCCACATTTGACCAAAAAGTCAATTTTGGTTAAAATAGCCAAATTTTAATATAATGACGACCCATTGACCCGATAAGTCGACTTTTGACAAAAAGTCGACTTTGGTTAAAATGGTCGATTTTTACCGATGACACGACCCATTAACCTAATAGATCGACTTTTGACCAAAAGTCATATTCGGTCAAAATGGTCGATTCTTGACTACTGTACAGACTCATTGACAAAATTAGTCGAGTTTTGACGAAAAAAGTCGACTTTGGTCAAAATGGTCAATTTTTGACCCGGTGATCATCCTGTGACCCAATGGGTCAACTTTTGAAAAAAAAATTTATTTTGGTCGAAATAATCGATTTCGACTTAATAACCGATTATTCGACCGATAAAGTCGATCTTCGACCGAAAAGTCGACTTTGGTCGAAATGGTCGATCATTGACCCGATGATGAACCCATTGACCCGATAGGTTCGACTTTTGACCAAAAAGTCGATTTTGGTCGAAATAGTCGATTTTGACCTAATGACGAATTATTGATCCAGTAAGTCGATCTCTGACCAAAAACTCGACTTTGGTCGAAATGGTCGACCCTTGACCTGATGACCAACCCATTGACCCAATAAGTCGACTTTGGACCGAAAGGTCGACTTTGGTCAAAATGATCGATCCTGGACCCAATGACTGACCCATTGGCCTAAAAGGTCGACTTTTGACCAAAAGTCGATTTTAGTCGAAATAGTCGATTTTGAATTAATGACCAATTATTGACCCGATAACTCGATCTTTGACCAAAAAGTCGACCTTGGTCGAAATGGTTAATCCTTGACCCTATTACTAACCCATTGACCAAATAGGTCGACTTTTGACCAAAAAGTGAATTACGAGTCGAAATAGTTAATTTTTGACCTAATGACTGCCTGTGACCCAATAGTTGAATTTTGACCAAAAAGTCATCTTCGGTCGAAATGGTCGATTCGTGACCTAATTACGACTCATTGAACAAATAAATCGACTTTTGACCAAAAGTCGACTTTGTTTAATATGGTCAATTTCGGACCAATGACCACCGGATTGACCGATAGGCTCGACTTTTGACCAAAAATTGAATTTTGTCAAAATAATCGATTTTTGACCTAATGACCGATTATTGACCCGATAAGTAAATCTCGACGAACAAAAAATCAACTTTGGCCGAAATGACAATCCTTGACCCGATGACAAACCCATTTGACCCAATAAGATCGACTTTTGACCAAAAATTAATTTTGGTCAAAGTATTGATTTTGACCTAATGACACTCGCATTTACCCGATAGAGTCGACTTTTGACCAAAAAGTCGACTTTGGTCAAAATTGTCGATTTTGACGAATGACTAACCATTGACCCAATAGATCAAATTTTTGCCAAAAAGTCAATCTTCGGTCAAAATAGTGGATTCTTGACCCGATTACCAGTCGATTGACCAAATATGCTCGACTTTTGGTGAAAAGTCGACTTTGTTAAAATGGTCGATTTCAGACAATATGACCACGTTGACCGAGTAGATTGACTTTTGGCTAAAAATTTAATTTTGGTCAAAATAATCAATTTTTGACCTAATGACCAATTATTGACCCAATAAATTGATCACTTACTATAAAGTCGACTTTGTTGAATATAGTCGAATCATTGACCTGATGACAAGCCCATTGACTTGATTAGTCGACTTTAACTAAAAGTCGACTTTGGTCAAAATAGTCGATCTTTGACCAAAGACCACTATTGACCCGATAGGCTCGAATTTTGAACAAAGAAAAATAATTTTAATCAAAATAGTCGATTTTGAGTCTAATGACGACTTTGGTCTAAATGATCAATCCTTGACCGATGACCAGACCCATTGGCCTAATAGGTTAACTTTTGGCCAAAAATTTAATTTTTGTCAAAATAGTCGATTTTTAATTAATGACTAATTATTGACCCGATAAGTCGATCTCCGACAAAAATCGGACTTTGGTCGAAATGGTCGATCCTTGACCCGATGACAAACCCATTGACCCGATAGGTCGACTTTTGACGAAAATGTCGATTTTGGTCGAAATAGTCGATTTTGACCTAATGACTACTCATTAACCTAATAGGTCGACTTTTGACCAAAAAGTCGGCTTTGGTCGAAATGGATCGATTTTGACTCGATGACCGACTCATTTGACCCAATAAGATCGACTTTTGACCAAAAAGTCATCTTTGGTCGAAATGGTTAATTCTTGACCCAATTACCGACTCGTTGAACAAATAGGTGACTTTTGACCAAAAGTTGACTTTGGTCAAATAATCGATTACGATCTACTGTACTCTGATGGTCGAAAATAGATCGATTTTTGACTGTCAATTGACCAGATCTATTGACCCGATAAGTCGATCTCGACCAAAAAGTCGACTTTGGTGAAATGGATAATCCTTGACCCGATGTGCAAACCCATTGACCTAATAGGTCGACTTTTGACCAAAAAGTCGATTTTGGTCGAAATAGTAAATTTTTGACCTAATGACCGCCCATTAACTTGATAAGTCGACTTTTGACCAAAAAGCGAACTTTGGTCAAAATGGTCGATTCTTGACTAGCTAATGACCACCCATGTAATCGATGGGTCGACTTTTGACAAAAAATTCGACTTTAGTCGAAATGGTCGATTTTGACCCGATGACTGACGCATTGACCTAATAAGATCCAATTTTGACCAAAAGATCGATCTTTGATCCGAAATAATCGATTCTTGACCCGATTGATCGACACATTGACCACGATTAGGTTAACTTTTGACGAAAAAATTGACTTTGGTCGAAAATGATTCGATTTTGACCGATAATGACGACCCATTGACCCGATAGAGTCGACTTTTAACCAAAAAGTTAATTTTGGTCAAAATAGTTAATTTTTGACCTTGTGACCAACTTATTGACCCTATAAGTCGATCTCTTGACTAAAGAGTCAACTTTGGTTAAAATGATTGATCATTTGACCAAATGAACCCATTGACGATAGGTCGACTTTTGACAAAAATATCGACTTTGGTCGAAATAATCGATTCATTGATCTAATGATCAACTTATTGACCCGATAAGTCAACTTTTGAACAAAAAAATCAATTATGGTCAAAATGGTTAATTTTGACCTAATAGCAGATCATTGATCCAATAAGATCGATCTGCGACCAAAAATCGACTTTGGTCGAAATGGTCGATCTTGACCCGATGACGAGCCCATTGACCCAATATGTCGACTTTTGACCAAAATTTAACTTTGATCATTGATCAGAAATGATCAATCCTTGACCCGATGACCAACTCGATTGACCCAATAGATCGACTTTTGCCCAAAATCGACTTTGGTGAAATGAATAATTCACGACGATTGACCAACTGACCGATAGGTCAATTTTATCCAAAGTTGACATTGGTGAAAATGTCGAGCCTTGACCGAATGACCGACCCATTGACGATATGATCGACTTTTGACCAAAAGTCGATTTTGGTCAAAATAGTCGATTTTAACTTAATGACCTCCATTGACCAATAAATCGACTTTTAACAGAAAGTTCGACTTTTGATCCGAAAAAGTTAATTTTTGACATAATGACATTATTTGAGTAAAGCGTAATCTCGACCAAAAAGTCGACTTTAGTCAAAATGGTTAATTTTTGACCGAATACGAACCCATTGACCCAGATATGTCGACTTTTGACCAAAAAGTCGACTTTGGTCGAAATGGTCGATTTCTTACCCGATGACGAACTATTGACCCAATAGGTCGACTTTTGACAAAAAGTCGACTTTGGTCGAAATGGTCGATCCTTGACCATATTACTGACTCATTGACCGAATAGATCGACTTTTGACCAAAAGTCGACTTTGGTCGAAATGGTGATTTTTGACCCGATGACCTCCCGATTGACCCGATGGGTTAACTTTTGACCAAAAATTCACTTTTGGTGAAAGTAGTCGATTTTGACCTAATGACCGACTATTGACCCGATAAGTTAATCTTCGACCAAAAAGTCGAGTTTGGTTAAAATGGTCGATCCTTGACCCGATGATAAAGCTCATTGACCCCGATAGGTTAACTTGTTGACCAAAAGTCGATTTTGGTCGAAATAGTCGATTTTTGACCATAATGACCACATTAACCCAATAAGTCGACTTTTTGCCAAAAAATTCGACTTTGGATTAAATGGTCATTTTTGACCAGATAATGACCCATTGACCTGATAGATCAAATTTTGACATAAAAGTCATCTTTGATCGAAATGGTCGATTCTTGACCGATTACTGACTCATTGACCAAATATATCGACTTTTGACCAAAAAGTAGACTTTGGTTAATATGGTTAATTTCGACCCGATACCACCCGTTGACCGATGAGATTGACTTTTGACAAAAAATATAATTTTTGTCGAAATAATCGATTTTGACTATATGACGATTATTGACCCGATAAGTTATCTCGACCAAAAGTCGACTTTGGTCGAAATGGTTAATTTTTGACCCGATGACAAGCTCATTGACCCGATAGGTCAACTTTTGACCAAAAGTCAAATTTGGTCGAAAATGGTATTTCTTACCTGATGACGACCTATTGACCCGATAAGTCGACTTTTGACCAAAATGTCGACTTTGGTCAAAATGGTGAATACTTGACCGATTGCGACTCATTGACTAAATATGTCGACTTTTGACCAAATAAATCGACTTTGGTCGAAATGGGTCGATTCTGAGCTCGATGACGTCCTGTTGACCCAATGGGTTAACTTTTGATCAAAAATTCACTTTTGGTCAAAATAATCAATTTTTAACCTAATGGCTAATTATATACCTAATATGTTAATCTTTGACCAAAAAGTCAAGTTTGGTCAAAATGATCAATCTTTGACCTAATGACAAAGGCATTGACCCAATAGGTTAATTTTTGACCAAAAAGTCAATTTTGGTCAAAATAGTCGATTTTTACCTAATGACCACCCATTAAGCCGATAGGTAAACTTTTGAGCAAAAAATTCAACTTTGGCATAAATGGTCGATTTTTGACCGATGACGAACCCATTGACCGAATAAATCGAATTTTGACATAAAAGTCATCTTCGGTCAAAATGGTCGATTCTTGACGATTACCGACTCATTAAACAAATATGTCGACTTTTGACCAAAAAGTAAACTTTCGATCAAAATGGTCAATTTCTAACCCAATGACCGCCCCGTTGACCCGATAGGTTGACTTTTGACAAAAATTTAATTTTGGTCGAAATAATTAATTTTTGACACGATGACGATTATTAGACCAATAAGATCGATCTCTGACAGAAATGTCGACTTTGGTAAAAATGGTCGATCCTTGATCCGATGACCGACCCATTGACCCGATAAGTCGACTTTTGACCAAAATAGTCGACTTTAGTCAAAATGAGGCGATCCTTGAACCAATGACATGACCCATTGACCAATGAGAGTCGAATTTTGATCAAAAATTTAATTTTGGTCGAATAAATCGATTTTTGACCTAATGAAAATTGATTTACCCGATAAATCGATTCATCGACCAAAAAGTCAACTTTGGTCAAAATGATCAATCCTTGACCCGATGACCGACCCATTGACCCAGATAGATCGACTTTTGACCAAAAATTCGACTTTGGTCGAAATGATCGATCCTTGACATAATGACGACCGTATTAACCCAATAGGTCGACTTTTGACCAAAAAGACAATTTTGGTCGAAATAGTGAATTTTGACCTAATGACCATTCATTGACCACGATAAGTCGATCTTTGACCAAAAGTCGAACTTTGGTTAAAATGATTAATTTTTGACCCGATGATAAAACCATTGACCCGATAGATTGACTATTGATCGAAAGTCGACTTTGGTCGAAATGGTCGATTTTTGACCTAATGACTGACCCATTGACCCAATAGGTTAACTTTTTACCAAAAGTCGACTTTTGATGAAAAAGTCGACTTTGGTCGAAATGGTTAAACCTTGACCAATAACGACCCGTTGACTCGATAGGTCGACTTTTGACGAAAAGTCGAATTTTTGTCGAAAATGTTTAAATTTTGACCTAATAACCGCCCATTGACCGAATAGGTCGATTTTTGACAAAAGTTGACTTGTGGTCGAAATGGTCGAATTTTTGACCCGATGACAGACTATTGACCCGATATGTCGACTTTTGAACAAAAAGTCGACTTTAGTCAAAATGGTCAGTTCTTGACCCAATGACTAACGTATTGACCCAACAAGTCAACTTTTGAACAAAAAGTCAATTTGACTCAAAATAGTCAATTTATGAGTTAATGACCAATTATTGACCCAATAAGACGATCTCTGAACAAAAAGTTAATTTAGATCATAATGGTCAATCCTTGACCCAATGACAAACCCATTAACCGAAGCGGTCAAATTTTGAACAAAAAGTCAACTTTGGTCAAAATGGTAAATTCTTGACCGAATGACCGACCATTGACCCAATAGATTGACTTTTGTCCATGAAAGTCGATTTTGGTCAAAATAATAAATTTTTGACTTAATTGCCGATTATTGAACAAATAGATTACTTGTTGACCAAAAAGTCAACTTTGTTAAAAATGGTCAATCCTTGACCCAATGACTAACCTATTGACCCAATAGGTTAACTTTTGAGCAAAAAGTCAACTTTAGTCAAAATGGTCAATCATTGACCCAATGACTAAGTAACTGACCCAAAAGGACAACTTTTGATAAGAAATTCAATTTTGGTCAAAATTGTCATTTTTTGACCTAATGAACACCTCGTTGACCCAAAAGGTTAACTTTTTATCAAAAAAATCAAATTTGGTCAAAATGGTCAATTTTTGACACAATGACATAAATGTCAACTTTGGTGAAAATGTTCAATCCTTGATCAAATGACCAACCCTATGACCTAATTTGTTTACTTTTGACTAAGAAGTCAACTTCGGCCAAAATGGTTAACCCTTGACACAATGACCAACCCATTGACCCAATAGGTCAAATTTTGACCAAAAATGAATTTTGCTCAAAATTGTCCATCTTTGACCTAATGACTGGCCTCATTGACCCGATAGGTCGACTTTTGACCAAAAGTCGATTTTGGTCGAAATAGTCGATTTTTGACCATAATGACCGATTGATCAACGTGATAAATCGATCTCTTGACCAAAAATTGACTTTGGTCGAAATGGTCGATCCTTGACCCGACAGCCATTATTGGTGAATCGACTTTTGACGAAAAGTCGACTTTGGTCGAAATGATCGATTCTTGACCTAATGACCAATTATTGACCCAATAAGTCGATCTTTGACCACGAAAGTCGACTATAGTCGAAAACGTCGATCCTTGACCCGATGATGAAAGCCAATGACCAAATAGGTCGACTTTTGACCAAAAGTAAGTTTTGGTCGAAATAGTCAATTTTTGACCTAATGACCATTATTGACCCGATCGAGTCGACTTTTGACCCAAAAGTCGACTTTGGTTAAAATGGTCGATCTTTGACCCGATAATCGACACATTGATACAATAGGTCGACTTTTGACCCGAAAAGTCATCTTTGGTCGAAATGGTCGATTTCGACCCGATGACCTCCAGTTGACCTGATAGGTTAACCTTTGACCAAAAATTTAATTTTTGTTAAAATAGTTAAGTTTAGACCTAATGATAGATTATTGACCCAATAAGTCAATCTTTGACCAAAAATCGACCTTCGGTCAAAATGGTTGATCTGACCAATGACGAACCCATTGAACCAATAGGTCGACTTTTGACCAAAAAGTCGATTTTGGTTTAAAAAGTCAATTTTGGACATAAAGACCGCCTCATTAACCCGATAGGTCGATATTTGACCAAAAATTCAACTTTGGTCAAAATTGTCATTTTTTGACCTAATGACCAGACCCATTGACCTAATAGATCGAAATTTGACATAAAATTCATCTTGATCAAAATAGTCAATTCTTAACCCAATTACTAACTCATTGACCAAATATGTCAACTTTTGACCAAAAAGTAGATTTTGTACAAAATGGTGAATTTCTGACCCAATAACCACCCAGTTGACCCAATGGGTCAACTTTTGACCAAAAGATTAATTTTGGTTAAAATAATCACTTGACTTAATGACCAAATATTGACCAAAAAAGTTAATCTCTAACCAAAAAGTAAGCTTTGGTCAAAATGGTCGAACCTTGATCCGATGACTGACCCATTAACTTGATATGTCACCTTTTGACCAAAAAGTCGAACTTTGGTCGAAATGAGTCGATCCTTGACCTCAATGACCGATCCATTTACCGAAAAATTAACTTTTGAACAAAAAAATCAATTTTGGTCGAAATAGTTGATTTTTGACCTAATGACCAATTATTGACCGATAAGTCGATCTCATGACCAAAAGTCGACTTTGGTCAAAATGGTGCATCCTTGACCCAATAACCGATCGATTAACTTGATAGGTTAACTTTTGACAAAAAAATCGACTTTGGTCAAAATGGTCGATTTCGACCCAGATGACCGCCAGTTGCTGACCAGATTCGACTTTGACCAAAAATTTAATTTTAGTCAAAATAATTAATTTATGACCTAATGAATAAAATATCTGATTTTTTAATTAATGACCGATTATTGATCCAATAAGTTGAATCTCGACCAAAAAGTTAACTTTGGTCGAAGATGATCGACCCTTGAGCCGATCACGAACCCATTGTCCGATAGGTCGACTTTTGACCAAAAAGACGATTTTGGTCAAAATAGTCGATTTTTGACTGTAATGACACCATTGACACAATAGGTCGACTTTTGACCAAAAAGTCGACTTTAGTCAAAATGGTCGATTTTCTACCTATTGACATACTCATTGACCCGATAGATCAACTTTTGACCGAAAAATCGACTTCGGTCAAAATGGTCGATTCTTGACCCAATTACGACTCATTGACCAAATAGAGTCGACTTTTGACCAAAAGTCGACTTTAGTCATAATGGTCGATTTCGACCAATGACCCTGGATTGACCCGAAGAGTTGACTTTTGAACAAAAATTTAATTTTGGTCAAAATAATCGATTTTTTATCTAATGACGATTATTGCCCCGGTAAAGTCGATCATCTGACCGAAAAGTCGACTTTGGTCAAAATGGTCGATTCTTGGCCGATGACCTACGCATTGACCGATTGATCGACTTTTGAACAAAAGTCGATTTTGTCGAAATAATCGATTTTGACCCAATGACCGATTATTAACCCGATAAGTCGATCTCGACCAAAATGTCGACTTTGGTCGTAAATGGTCGATCCTCGACCCATGACAAACCCAATGACCCAATAAGCAACTTTTGACTAAAAGTTAACTTTGGTCAAAATAGTAAATCCTTGACCCCTTGACAAACACACTAACCTGATAGATCGTACTTTTGACCAAAAAGTTAATTTTGGTCGAAATAGTAAATCTTTGACTTAATGACCGATTATTGACCCGATAAGTCGACTTTTGACCAAAAAGTCGATTTCGGTCGAAATGATCGATCCTTGACCCATTGACCACTAGTGACGAATAAATTGACTTTTGTTTAAAAAGTCGACTTTGGTCGAAAATGCTCGAACCTTGACCCAATGACTAAATCAGTTGACCCAATAGGTCAACTTTTGACCAAAAAGTCAATTTTGGTCAAAGTTGTCAATTTTTGACCTAATGACCACCTTATTGACCCAAAGTCAACTTTTGCGAAAAAGTTAAATTTGGTCAAAATGATCAATTTCGAGCATAATGACTAATTGTCGACTTTGGTGAAAACGGTTAATCCTTGATCGAATGACGGCAGTGACCGATTTGTCGACTTTTGACTAAAAAGTTAACTTTGGCCAAAATGGTTAATCCTTGACCCAATGACGACCTATTGTCAAAATAAATCGACTTTTGACCAAAAAGTCAATTTTGCTTAAAATTGTCAATTTTTGACATAATGGCCGCCTCATTGACCTAAATAGGTCAACCTTTGACAAAAAAGACAAATTTGGTCAACATGGTCAATCCTTGACCCAATGACCAACCCATTGAACCAATAGGTCAACTTTTGACCAAAAAGTTAATTTTGGTCAAAATAGTCAATTTTTGACCTAATGACCAATTATTGAGCCGATAAGCGATATCGACCAATAAGTTAACTTTGATCAAAATGGTGATCCTTGACATAATGACGAACCCATTAACTTGATAGGTTAACTTTTGACCAAAAAGTCGACTTTGGTCAAAATTATCGATCCTTGACCCAATGACCAACCCATTGACCTAATAGGTCAACTTTTGACCAAAAAGTTAATTTTGGTCAAAATAGTTAATGTTTGAATTAATGACCAATTATTGACCCAATAAGTTAATCTTTGACCAAAAAGTCAATTTTGGTCAAAATGGTCAATCCTTGACCCAATGACAAATCCATTGACCCAATAGGTCAACTTTTGACTGAAAAGTCAATTTTGGTCAAAATAGTCAATTTTTGACCAATGACGACCCATTGACCCGATAGGTCAATTTTTGACTAAAAAGTCATTCTGGGTCAAAATGGTCAATTCTTGTCCTAATTACAAACTCATTGACCAATTATGTCAACTTTTGACCGAAATGTCGACTTTGGTGGTCAAAATGGTCAATTTATGACCCAATGACAACTCCGTTGACCCAATGGGTCAACTTTTGACCAAAAATTCAATTTTGGTCAAAAATAGTCAATTTGACAAATTATTGACCCAATAATTCAATCTCTGACCAAAAAGTCAACTTTGGTTAAAATGGTCAATCCTTGATCCAATGATAAACCCATTGACCTAATATGTCGACTTTTGACCGAAAAGTCGATTTTGGTCAGAAATAGTCGATTTTTGACCGAATGACTGACGATTATTCAAATAGGTCGACTTTTGACCAAAAAGTAAACTTTTGTCGAAAATGGGCAATTTTTGACCTAATGACCGACCCATTGACCCAATAGATCGAACTTTTAACCAAAAGTCATCTTCGATCATAAATGGTCGATTCTTGACCCAATTACCAACCCATTTACCAAATAGGTCGACTTTCGACCAAAAGTCGACTTTGGTCGAAATGGTCGATTTCGATCCAATGACCACCCATTGACCCGATAGGTTGACTTTTGACCAAAAATTTAATTATGGTCAAAATAATCAATTTTTGACCTAATGACCAATTGTTGAACCTATAAATCATTCTCTGACAAAAAGTTAACATTGGTTAAAATGGTCAATCCTTGATCCAATGACCAACCCATTGACCCAATAGGTTAACTTTTGACCAAAAAAATCAACTTTGGTCAAAATGGCAATCCTTGACCCGATGACCAACCCATTCACCCAATAAGTCAACATTTGACGAAAAAATCAACTTTAGTCAAAATAGTAAATTTTCGACCAAATGACCAATTATTGACCCAGTAAACCAATCTCTGACCAAAAAGTTAACTTTGGTCAAAATGGTCAATCCTTGACCCAATGACCAAGCCATTAAACCAATAGGTCAACTTTTGACCAAAAAGTCAGCTTTGGTCAAAATGATCAATCCTTGACCCAATGACCAACCCATTGGCTTAATAGATCAACTTTTGACTAAAAGTCGATTTTGGTCGAAATAGTCAATTTTTGAATTAATGACCAATTATTGACCCATTAAGTCAATCTCCGACCAAAAAGTCAACTTAGGTCAAAATGGTCAATCCTTGACCCAATGACAAACCCATTGACCCAATAGGTCGACTTTTAACCAAAAAGTAAATTTTGCTCAAAATTGTCAATTTTTGACTTAATGACCACCCATTGACCCAATAGGTCAACTTTTGACCTAAAAGTCAATTTTGGTCAACATAGTAAATTTTTGACCTAATGACCGATTATTGACCCGATAAGCCGATCTCGACGAAAAAGTTAAGTTTGGTCGAAAATGGTCGATCCTTGACCCGATGACCATACCATTGAACCAATAGGTCGACTTTTGACCAAAAGTCGACTTTGGTCAAAATGATCGATCCTTGACCGATGACAGCCATTGGCCTAATAGGTTGACTTTTGACAAAAAAGTCGATTTTTGTCAAAATAATCAATTTTTGAATTAATGATAAATTATTGACCCATTAAGTCGATCTATGACCACTGATCAACTTTAGTCGAAAAGGTTAATCGTAGACCCGATGACGAACTCATTGACCCGATAGGTTAACTTTTAACGAAATAATCGACTTTATGCAAATAGTCGATTTTAGACTTAATGACCGACCATTGACCCAATAGGTCGACTTTTAACCAAAAGTCAACTTTGGTCGAAATAATCGAATTTTGACACAATGACCGACCCATTTATCCAATAGATCGACTTCGACCAAAAGTCATCTTCGGTCAAAATTGTCAATTCTTGACCAAAATACCAACTCATTGACTAAATAGGTCAAATTTTGACCAAAAACTCAACTTTGGTCAAAATGATCAATTTATGACCGAATGGCCACACCGTTCACCCAATGGGTTAAATTTTGACCAAAAATTTAATTTTGGTCAAAATAATCAATTTTTGACCTAATGACCAATTATTGACCCAGTAAGTCAATCTTTGACCAAAAAGTCAACTTTGGTCAAAATGGTTGATCCTTGACCCAATGACAAACCCATTGACCCAATAGGTCAACTTTTGACCAAAAAGTCTATTTTGGTCAAAATAGTCGATTTTTGACCTAATCACCACTCATTGACCCGATAAGTTGACTTTTGACCAAAAAGTCGACTTTGGTCGAAATGGTCAATTTTTGACCTAATGACCCGACCCATTGACCTAATAGATCAAATTTTGACCCAAAAGTCTTCTTCGGTCAAAATGGTTAATTTTTGACCCAATTACCAACTCATTGACCAAATAAGTCAAATTTTCACCAAAAAGTCAGCTTTACTAAAAATAGTCAATTTCTGACCCAATGACCACCCCGTTCAACAAAAGCGTTAACTTTTGACCAAAAAGTTAATTTTGGTCAAAATAGTCAATTTTGACCTGATGACCAATTATTGCACCCATAAGTCAATCTCTGACTAAAAGTCAATTTTGGTAAAAATGGTCATTCCTTGATCCAATGACAAACACATTGACCCAATAGGTCAACTTTTGACCAAAAAGTTTAATTTTGTCAAAATAGTCAATCTTTGACCTAATCACCACCAATTGACCTAATTGGTCAACTTTTGACAAAAAAGTCAAATTTGGCCAAAATGGACAATTTTTGACCCAATGACCAACCAATTGACCTAGCAGATCAAATTTTGACGAAAATGTCATCTTCGATCAAAATGGTCGATTCTTGACCCGATTGCAACTCATTGACCAAAGTCGGCTTTACTTAAAAATTGTCGATTCTTGACTCAATGACCACCCCGATGACGAAAGGGTTAACTTTTGACCAAAAAGTCAATTTTGGTCAAAATAGTCAATTTTTGACGTAGTGACCCATTAGTGAACCAGTAAGTCAATCTCTAACCAAAAAGTCAACTTTGGTCAAATTGGTCAATCCTTGACCCAATGATAAACACATAAACCCAATAGGTCAACTTTTGACCAAAAAGTCAACTTTGGTTAATATGGTCAATTTTTGACCCAATGACCAATCCATTGACCTAAGAGATCAAATTTTGACCAAAATGTCATCTTTGGTCAAAATGGTCAATTCTTGACCCAATTACCCACTCATTGACCAAATAGGTCAACTTTTGACCAAAAAGTCAACTTTGCTCAGAATGGTCAATTTTTGACCCAATGACCACCACGTTGACCCAATGGGTTAACTTTTATCCAAAAAGTCAATGTTGGTCAAAAGAGTCAATTTTTGACCTAATGACCAATTATTGACCCAAAAAGTAAACTTTGGTCAAATTGGTCAATCCTTGAGCAAATGACAAACCCATTGACCCAATTGGTCAACTTTTGACCAAAAGTCAATTTTGGTCAAAATAGTCAATTTTTGACCTAATGACCACTCATTGACCCAATAGGTCAACTTTTTGACCAAAAAGTCAATTTTGGTCAAAATAGTCAATTTTTTACCTAATGACCAATTATTGCCACAGTAAGCCAATCTTTGACCAAAAAGTCAACTTTGGTCAAAATGGTTAATTCTTGATCCAATGACCAACCCCTTAACCCAATAGGTCAACTTTTGACAAAAAAAGTTAACTTTGGTCAAAATGATCAATCCTTGACCTAACGACCAACATATTGGCCTAAGAGGTCAACTTTTGAGCAAAAAGTCAATTTTTGTCAAAATAGTCAATTTTTGAATTAATGACTAATTATTGACCCAATAGTCAATCTCTAACCAAAAAATCAACTTTTGTCAAAATTGTCAATCCTTGACCAAATGATAAACCCATTAACCCAATAGGTCAACTTTTGACCAAAAAATTAATTTTGGTCAAAATAGTCAATTTTTGACCCAATGACCAACCCATTGACCCAATATGTCAACTTTTGACTAAAAAGTCAACTTTGGTCAAAATTGTCAATCCTTGACCCAATGACAAACCCATTAACCCAATAGGTCAAATTTTGATTAAAAGGTCAATTTTCGTAATAAAATTCAATTTTTGACCTAATGACCAATTATTGCCCCAGTAAGCCAATCTTTGACCAAAAAGTCAACTTTGGTCAAAATTAGCAATCCTTGACCCAATGACCAACCCATTGACCTAATAGGTCAACATTTGACCAAAAAGTTAACTTCGGTCAAAATAATCAATCCTTGACCTAATGACCAACCCATTTGCCTAATAGGTCAACTCTTGACCAAAAGACAATTTTGGTCAAAATACTCAATTTTTTGGTCAACTTTTGACCAAAAAATCAACTTTGGTCAAAATGGTCAGTTTTTTACCTAATGACCAACTCATTGACCCAACAGATCAACTTTTGACCAAAAAGTCAACTTTGGTTAAAATGGTCAATTCGTGACCCAATTACCAACTTATTGACAAAATTTATCAACTTTTGACCAAAAGTAAACTTTGGTCAAAATGATCAATTTCTGACCCAATGACCACCCCGTTGCTCAAATGAGTCAACTTTTGACCAAAAATTTAATTTTGGACGAAATAATTAATTTTTGACCTAATGATAAAAATATACAATTTTTGAATTAATGACCAATTATTGACCCAATAAGTCAATATCTGACCAAAAAGTCAACTTTGGTCAAATTGGTCAACCCATGACCCAATGACAAACATATTGCCCAATAGGTCAACTTTTGACCAAAAAGACAATTTTGGTCGAAATAGTCAATTTTTTCCCTAATTACCACCCATTGACACATTTGGTCAACTTTTGACCAAAAAGTCAACTTTGGTTAAAATGGTCAATTTTTGACCCAATGACCAACTCATTGACCCAATAGATCAACTTTTGACCAAAATGTCATCTTCAGTCAAAATGGTCAATTCTTGACCCAATTACCAACTCATTGAACAAATAGGTCAAGTTTTGACCAAAAAGTCAACTTTGGTCCGAAATGATCGATTTCGACCCAGATAACCACCCCTTTAACCTAATGAGATCGACTTTTAATCAAAAAATTAATTTTAGTTAAAATAATCAATTTTTGACCTAATGACCAATTATGGACCCAATAAGTTAATCACTGACCAATAAGTCAACTTTGGTAAAAATTGTCAATCCTTGACCCAATGACAACCCATTGACCCAATAAGTCAACTTTTGACCAAAGAGTCAACTTTGGTCAAAATGGTTACTCCTTGACCCAATGACCAACTCATTGACCAAATAGGTTATCTTTTGACCAAAAAGTCAACTTTGGTTAAAATAGTCAATTTTTGACCTATTGACCAATTTTCGACCGAGAAAGCCAATCACTGATCAAAAAGTCAACTTTGGTCAAAATAGTTAATCTTTGACCCAATGACAAACCCATTGACTAAATAGGTCAAATTTTGACCAAAAAGTCAACTTTGGTCAAAATGGTTAATTTCTGACCCAATGGACAACCCATTAAACCTATAGGTGAACTTTTGACTAAAAAGTTGACTTTTGTAAAAATGGTCAAACCTTGACCCAATGACCAATCCATTGACCCAATAGGTCAAATTTTGACCAAAAAGTTAATTTTGGTCAAAATAGTCAAATTTTGACTTAATGACCAGCTATTGACCAAGTAAGTCAACTTTTGACCAAAAAGCCCACTTTGGTCAAAATGGTAAATTTTTTATTCAATGACCAACCCATTGATCCAATAGGTCAACTTTTGTCCAAAAAGTCAACTTTGGTCGAAATGGTAAAATGTTGACCCAAAGACCAATGGATTGGCCCAGTAAGTCAACTTTTGATCAAAAAGTCAATTTTTAGTTAAAATAGTCAATTTTTGACCTAATGACCAAATATTGACCCAATACGTCAATCTTTGACTAAAATGTCAATCCTTGACCCAATGACAAATCCATTGACCCAATAGGTCAACTTTTGACCAAAAAGTTAACTTTGGTCAAAATGGTAAATCCTTGACCCAAAGACCAACACACTGACCCAATAGATCAAATTTTCACCAAAAAGTCAATTTTGGTCAAAATAGTAAATTTTTGACTTAATGACCAATTATTGACCCAATAGGTCAACTTTTGACCAAAAAGTCAACTTTGGTCAAAATTGTCAATCATTGACCCATTGACCAACCCATTGACGAAATAGGTCAACTTTTGACCAAAAAGTTAACTTCGGTCAAAATAGTCAATCTTTGACCCAATGACCAACACATTGACCCAAAAGGACAACTTTTAACAAAAAAGTCAATTTTGGTCAAAATTGTCAATTTTTTACATAATCACCACCTCATTGACCCAAAAGGTCAACTTTTTACAAAAAAGTCAAATTTGGTCAAAATGGTCAATTTCTGACACAATGACCTAAATGTCAACTTTCGTGAAAAAGGTCAATCCTTGATCTAATGAGCAACCCATTGACCCAATTTGTCAACTTTTGACTAAAAAGTCAACTTTGGCCAAAATGATTAATCCTTGACCCAATTGACCAAACCATTGACCAAATAGGTCAACTTTTGACAAAAAGTGAATTTTCCTTATAATTGTCAATTTATGACCTAATGACCGCCTCATTGACCTAAATAAGTCAACTTTTGACCAAAAATACAACTTTGGTCAAAATGGTCAATCCTTGACCCAATGACTGACCCCATTGACCCATTAGGTCGACTTTTGACCAAAAAGTCGATTTTTGGTCGAAATAATCAATTTTTGACCTAATGACCGATTATTGACCCGGTAAGTCAATCGCTTACCAAAAAGTCGACTTTGGTCAACATGGTCAATCCTTGACCCGATTACTGACCCATTGACCCGATAAAGTCGACTTTTGACAAAAAATCAACTTTGGTCAAAATGAACAATCCTTGACCCAATGACCAACCCATTGGCCTAATAGTTCAAGTTTTGACCAAAAAGATAAATTTTGTCATAATAGTCATTGTTTGAATTAATCACCAATTATTGACCCAATAAGTCATTTTTTGACCAAAAAGTCAACTTTGGTCAAAATGGTCAATCCTTGACCCAATGACAAACCCATTGACCCAATATGTCAACTTTTGACCATAGTTCAATTTTGGTCAAAATAGTCAATTTTTGACCTAATGACCACTCATAGACCCAACAGGTAAACTTTTGACCAAAAGTTAACATTTGTCAAAATGGTCAATTTTTGACCCAATGACCAACTCATTGACCCAATAGGTCAACTTATGACTAAAAAGTCATCTTGGGTTAAAATGGTCAATTATTGACCCAATTACCATCTCATTGACCAAATATGTCAACTTTTGACCAAATAGTCAACTTTGTTGAAAATGATCAATTTCGGACCCAATAACCACCCCGTTGGCCCAATGGGTTAATTTTTGACCAAAAATTAAATTTTGGTTAAACTAGTCAATTTTTAACCTAATGACCAATTATTGACCCAATAAGTCAATCTCTGACCAAAAAGTTAACTTTGGTCAAAATGGTTAAAGCTTGACCCAATAGGTCAACTTTTGACCAAAAAGTCGATTTTGATAAAAATAGTCGATTTTTTACCTAATGACCACTCATTGACTCGATAGAATCGACTTTTGACCAAAAGTCGGCTTTGAGTCAAAATGATCAATTTCCGTCCCAATGAGCAACCCATTGACCTAATAGGTTAACTTTTGACTAAAAAGTCATCTTTGGTAAAAATGGTCAATGCTTGGCCCAATTACCAACTCATTGACCAAATATGTCAACTTTAGAACAAAAAGTCAACTTTGGTCAAAAGGGTCAATCTTTGATCCAATGACCAACCTGTTGACCTAATAGGTAAAATTTTAACCGAAAAGTTATTTTGGACAAAATAGTCGATTTTTGACCTAACGACAATTATTGACCCGATAAGTCGATCTCTGACCAAAAGTCGACTTTGGTCGAAATGGTCGATCCTTAAACCATTGAATGAGCCATTGATCGAATATGTCGACTTTTGACGAAAAGTCGATTTTGGTCGAAATAGTCGATTTTTGACCTAATGATCACCCATTGACACAATAGGTCACCTTTTGACCCAAAAGTCGACTTTGGTCGAAATAGTCGATTTTGACCTAATGACCGACTCATTGACCCAATAGATCTACTTTTGACCAAAAAGTCATCTTCGGTCAAAATGGTCGATTCTTGACCCAATGACTGACTCATTGACCAAATAGGTCAACTTTTGACCAAAAAGTCAACTTTGGTCAAAATGGTCATATTCTGACCCAATGACCACCTCGTTGACCCAATTGGTCAACTTTTGACCAAAAAATTAATTTTGGTAAAAATAATTAATTTTTAACCTAATGACCAAATTATTAAAATTTTGAATTAATGGCCAATTATTGACCCAATAAGTCAATCTCTGACCAAAAAGTCAACTTTAGTCAAAATGGTCATCCCTTGACCCAATGACAAACCCATTGCCCAATAGGTCAACTTTTGACGAAAAAGTCGATTTTGGTCGAAATTGTCGATTTTACCTAATGACCACCCATTGACACAATAGATCGACCTTTGACCGAAAGTCGGCTTTGGTCAAAATGTTCGATTTTTTCCCGATGACCGACTCATTGACCACGATTAATCGACTTTCGACCAAAATGTCATCTTCGGTCAAAATGATCAATTCTTGACCCAATTAACAACTCATTGACAATATAGGTCAACTTTTGACAAAAAAGTAAACTTTGGTCAAAATTGTCAATTTCTAACCCAATGACCACCCCGTCGACTAAATGGGTCACCTTTGACTAAAAATTTAATTTTGGTAAAAATAAGTAATTTTTGAAATAATGACCAAAATAGACAAATTTTGAATTAATGACCAATTATTGACCCTATATGTCAATCTCTGACCAAAAAGTCAACTTTGGTCAAAATGGTCAATCCTTGACCCAATGACAAACCCATTGACCCAATAGGTCACCTTTTGACCAAATAGTCAATTTTAGTCAAAATAGTCAATTTTTGGCTTAATGACCACCCATTGACCCAATAGGTCAAGTTTTGACCAACAAGTTAACTTTGGTCAAAATGGTAATTTTGATTGAGTTCCATTGACCCGACAGACAACTTCTGACCAAAAAGTCATCTTCGGTCAAAATGGTCAATTGTTGAGCAAGAGTCAACTTTGGTCAAAATGGACAATTTTTTATCCAATGACCTCCCCGTTCACCCAATGGGTTAACTTTTGAACAAAAATTCAATTTTGGCCAAAATAGACAATTTTTGACCTAACGCCAATTATTGATCCAATAAGTCAATCTCTGACCAACAAGTCAAGTTTGGTAAAAATGGTCAATCCTTGAACCAATGACAAACTCATTGACCCAAAAGGTCAACTTTTGACCAAATAGTCAATTTTGGTCAGAAAAGTCAATTTTTGAATGACCACCCATTGACCCAGTAGGTCAACTTTTAACTAAAAAGTCAAGTTTGATCAAAATGGTCAAATTTTGACCCAATGGCTAACCCATTGACCCAATAGATCCACTTTTGACCAAAAAGTCATATTTGTCCAAAATGGTCAATTCTTGACCGAAGTACCAACTCATTGACCAAATAGGTCAACTTTTGACCAAAAAGTCAACTTTGGTCAAAATGCTCAATTTTTAACCTAATGACCAACACATTGACCCAATAGGTCTACATTTGACCAAAATGTCTTCTTTGGTCCAAATGATCAATTCTTGACCCAAGTATGAATTCATTGACCAAATATGTCAACTTTTAACCAAAAAGTCAACTTTGGTTAAAATGGTAAATTTCTGACCCAATGACCACCCTGTTAACCCAATCGGTTAACTTTTGACCAAAAATTCAATTTTAGTCAAAATAGTCAATTTTTGACCTAATGACAAATTATTGACCCAATAAGTCAATCTCTGACCAAAAAGTCAACTTTGGTCAAAATGGTCAATCCTTGACCCAGTGACAAACCCGTTCACCCAATAGGTCATCTTTTGACCAAAGAGTCAATTCTAGTCAAAATTGTCAATTTTTTGCTTAATGTGCACCCATTGACCCAACAGGTCAACTTTTGACCATAAAGTCAATTTTGGTCAAAATAGTTAATTTTTGACCTAATGACCAATTATTTACCCATTAAGTCAATCTCTGACCAAAAGTCAACTTTGGTTAAAATGGTCAATCCTTCACCCAATGACAAAACCATTGACTTAATAGGTCAACTTTAGACCAGAAAGTCAACTTCGGTCAAAATGATCAATCCTTGACCCAATTACCAAACCATTGAACTAATAGGTCATCTTTCGACCAAAAAGTCAACTTTGTTCGAAACGGTCAATCCTTGACCCAATGACCAACCCATTGACCCAATAGGTCAACTTTTGACTAAAATGTCAACATTGGTCAAAATGATCAATCCTTTACCCAATGACCAACCCAATAGCATAATCCGTTAACTTTTAACAAAAAAGTCAATTTTGGTCAAAATAGTCAATTTTTGACCTAATGACCAACTATTGACCTAATAAGTCAATCTCTGACCAAAAAATCAACTTTAGTAAAAATGGTCAATCCTTGACCCATTGACAAATACATTGACCCAATAGGTCAATTTTTGACAAAAAGTCAATTTTGGTCAAAATGGTCAATTCTTAACTCAATTACTAACTCATTTACCAAATATGTCAACTTTTGACCAAAAAGTCAACTTTGGTCAAAATGGTCAATTTGTGACCCATTGACCACCATGTTGACCCAATGGGTCAACTTTTGACGAAAAATTCAATTTTGGTCAACATAATTAATTTTTGACCTAATTATCAAAATAGTCAATTTTTGAATTAATGACCAATTATTGATCCAATAAGGTCAATCTCTGACCAAAAAGTCAACTTTGGTCAAAATGGTCAATCCTTAGCCCAATGACAAACCCATTGACCGAATAGGTCAACTTTTGACCAAAAGGTCAATTTTGGTCAAAATAGTCAATTTTTGACCTAATGACCACCCATTGACACAATAGGTCAACTTTTGACCAAAAAGTCAACTTTGGTCAAAATGGTCATTTTTTTACCAAAGGACAAACTCATTGACTCAATAGATAAACTTTTGACCAATAAGTCATCTTCAGTCAAAATGGTCAATTCTTGACCCAATTACCGACTCATTGACCAAATAGGTCAACTTTTGACCAAAAAGTTAACTATGGTCGAAATGGTCAATTTCTGACCCCATGACCACCTAATTGACCCAATGGGTCAACTCTTGACCAAAAATTAATTTTGGTCAAAATAATTAATTTTTGACCTAATGACAGAAATAGTCAATTTTTAAATTAATGACCAATTATTGACCTAATAAGTAAATCTCTGACCAAAAAGTCAACTTTGGTCAAAATGGTCAACCCTTGACCCAATGAGAAACCCATTGCCTATTAGGTCAACTTTTGACCAAAAAGACAATTTTGGTCAAAATAGTCAATTTTTGACCAAAGGACCACCCATTGAAACGCTTTGTCAACTTTTGAGCAAAAAGTCAACTTTGGACAAAATGGTCAATTTTCTTCCCAATGGCCAACTCATTGACCCAATACATCAACTTTTGACCAAAAAGTCATCTTCGGTTAAAATGGTCGATTGTTGACTGATACCGACTCATTGACCAAATAATGGCCAATTTCGACTCAAAATAGTCGATTTCGAACCAATAACCACCTTGTTGACCAATAGATTAACTTTTGACAAAAATTTAATTTCGGTCAAAATAATCAATTTTTGAAATAAAGACCAATTATTGACCCAATAAGTCAATCTCTGACCAAAATGTCAACTTTGGTCTTAAAGGTCAATCATTGACCCAATAGGTCAAATTTTGAGCAAAAAGTCAACTTTGGTTAAAATGGTAAATCCTTGACCCAATGACCAACACACTAACACGATAGAAAGACTTTTGACCAAAAAGTTAATTTTGGTCAAAATAGTAAATTTTTGACTTAATGACTAATTATTGACCCAATAGGTCAACTTTTAACCAAAAAGTCAACTTTGGTCAAAATGGTCAATCCTTGACCCATTGACTAACCCATTGACCAAATAGGTCAACTTTTGACCAAAAAGTCAACTTTGATCAAAATGGTCAATCCTTGACCCAATGACCAAATCGCTGACCCAAAAGGACAACTTTTGACCAAAAAGTCAATTTTGGTCAAAATTGTCAATTTTTTACCTAATGACCACCTCATCGACCCAAAAGTAAACTCTTTACCAAAAAGTCAAGTCAAAATGGTCAATTTCTGACACAATGACCTAAATATCAACTTTGGTGAAAACGGTCGATCCTCGACTAATGAGCAGCCCATTAACCCGATTTTTCAACTTTTGACTAAAAAGTCGACTTTGACGAAAATGGTTTATTCTTGACCCGATGACCTGACCCATTGAGCAAATAAGTCGACTTTTGACCAAAAGTCGATTTTGCTTAAAATTGTCGATTTTTTACCTAATGACCGCCTCATTACCTTAAATAGGTCAACTTTTGACAAAAAAAACAACTTTGGTCAACATGGTCAGTCCTTGACCCAATGACAAACCCATTTACCCAATATGTGACCTAAAAGTCAAATTTTGACCTAATGACCAATTATTGACCCAGTAAACCAATCTCTGACCAAAAAGTCAACTTTGGTCAAAATGATCAATCCTTGACCCAATGACAAACCCAATGACCTAATAGGTCAACTTTTGACCAAAAAGTCAACTTTGGTCAAAATGATCGATCCTTGACCCAATGACCAACCCATTGGCCTAATAGGTCAACTTTTGACCAAAAAGCTAAGTTTTGTCAAAATAGTCAATGTTTGAATGAATGACCTATTATTGACTCAATAAGTCAATCTCTGACCAAAAAGTCGATTTTGGTCAAAACGGTCAATCCTTGAACCAATGAAAAACTCATTGACCTAATAGGTCAACTTTTAACCGAAAAGTTAATTTTGCTCAAAATAGTCAATTTTTGACCTAATGACCACCCATTGACCCAATGGTCAACTTTCGACCAAAAAGTCAACTTTGGTTAAAATGGTCAATTTTTTACCCAATGACCAACCCATTGACCCAATAGGTCAACTTTTGACTAAAAAGTCATCTTAGGTCAAAATGGTCAATTCTTGTCCTAATTACAAACTCAGTGACCAAATATGTCAACTTTTGACCAGAAAGTCAAATTTGGTGGTCAAAATAGTCAATTCCGGACCCAATGACCACCACGTTGACCCAATGGGTTAACTTTTGATCAAAAATTTAATTTTGGTCAAAATAATCAAACTTTAACCTAATGACTAATTATTGACCCAACAAATCAATCTTTGACAAAAAAGTCAACTTTGGTCAAAATGGTCAATCCTTGATCCAATGACAAACCCATTAACCCAATAGGTCAACTTTTGACCAAAAAGTCAATTTTGGTAAAAATAGTCGATTTTTGACCTAATGACCACCCATTAATATAATAGGTCAACTTTTGACCAAAAAGTCAACTTTGGTCAAAATGGTCATATTTTGACCCAATGACCAACCCATTGACCCAATAGATCAAATTTTGATCAAAAAGTCATCTTTGGTATAAATGGTCAATTCTTAACCCAATTACCAACTCATTGACCAAATAGGTCAACTTTTGACCAAAAAGTCAACTTTGGTCAAAATGGTCAATTTCTCACCAATGACCTCCTAGTTGACCCAATGGGTAAACTTTTGACCAAAAATTTCATTTTGGTCAAAATAATCAATTTTTAACCTAACGACCAATTATTGATCCAATAAATCATTCTCTGACAAAAAGTAAACATTGGTCAAAATGGTCAATCGTTGACCCAATGACCAACCCATTGACCCAATAGGCCAACTTTTGATCAAAAAGTCAACTTTGGTCAAAATGGGCAATCTTTCACCCGATGACCAACCCAATAGGTCAACTTTTGACTAAAAAATTAATTTTAGTCAAAATAGTCAATTTTTCACCTAATGACCATTTATTGACCTAGTAAGCCAATCTCTGACAAAAAAGTCCACTTTGGTCAAAACGGTCTGTCCTTGACCTAATGACAACCCATTGACCCAATAGTTCAACTTTTGACCAAAAAGTCAACATTGGTCAAAATGATCAATCCTTGAACCTATGACCAACCCTTTAGCCTAATAGGTCAACTTTTGACCAAAAAGTAATTTTTGGTCAAAATAGTCAGTTTTTGAATTTATGACCAATTATTGACCCAATAAGTCGATCTATGACCACAGAGTCAACTTTGGTCAAAATGATTAATCCTAGACCCAATGACAAACCCATTGACCCAATAGGTCAACTTTTGACCAAATAGTCAACTTTTGTCTAAATAGTTAATTTTTGACTTAATGACCACCCATTGTCCCAAAAGGTCTACTTTTGACCAAAAAGTCAACTTTGGTCGAAATGGTCAATCTTTGACACAATGACCAACCTATTGGCCCTATAGGTCAACTTCTGACCACAAAATCATCTTCGGTCAAAATGGTCAATTCTCGACCAAAATACTAACTCATTGACCAAATAGGTCAACGTTTGACCAGAAACTCAACTATTGTCAAAATGGTCAATTTATGATCCAATGGCCACACCTTTAACCCAATGGGTTAACTTTTCACCAAAAATTAAATTTTGGCCAAAATAGTCAATTTTTTACCTAATGACGAATTATTGATCCAATAAGTTAATCTCTGACCAAAAAGTCAACTTTGGTCAAAATGGTCAATCGTTGACCCAATGACTAGCCCATCTACCCAACAGGTCATCTTTTGACCAAGAACTCTATTTTGGTCAAAATAGTCAATTTTTGACCTAATCACCACCCATTGACCCAATAGGTCAACTTTTGACAAAAAAGTCAACTTTAGTCAAAATGATCAATTTTGACCCAATGCCCAACTCATTGACCTAATAGATCAAATTTTGACCAAAAAGTCATCTTTGGTCAAAATGGTCAATTCTTGACCCAATTACCAACTCATTGAACAAATAGGTTAACTTTTGAGCAAAAAGTCAACTTTGCTCAAAATGGTCAATTTCTGACCCAATGACCACCCCGTTCATTCAATGGGTTAACTTTTGACCAAAAAGTCAATTTTGGACAAAATTGTCATTTTTTTACCTAATGACCAATTATTGAACCAATAAGTCAATATCTGACCAAAAAGTCAACTTTGGTCAAAATGGTCAATCCTTGACCCAATGACAAACACATTGACCCAATAGGTCAACTTTTGACCAAAAAGTCTATTTTGGTCAAAATAGTCAATTTTTGACCAAATCACCACCCATTGACCCTATCTGTCATCATTTGACCAAAAAGTCAACTTTGGTCAAAATGGTCAATTTTTGACCCAATGACCAACCCATTGACCTAATAGATCAAATTTTGACTTAAATGTCATCTTCGGTCAAAATGGTCAATTCTTGACCCAATTACCAACTCATTGACCAAATAGATCAAATTTTGACTTAAATGTCATCTTCGGTCAAAATGGTCAATTCTTGACCCAATTACTAACTCATTGACCAAATAGGTCAACTTTTAACCAAAAAGCCAACTTTGCTTAAAATGATCAATTTTTGATCAAATGACCACTCCGTTGACCCAATGGGTTAACTTTTGACCAAAAAGTCAATTTTGGTCAAAATAATCAATTTTTGACCTAATGACCAATAATTGACCTAATAAGACAATCTCTGACTAAAAAGTTAATTTTCATAAAAAGGGTCAATCCTTCACCCATTGACAAACTCATTGACCCAATAGGTCAACTTTTGACAGAAAAGTCAATTTTGGTCAAAATAGTCAATTTTTGACCTAATAACTAATTATTGCCCCAGTAAGCGAATCTCTAACCAAAAAGTCAACTTTGGTCAAAATGGCTAATCCTTGACCTAATGACCAACCCTTTGACCCAATATGTCAACTTTTGACCAAAAAGTTAACTTTGGTCAAAATGATCAATCCTTATCCCAATGACCAACCCATTTGCCTAATTGCTCAACTTTTGAGCAAAAAGTCAATTTTTGTCAAAATAGTCAATTTTTGAATTAATGACCAATTATTAACCCATTAAGTTAATCTTTAACCAAAAAGTCAACTTTGGTCAAAATGGTCAATCCTTGACCCAATGACAAACCCATTAACCAAATAGATCAACTTTTGATAAACAAAAGTCAATTTTGGTCAAAATAGTCAATTTTTGACCCAATGACCAACCCATTGACCCAATAGGTCAACTTTTGACAAAAATCAACTTTGGATAAAATGGTCCATCCTTGACCTAATGACCAACCCATTGACCCAATATGTTAACTTTTGACCAAAATGTCAATTTTGGTCAAAATAAAAAATTTTTGACCTAATGTCCAATTATTTCCCCAGTAAACCAATCGCTGACAAAAAAGTCAACTTTGGTCAAATTTGTCAATCCTTGACCCAATGACCAACCCATTGACCCAATAGGTCAACATTTGACCAAAAAGTTAACTTCGGTTAAAATGGTCAATCCTTGACACAATGACAAACCCATTGACCAAATAGGTCAACTTTTGACCATAAAGTCAATTTTGGTCAAAATAGTCAATTTTTGACCTAATGACCACCCATTGACCCAACAGGTCAACTTTTGACCAAAAAGTCAACTTTGATAAAAATGGTCAATTTTGACCTAATGACCATCATTGACCCAATAAGTTAACTTTTGACTAAAAAGTCATCTTTGGTCAAAATGGTCAATTCTTCACCCAATTACCAACTAATTGACCAAATATGTTAACTTTTGACCAAAAAATCAACTTTAGCCAACATGGTCAATTTCAAACCAAATAACCACACCGTTAACACAATGGGTTAACTTATGACCAAAAATTAAATTTTGGTCAAAATAACTAATTTTTTACCTAATGACCAATTATTGACCCGATAAGTCAATCTCTGACCAAAAAGTCAACTATGGTCAAAATGGTCAGTGCTTGACCCAATAGGTCAACTTTTGACCAAAAAGTCAATTTTGGTCAAAATAGTCAATTTTTTACCTAATGACCACCCATTGACTCAATAGGTCAACTTTTGACCAAAAAGTTAACTTTGGTCAAAATGGTCAATTCTTATACCAAATGACCAACCCATTGACCCAATAGGTCAACTTTTGACTAAAAAGTCATATTTGGTCAAAATGGTCAATTCTTGACCCAATTACCAACTCATTGACCAAATATGTCTACCTTTGACCAAAAAATAACCTTTGGTCAAAATGGTCAATTTCTGACCCAACGACCACTCCGTTAACCCAGTGGGTTAACTTTTAACCAAAAATTTTATTTTAGACAAAATAATTAGTTTTTGATCTAATGACAAATTATTGACCCAATAAGTCAATCTCTGACCAAAAAGTCAACTTTGGTCAAAAAGGTCAATCCTTGACCTATTGACAAACGCATTGACCGTATAGGTCAAATTTTGACCAAAAAGTCAATTTTGGTCAAAACTGTCAATTTTTGACCTAATGACCACCCATTGACACAATAGGTCAACTTTTAACCAAAAAGACAACTATCCTCAAAATGATCATTTTTTTACTCAATGACAAACTCATTGACCTAATAGGTCAACTTTTGACCAAAAAGTCATCTTCGGTCAACATGGTCAATTCTTGACCCAATTACCAACTTATTCACCAAATAGGTCAACTTTTATCCAAAAAGTCAACTTTGGTCAAAATGGTCAATTTCTGACCCGATGACCACCCCGTTGACCCAATGGGTCGACTTTTGACGAAAAATTTAATTTTGGTCAAAATAATAAATTTTTGACCTAATGACAAAAATATTCAATTTTTGAGTTAATTACTAATTATAGACCCAATAAGTCGATCTTTGACCAAAAAGTCAACTTTGGTCAAAATGGTCAACCCTTGACCCAATGACAAACCCATTGCCCAATAGGTCAACTTTTGAAGAAAAAGACAATTTTGGTCAAAATAGTCAATTTTTTACCTAATGACCACCCATTTACACAATAGGTCAACTTTTGACAAAAAAGTTAACCTTGGCCAAAATAGTTTATTTTTTACCCATTGACCAACTCAATGACCCAAAAGATCAGCTTTTGACCAAAATGTCATCTTCGGACGAAATGGTGAATTCTCACCCAATTACCAACTCATTGACCAAATAAGTCAAATTTTGACCAAAAAGTCAACTTTGGTCAAAATGGTCAATTTTTGACCCAATGACCACCCCGTTAACCCAATGGGTCAACTTTTGACCAAAAAATTAATTTTGGTCAAAATAATCAATTTTTAACCTAATGACCAATTATTTACCCAATAAGTCAATCACTGACCAATAAGTCAACTTTGGTCAAAATGATCAATACTTGACCCAATGACCAACCCTTTGACTCAAGAGGTCAACTTTTGACCAAAACGTCAACTTTGGTCAAAATGGTCAATCCTTGACCAAATGACCAACTCATTGACCCAATAGGTCATCTGTTAACCAAAAAGTCAACTTTGGTCAAAATAGACATTTTTTGACCTAATGAACAATTACTGGCCAGTAAGCCAATCTCAGACCAAAAAGTTAACTTTGGTCAAAATAGTTAATCTTTGACCCAATGACAAACCCATTGACCAAATAGGTCAACTTTTGATCAAAAAGTCATTTTTGGTCAAAATGGTCAATTTCTGACCCAATGGCCAACCCATTGACCCAATAGGTGAACTTGTGACTAAAAAGTCAACTTTGATCAAAATGGTCAAACCATGACCCAATGACCAACCCATTGACCCAATAGGTCAACTTTTGACCAAAAAGTCAATTTCGGTCAAAATAGTTAATTTTTGACCAAATGAACACTTATTGACCCAATAAGTCAATCTCTGACCAAAATGTCAACTTTGCTCATAATGGACAATTCTTGACCCAATGACAAACCCATTGACCCAATAGATCAACTTTTGACCAAAAAGTCAACTTTGGTAAAAAAGGTAAATCCTCGACCCAAATACTAACACACTGGCCCAATAGATCTACTTTTCACCAAAAGTTCAATTTTGGTCAAAATAGTAAATTTTTGACTTAATGACTAATTATAGACACAATAGGTCAACTTTTGACTAAAAGTCAACTTTGGTCAAAATGGTCAATCCTTGACTCATTGACCTGCCCATTGACCAAATAGGTCAACTTTTGACCAAAAAGTCAACTTTGGTCAAAATGTTTAATCCTTGACCCAATGACCAACTCATTACCCAAAAGGTCAACTTTTGACCAAAAAGAAAATTTTGCTTAAAATTGTCAATTTTTGACCTATTGACCGCCTCATTGACCTAAATAGGTCAAATTTTGACCAAAAAGACAACTTTGGTCAAAATGGTCAATCCTTGACCCAATGACAAACCCATTGATCCAATATGTCAACTTTTGACCAAAAAGTCAATTTTGGTCAAAATAGTCAATTTTTGACCTAATGACCAATTATTGACGAGTAAGCCAATCTCTGAACAAAAAGTTAACTTTGGTCAAAATGGTTAATCCTTGACCCAATAACCAACACATTGACACAATAGGTCAACTTTTGACCAAAAAGTCAACTTTGCTCAAAATGATCAATCCTTGACCCAATGACCAACCCATTCGCCTAATAAGTCAACTTTTGACCAAAAAGACAATTTTGGTCAAAATAGTCAATGTTTGAATTAAAGACTAATTGTTGACCCAATAAGTCAATCTCTGACAAAAAAGTCAACTTTGGTCAAAATGATCAATCATTGACCCAATGACACACCCATTGACCCAATAGGTCAACTTTTGACAAAAAAGTCAACTTTGGTCAAAATGGTCAATTTTTAACCCAATAACCAACCCATTGACCCAATAGGTCAACTTTTGACTAAAAAGTCATTTTAGCTCAATCATGACAATTTCGACTCAGAAAAAGTCAACGTTGGTCAAAATGGTCAATTTCGGACCCAATGACCACCGCGTTGACCCAATAGGTTAACTTTTGACAAAAAACTCAATTTTTGTCAAATAAGTCAATTTTTTACCTAATGACCAATTATTGACCCAATAAGACAATCTCTAACTAAAATGTCAACTTTGGTCAAAATGGTCAATGCTTGCCCCAATAGGTCAAATTTTGACCAAAAAGTCAATTTTGGTCAAAATAGTCAATTTTTGACCTAATGACCACCCATTAATCCAATTGGTCAACTTTTGACCAAAAAGTCAACTTTGGTCAAAATGGTCATTTTTTAACCCAACGATCAACCCATTGACCCAATAGATCAAATTTTGACCAAAAAGTCATCTTCGGTATAAATGGTCAATTCTTAAACCAATTAACAACTTATTGACCAAATAGGTCAACTTTTGACCAAAAAGTCAACATTGGTTTAAATTGTCAATTTCTGACCCAATGACCACCCTGTTGACCCAATGGGTCAACTTTTGACCAAAAATTAAATTTTGGTCAAAATAAACAATTTTTGACCTAATGACCAATTATAGACCCAATAAGTCAATCTCTGACCAAAAAGTCAACATTGGTTAAAATGGTCAATTCTTGACCCAATGACCAACCCATTGACCCAATAGGTTAACTTTTGACCAAAAAGACAACTTTGGTTAAAATGGGCAATCCTTGACCCAATTACCAACCCATTAACCCAACAGGTCAACTTTTGACCAAAAAATCAATTTTGGTCAAAATAATCAATTTTTGACCCAGTAAGCTAATCTTTGACCAAAAAGTCAACTTTGGTCAAAATGGTCAACCCTTGACCCTTTAACCAAATAGGTCAACTTTCGACGAAAAAGTCAATTTTGGTCAAAATAGTCTGTTTTTTGACCAAATGACCACCCATTGACCCAATAGGTCAACTTTTGGCCAAAAAGTCAACTTTGGTCAAAATGGTCAATTTTTGACCCAATGACCAATCCACTGACCCAATAGATGAACTTTTGACCAAAAAGCCATCTTCGGTCAAAATGGTCAATTTCTAACCCAACGACCACCCCGTTGACCCAATGGGTCAACTTTTGACAAAAAATTTAATTTTGGTCAAAATAATTAATTTTTGACCTAGGACCATTTATTGACCCAAAAAGTCAATCTCTGACAAAAAAGTCAACTTTGGTCAAAATTGTCAATCCTTGACCATATAACCAACCCATTGACCCAATAGTTCAACTTTTGACCAAAAAGTTAACTTTGGTCAAAATGGTCAATCCTTGACCCAATGACCAACCCATTGACCCAATAGGTCTTCTTTGACCAAAAAGATAATTTTGGTCAAAATAGTCAATTTCTGACCTAATGACCAATTATTGACACAATAAGTCAATCCCAGACCAAAAAGTTAACTTTGGTCAAAAAGGTTATTCTTTGACCCATTGACAAACTCATTGACCAATAGATCAACTTTTGAACAAAAAGTCAGCTTTGGTCAAAATGGTCAATTTCTAACCCAATAGCCAACCCATTGACCCAATTGGTAAACTTTGGACAAAAAAATTCAACTTTGGTCAAAATGGTCAAACTTTGACCTAGTGACCAACCCATTGTCCCAATTGGTCAACTTTTGACGAAAAAGTCAATTTTGATCAAAATAGTCAATTTTTGACATAATGACCCAATAAGTTAACTTTTGAACAAAAAAGTCAATTTGGGTCTAAATAGTCAATTTTTGACCTAATGACCAATTATTGACCAAGTAAGCCAATCTTTGACCAAAAAGTTAACTTTGGTCAAAATGGTCAATCCTTGACCCAATGGCCGACCCATTGACCCAATAAGTCAACTTTCGGCCAAAAAAGTCATCATTGGAAAAAATGGTCAATTCTTGGCCCAATTACCAACTCATTGACCAAATAGGTCAACTTTTGACCAGAAAGTCAACTTTGGTCAAAATGGTCAATTTCTAACCTAATGGGTCAACTTTTGACCAAAAAATTACTTTTGGTAAAAATAATATATTTTTGACCTATGACCAATTATTGACCCAATAAGTCAATCACTGACCAAAATGTCAACTTTGTTCAAAATGGTCAATCCTTGACCCAATGACTAACCCATTGTCCCAATAGGTCAACTTTTGACCAAAAAGTCAACTTTGATCAAAATGGTCAATCCTTAACGCAATAACCAACCCATTCACCCAATAGGTCATCTTTTGACCAAAAAGCTCACTTGGTCAAAATGTTAATTTTGATCCAATGACCAATTATTGACCAAAGCTAATCACTGACCAAAAAGTCAACTTTGATCAAAATGGTTAATCTTTGACTCAATGACAAACCCATTGACCCAATAGGTCAACTTTTGACCAAAAAGTTAACTTCGGTCAAAACGGTCAATTTCTGACCCAATGACCAACACATTGACCCAATAGGTGAACTTTTTACTAAAAAAGTCAACTTTGGTCAAAATGGTCAAACCTTAACCAAATGAAAAACCCTTTGACCCAATAGGTCAACTTTTGACCAAAAAGTCAATTTTGGTCAAAATATTCAAAATTTTGACCTAATGATCACCCATTGACCAAATAGGTCAACTTTTGACCAAAAAGTCAACTTTTGTCAAATTTCTCAATTTTTGGCCCAACGACCAACCCATTGATCCAACAGGTCTACTTTTGACCAAAATGTCAACTTTTGTCAAAATGGTCAATTCTTGACCCAATGACCAACGCATTGACCCAGTAAGTCAACTTTTGATCAAAAATTCAATTTCGGTCGAAATAGTCAATTTTTAACATAATGACCAATCATTGACCTAAAAACTCAATCACAGACCAAAATGTCAGCTTTGGTCGTAATGGTCAATCCTTGACCCAAAGACCAACACACTGACCCAATAGATCAACTTTTCACCAAAAAGTCAATTTTTATCAAAATAGTAAATTTTTTACTTAATGACCAATTATTGGCCCAATAGGTCAACTTTTGACCAAAAAGTCAACTTTGGTAAGAAGGGTCAACCCTTGACCCATTGACCAACCCATTGACCAAATAGGTCAACTTTTGACCAAAAAGTCAACTTTGGTCAAAATGGTCAATCCTTGACCCAATGACCAACTCATTGACCAAAAAGGATAACTTTTGACCAAAAAGTTTATTTTGGTTAAAATTGTTAATTTTTTACCTAATGACCATCTCATTGATCCAAAAGGTCAACTTTTTACCAAAAAGTCAAATTTGGTCAAAATGATCAATTTCTGACACAATGACCTAAGTGTCAACTTTGGTGAAAAAGGTAAATCCTTGATCCAATGACCAACCCATAAACCAAATTTGTCAACTTTTGACAAAAATGTCAACTTTAGCCAAAATGGTTAATCCTTAACCTAATGACCAACCAATTGACCAAATAGATCAACTTTTGACCAAAAAGTCACTTTTGGTCAAAATAGTCAATTTTTGACCTAACGACCAATTATTGACCAGGTAAGCCAATCTCTGACCAAAAAGTCAACTTTGGTCAAAATGGTCAATCCTTGACCCAATGACCAACCCATTGGCCCAAAAGATCAACTTTTAACCAAAAAGTTAACTTTGGTCAAAATGATCAATCCTTGACTCAATGACCATCCCATTGGCATAATAGGTTAACTATTCACCAAAAAGACAATTTTGGTCAAAATAGTCAATGTTTGAATTAATGACCAATTACTGACCCAATAAGTCAATCTCTGACCAAAAAGTCAACTATGGTCAAAATGGTCAATCATTGACCCAATAGGTCAACTTTTGACCATAAATTCAATTTTAGTCAAAATAGTCAATTTTGCCCTAAATAGCACCAATCGACCCAACATGTCAACTTTTGACCAAAAAGTCAACTTTGGTCAAAATGGTCAATTTTTGACCCAATGACCAACCCATTGACCCAATAGGTCAACTATTGACTAAAAAGTCATCTTGGGTCAAAATGGTCAATTCTTGACCCAATTACCAACCATTGACCAAATATGTCAACTTTTGATCAAAAAGTCAACTTTGGTCAAAATGGTCAATTTTGGACCCAATGACCACCCCGTTGACCCAATGGGTTAACTTTTCACAAAAAATTCAGTTTTGGTAAAAATTGTCAATTTTTAACCTGATGACCAATTATTGACCCAATAAGTCAATCTCTGACCAAAAGTCAACTTTGGTCAAAATGGTCAATGTTTGATCCAATGACAAACCCATTCACCCAATAGGTCAACTTTTGACTAAAAAGTAATTTTTCGGAGAAAATAGTCAAATTTTGACCTAATGACGACCCTATTAATCCAATATGTCAACTTTTGTCCAAAAAGTCAACTTTAGTCAAAATGGTCATTTTTTGACTCAATGACCAACCCATTAACCCAATATATCAAATTTTGTCCAAAAAATCATCTTTGGTATAATTGGTCAATTCTTAAACAAATTACCAACTCATTGACCAAATAGGTCAACTTTTGACTAAAAAATCAACTTTGGTCAAAATGGTTAATTTTGACCCAATGGGTCAACTTTTGACCAAAAATTTAATTTTGGTCAAAATAATCAATTTTTGACCTAATGACCAATTATTTACCCAATATGTCAATCTCTGACCAAAAAGTCAACTTTGGTCAAAATGGGCAATCCTTGACCCAATGACCAACCCATTAACCCAACAAGTTAACTTTCGACCAAAAATCAATTTTTTGTCAAAATAGTCAATTTTTAACCTAACGACCAATTATAGACCTTGTAAGCCAATCTCTGACCAAAAAGTTAACATTGGTCAAAATGGTCTATCCTACACCCAATGACCAACCCATTGACCCACTAGGTCAACTTTTGACCAAAATGTCAACTTTAGTCAAAATGATCAATCCTTGACCCAATGACCAACCCATTCACCTAATAGGTCAACTTTTGACCAAAAAGTCAATTTTCGTCAAAATAGTCAATTTTTTTGAATTAATGACCATTTATTAACCCAATAAGTTAATCTCTGACCAATAAGTCAACTTTGGTCAAAATAGTCAATTCGTGACCCAATGACAAACCCATTAACCCAATCGGTCAACTTTTGACCAAAAACACAATTTTGGTCAAAATGGTCAATTTTTGACTTAATGACCACCCATTGACCAAATCGGTCAACTTTTGACCAAAAAGTCAACTTTGGTCAAAATGGTCAATTTTTGACCTAATGACCAACCCATTGACCCAATAGATCAATTTTTGACCAAAAAATCATCTTTGGTCAATATGGTCAATTCTTGACGCAATTACCAACTCATTGACTAAATAGCTCAACTTTTGACCAAAAACTCAAGTTTGGTCAAAATGGTCAATTTCTGACCCAATGACCACCCCGTTCACCGAATGGGTTAACTTTTGACCAAAAATTCAATTTTGGTCAAAATAGTCAATTTTTTACCTATTGACCAGTTATTGACCCAGTAAGTCAATCTCTGACCAAAAAGTCAACTTTGGTCAAAATGGTCAACCCTTGACCCAATGACAAACTCATTGCCCAGTAGGTCTTTTGACGAAAAAGATAATTTTGGTCAAAATAGTCAATTTTTTACCTAATGACCACCCATTGCACAATTGGTCAACTTTTGACCAAAAAGTCAACCTTTGTCAAAATATTTAATTTTTTACCCATTGACCAACTCATTGACCCAATAGATACTCTTTTGACCAAAATGTCATCTTCGGTCAAAAAGGTGATTTCTTCACCCAAGTACCAACTCATTGACCAAATTGGTCAACTTTTGACCACAAAGTCAACTTTTGTCAAAAGGGTCAATTTTTGACCAAATGACCACCCTGTTAACCCAAAGGGTCAACTTTTGACCAAAAAATTAATTTTGGTCAAAATAATTAATTTTTGACCTAATGATCAATTATTGACCCAATAAGTCAATCACTGACAAAAAAGTCAACCTTGGTCAAAATGGTCAATACTTGACCCAATGGCCAACCCATTGACCCAAGAGGTCAACTTTTGACCAAAAAGTCAACTTTGGTCAATATGGTCAATCCTTGACCCAATGAGCAACTCATTGACCCAATAGGTCATCTGTTGACTAAAAAGTTAACTTTGGTCAAAATAGTCATTTTTTGACCAAATGAACAATTATTGACCCAGTAATCCAATCTCTGACCAAGAAGTCAACTTTGGCCAAAATAGTTAAACTTTGACTCAATGACAAACCCATTGACCAAATAGGTCAACTTTTGAACAAAAAGTCAAGTTTGGTCAAAATGGACAATTTCTGACCCAATGGCCAACCCATTGACCTGATAGGTGAACATTCGACTAAAAAGTCAACTTTGGTCAAAATGGTCAAACCTTGACCCAATGACCAACTCGTTGACCCAATAGGTCAACTTTTGACCAAAGAATCAATTTTGGTCAAAATAGTCAATTTTTGACCTAATGACCAATTATTGACCCAATAAGTCAATCTCTGACCAAAATGTCAACTTTGGTCATAATAGTCAATCCTTGACCTAATGACAAACCCATTGACCCAAAATATCAACTTTTGATCAAAAAGTCAACTTTGGTCAAAAAGGTAAATCCTCGACCCAAAGACCAACACACTGGCCCAATAAATCTATTTTTCACCAAAAAGTTAATTTTGGTCAAAATATTAAATTTTTGTCTTAATGACCAATTATTGACCCAATAGGTCAACTTTTGACTAAAAAGTCAACTTTGGTCAAAATGGTTAATCATTGACCCATTGACAAACCCATTGACCAAATAAGTCATCTTTTGACCAAAAAGTCAACTTTGGTCAAAATAGTTAATCCTTGACCCAATGACCATCTCAATGACCCAAAAGGTCAACTTTTGACCAAAAAGACAATTTTGCTTAAAATTGTTCATTTTTTACCTTTTGACCATCTCATTGACCTAAATAGGTCAACTTTGACCAAAAAGACAACTTTGGTCAAAATGGTCAATCCTTGACCCAATGACAAACCCATTGACCCAATAGGTCAACTTTTGACTAAAAGTCAATTTTGGTCAAAATAGTCAATTTTTGACCAAATGACCAATTACTGATCCAGTAAGCCAATATCTGTCCAAAAAGTCAACTTTGGTCAAAATACTCAATCCTTGACCCAATGACCAACACATTGACCCAATAGGTTAACTTTTGACCAAAAAGTCAACTTTGCTCAAAATGATCAATCGTTGACCCAATGACCAACCCATTGACCTAATAAGTAATTTTTTTACCAAAAAGATAATTTTTGTCAAAATAGTCAATGTTTGAATTAATGACCAATTATTGACCCAATAAGTTAATCTCCAACAAAAAAGTCAACTTTGGTCAAAATGGTCAATCATTGACCCAATGAAAACCCATTGACCCAATAGGACAACTTTTGACCAAAAAGTCAACTTTGGTCAAAATGGTCAATTTTTGACCCAATGACCAACACATTGAACCAATAGGTCAACTTTTGCCTAAAAAGTCATCTTGGGTCAAAATGGTCAATTGACCCAATTACCAACGCATTGACCAATAATGACAACTTCTGACCAAAAAGTCCACTTTGGTCAAAATGGTCAATTTCGGACCTAATGACCACCCCCTTGACCCAATAGGTTAACTTTTGACAAAAAATTCAATTTTGGTTAAACTAGTCAATTTTTTACCTAATGACCAATTATTGACCCAATAAGTCAATCTCTAACCAAAAAAGTCAACTTTGGCCAAAATAGTTGATGCTCGCATTAGTACCACGCTATCGACCAAAAAGTCAATTTAGGTCAAAATAGTCAATTTAAGACCTAATGACCACCCATTAATCCAATAGGTCAATTTTGGACCAAAAAGTCAACTTTGGTCAAAATGGTCATTTTTTTACCCAATGATCAACCCATTGACCCAATAGATCAAATTTTGACCAAAAAGTCATCTTCGATATAAATGGTCAATTCTTAAAGCAATTACCAACTCATTGACCAAATAGGTCAACTTTTGGCCAAAAAGTCAACTTTGGTCAAAATTGTCAATTTCTGACCCAATGACCAACCTCGTTGACCCAATAAGTCAATCTCTGACCAAAAAGTCAACATTGGTCAAAATGGTCAATCCTTGACCCAATGACCAACCTATTGACCCAATAGGTTAACTTTTGACCAAAAAGTCAACTTTGGTCAAAATGGGCAATCCTTGACCCAATGACCAACCCATTAACCCAACAGGTCAACTTTTGACCAAAAAATCAATTTTGGTAAAAATAGTCAATTTTTGACCTAATGACCAATTATTGACCCAGTAAGCCAATCTCTAACCAAAAAGTCAACTTTGGTCAAAATTGCCAATCCTTGACCCAACGACAAACCCATTGACCCAATAGGTCAACTTTTGAAGAAAAAGTCAATTTTGGTCAAAATAGTCAGTTTTTGACCTAATGACCACCCATTAACCCAATTGGCCAACTTTTGGCCAAAAAGTCAACTTTGGTCAAAATGGTCAATTTTTTACCCAATGACCAACCCATTGACCCAATAGATCAACTTTTGACCAAAAAGTCATCTTCGATCAAAATGGTCAATTTCTAACCTAACGAACACCCTTTTGACCCAATGGGTCAACTTTTGACAAAAAAATTAATTTATGTCAAAATAATCAATTTTTTACCTCAGGACCATTTGTTGACCCAATAAGTCAATCTCTGTCCAAAAAGTTAACTTTGGTCAAAATGGTCAGTCCTTGCCCAATGACTAACCCATTGACCCAATAGGTCAACTTTTGACCAAAAAGTCAACTTTAGTCAAAATGGTCAATCCTTGACCCAATGATTAACCCATTGACCCAAAAGGTCATCTTTTGACCAATAAGACAATTTTGGTCAAAATAGTTAATTTCTGACCTAATGACCAATTACTGACCCAACTTTGGCCAAAATGGTTAATCTTTGACCCATTGACAAACCCATCGACCCAATAGGTCAACTTTTGACCAAAAAGTCAGCTTTAGTCAAAATGGTCAATTTCTGACCCAATGACCAACCCATTAACCCAATAGGTGAACTTTGGACAAAAAAGTTAACTTTGGTCAAAATGTTCAAACTTTCACCCTGTGACCAACCCATTGTCCCAATAGGTCAACTTTTGACCAAAAAGTCAATTTTAGTCGAAAATAATCAATATTTCGACCTAATGACCATTTATCGACCTCAATGGAGTACTATCTTCGACCAAAAACTCAACTTTGGTCAAAATGGTCAATCTTCGACCCAATCACCAACCCATTGACCCTAATAGGTCAACTTTTAACCAAAAAGTCAACTTTGGTCAAAATGGTCAACACTTGCATCTAATGACCAACCCATTGACCTAATAGATCAACTTTGGCCAAAAAGTCAATTTTGCTCAAAATTGTGAATTTTTGACCTAATGACCAATTATTGACCCAATAAGCCAATCTCTTACCAAAATGTCAACTTTGGTCAAAATGGTTGATCTTTGACCCAATGACAAAACCCATTGACCCGATAGGTCGACTTTTAATTGAAAAAGGCGACTTTGGTCAAAATGATCAATTTCTCGACCCCTCGACAAACCCATTAACCCAATAGGTCACCTTTTGACCAAAAAGTCAACTTTGGTCAAAATGATGAAACCATCGACTCGATGACCAACCCATCGACCCATCAGATCGACTTTTCGACCAAAATGTCAATTTTGGTCAAAATAATCTAATTTTGACCTATTGACCACCCATTGACCAAATAGTTCAACATGTGACCAAAAAGCCAACTTTGGTCAAAATGGTCAATTTTTGACCCAATGACGAACCCGTTGACCCAATAAGTCAACTATTGACCAAAAATTCAACTTTTGTCAAAATGGTGAATTTTGACCCAATGTAGCAATGCATTGACCCAATAAGTTAACTTTTGAACAAAAAGCCAATTTGGGTCAAAATAGTTGATTATTGACTACAAGACCAATTATTGACCCAGTAAGCCAATCTCCGGCCAAAAAGTTAACTTTTGTCAAAATGGTCAATCCTTGACCCAATGGCCAACCCATTGACCCAATAGGTCAACTTTCGGCCAAAAAAGTCATCTTTGATAAAAATGGTCAATTCCTGGCCCAATTACAAACTCATTGACCAAATAGGTCAACTTTTGACCAAAAAGTCAACTTTGGTCAAATGGTCAATTTCTGATCCAATGACCACCTCATTGACCCAAAGGGATAACTTTTGACAAAAAATTCAATTTTGGTCAAAATAGGTCAACTTTTGACCAAAAAGTCTTCTTCGGTCAAAATGATCAATTTCTGACCCAATGCCCTCTCGTTCACCCAATGGGTTAACTTTTGACAAAAAATTCAATTTTGGTCAAAATAGTTAATTTTTGACCTAATGACCAATTATTGACCCAATAAGTTAATCTCTGACCAAATAGTCAACTTTGGTCGAAATGGTTAATCCTTGACCCAATGACAAACCCGTTGACCCAATAGGTCAACTTTTGACCAAAATTTAATTTTGGTCAAATAGTCAATTTTTGACTTAATGACCACCCACTGACCCGATAGGACAACTTTTGACCAAAAAGTCATTTTGGTCAAAATAGTAAATTGTTGACCTAATGACCAATTATTGACCCAGTAAGCCATTCTCTGACCAAAAGGTCAACTTTGGTCAAAATGGTCAATTCTTGACACAATGACCAACCCATTGACCCAATTGGTTAAGTTTTGACCGAAAAGTCAACTTTAGTCAAAATGATCAATCGTTGACCCAATGACCAACCCAACAGCCTAATAGGTCTACTTTTCACCAAAAAATCAATTTTTGTCAAAATAGTCAATTTTTGAATTAATGACCAATTATTTACCCAATAAGTCAATCTCTGACCAAAATGTCAACTTTGGTTAAAATGGTCAATCATTGAACTAATGATAAACCCATTGACCCAATAGGTTAACTTTTGAACAAAAAATTAATTTTGGTCAAAATAGTCAATTTTTGACCTAATGACCACCCATGGACCAATAGGTCAACTCTTGACCAAAAAGTCAACTTTGGTCAAAATGTCAAATTTTTACCCAATGTGTAACCCATTGACCCAATAGGTCAACTTTTGACCAAAATGTCATCTTTGGTCAAAATGGTCAATTCCTGACCAAATTACCAATTCATTGACCAAATAGGTCAACTTTTGACCAAAATGTCATTTTTGGTCAAAATGGTTAATTCGTGACCCAATTACTAACTCATTGACCAAATATGTCAATTTTGACCAAAAATTCAACTTAGGTCAAAATGGTCAATTTCTGACCCAATGACTAACTCACGTTACCCAATGGGTTAACTTTTGACAAAAAATTCTATTTTGGTCAAAAGTGTCAATTTTTGACCGAATGACCAATTATTGACCTAATAAGTTAATCTCTGACCAAAAAATCAACATTGGTCAGAATGGTCAATCCTTGAACCAATGACAAACTCATTGACCCAATAGGTCAACTTTTGACCAAAAAGTTAATCTTGGTCAAATTAGTCAATTTTTGACCTAATGATCACCCTTTAACCTAATTGGTCGACTTTTTGACCAAAAAGTCAACTTTGGTCAAAATGGTAAATTTTGGACCCAATGACCAACCCATTGACTCAATAGCATCAACTTTTGACCAAAAAGTAATCTTCGGTCAAAATGGTCAATCCTTGACTCAATTACCAACTCATTGACCATATAGGTTAATTGTTGACCAAAAAGTAAACTGTGGTTATAATGGTCAATTTCTGTCCCAATGACAACCCCGTTGACGCAATGAGTCAACTTTTGAAAAAAAATTAATTTTGGTCAAAATAATCAATTTTTGACGTAATGACCAATTATTGACCCAACTAGTCAATTTTCGACCAAAAAGTTAACTTTAGTCAAAATTCTCAATCCTTGAACCAATGACCAACCCATAATAGGTCAACTTTTGACCAAAAGGTCAATTTTGGTCAAAATAGTAAATTTTTGACCTAATGACCAATTATTGACCCAATAAGTCAATCTCTGATCAAAAAGTCAACTTTGGTCAAAATTGTCAACCCTTGACCCAATGATAAACCCAATACCCAATAGGTTAACTTTTGACCAAAAGGACAATTTTGGTCAAAAAAGACAATTTTTAACCTAATGACCACCCATTGACACAATATGTCAACTTTTGACCAAAAAGTCAACTTTGGTCAAAATGGTCAATTTTTTACCCAATGACCAACTCATTGACCCAATAGATCAACTTTTGATGAAAATGTCATCTTCGGTCAAAATGGTCAGTTCTTGACCCAATTACCAACTCATTGACCAAATAGGTCAACTTCTGAGCAAAAAGTCAACTTTGGTCAAAATTGTCAATTTCTAACATAATGGGTCAACTTTTGACTAAAAAATTGCTTTTGGTAAAAACAATCAATTTTTGACCTATGATCAATTATTGACCTAATAAGTCAATCACTGACCAAAAAGTCAACTTTGGTCAAAATAGTCAATCCTTGACCCAAAGACCAACCCATTGTCCCAATAGGTCAACTTTTGACCAAAAAGTCAACTTTGATCAAAATGGTCAATCCATGACCCAATGACGGTCATCTTTTTACCAAAAGTCAACTTTGTTCAAAATATTCAATTTTTGACCTAATGACCAATTATTGACCCAGTAAGCCAATCACTGACCAAAAATTCAACTTTTATCAAAATGGTTAATCTTTGACCCAATGACAAACCTATTGATCCAATAGGTCAACTTTTGACCAAAAAGTTAACTTCTGTCAAAATGGTCAATTTCTGACCCAATGACCAACCCATTGATCCAATAGGTGAACTTTTGACTAAAAAAGTAAACTTTGGTCAAAATGGTCAAACCTTTACCCAATGACCAACCCGTTGACCCAATAGGTCAACTTTTGACCAAAAAGTCAATTTTGGTCAAAATAGTCAAATTTTGACCTAATGACCACCCATTTACCAAATAGGTCAACTTTTGACCAAAAAATCAACTTTGGTCAAAATGATTAATTTTTGCCCCAAGGACCAACCCTTGATCCAATAGGTCACTTTTGACCAGAAAGTCAACTTTAGTCAAAATGGTTAATTCTTCGACCCAATGACCAATGCGCATTGACCTCGTAAGTCAACTTTTGATTAAAAAGTAAATTTTTTTCGAAATAGACAATTTTTAACCAATTGACCAATCATTGACCCAATAAGTCAATCACCGACCATAATGTCAACTTTGGTCATAATGGACAATCGTTGACCCAAAGACCAACACACCGACCCAATAGATCGACTTTTTACAAAAAAGTCGATTTTGGTCAAAATAGTAAATTTTTTACTTAATAACCAATTATTAAACCAATAGGTCAACTTTTGACCAAAAAGTCAACTTTGGTCAAAATGGTCAATCCTTGACCCATTGACCATCTCATTGACCAAATAGGTCAACTTTTGACCAAAAAGTCAACTTTGGTCAAAATGGTCAATCCTTGACCCAATGACCAACTCATTGACCCAGAAGGACAACTTTTGACCAAAAAATCAATTTTGGTCAAAATTGTCAATTTTTTACCTAATGACCACCTCATTGACCCAAAAGGTCAACTTTTTACCAAAAAGTTAAATTTGGTCAAAATGGTCAATTTCTGACACAATGATCTAATTGTCAACTTTGGTGAAAAAGGTCAATCCTTGATCTAATGAACAACCCATTGACCAAATTTGTCAACTTTTGAGAAAAATGTCAACTTTGGCCAAAATGGTTCATCCTTAAACCAATAACCAACCCATTGACCAAATAGATCAACTTTGGACCAAAAAGTAAATTTTGGTCAAAATAGTCAATTTTCACCTAACGACAAATTATTGACAAGGTAAGCCAATCTCTGACCAAAAAGTTAACTTTGGTCAAAATGGTCAATCCTTGACCCAATAACCAACCCATTGACGCAATATGTCAACTTTTGACTAAAAAGTTAACATTGGTCAAAATGATCAATCCTTGTCTCAATGACCATCCCATTGGCGTAATAGGTCAACTTTTCACTAAAAAGGCAATTTTGGTCAAAATATTCAATTTTTGAATTAATGACCAATTATTGACCCAATAAGTCAATCTCTGACCAAAAAGTCAACTATGGTCAAAATGGTCAATCCTTGACCCAATGACAAACCCATTGACCCAATAGGTCAACTTTTGACCATAAATTTAATTTTGGACAAAATAGTCATTTTTTGACCTAAATAGCACCAATTGACCCAACAGGTCAACTTTTGATCAAAAAGTCAACTTTGGTCAAAATGGTCAATTTTTGACCCAATGACCAACCCATTGACCCAATAGGTCAACTTTTGACTAAAAAGTCATCTTGGGTCAAAATGTTCAATTCTTGACCCAATTACCAATTCATTGACCAAATATGTTAACTTTTGACCAAAAATCAACTTTGGTCAAAATGGTCAATTTTGGACCCGATGACCACCCCGTTCACCCAATGGGTTAACTTTTGACAAAAAATTCAGTTTTGGTAAAAATAGTCAATTTTTATCCTGATGACCAATTATTGACCCAATAAGTCAATCTCTGACCAAAAAATCAACTTTTGTTAAAATGGTCAATGCTTGACTCCAATGACAAACCCATTCACCTAATAGGTCGACTTTCGACTAAAAAGTAAATTTTGAGTGAAGATAGCCAAATTTTAACCTAAGGACCATGCCAATTAATCCAATATGTCAACTTTTGTCCAAAAAGTCAACTTTGGTCAAAATGAACATTTTATGACCGAATGACCAACCCATTGACCCAATATATCAAATTTTGACCAAAAAGTCATCTTTGGTATAAATGGTCAATTCTTAAACAAATTACCAACTCATTGACCAAATAGGTCAAATTTTGACAAAAAAATCAACTTTGGTCAAAATGGTCAATTTCTGACCCAATGGGTCAACTTTTGACCAAAAATTTAATTTTGGTCAATATAATCAATTTTTGACCTAATGACCAGTTATTGACCCAATAAGTCAATCTCTGACCAAAAAGTCAACTTTGGTCAAAATATGCAATCCTTGACCGAATGACCAACCCATTAACCCAACAGGTTAACTTTTGACCAAAAAATCAATTTTGGTCAAAATAATCAATTTTTTACCTAACGACCAATTATTGACCAAGTAAGCCAATCTCTGACCAAATAGTCAACGTTGGTCAAAATGGTCTATCCTTCACTCAATAACCAACCCATTGACCCAATAGGTCAACTTTTGACCAAAAGTCAACTTTGGTCAAAATGATCAATCCTTGACCCAATGACCAACCCATTGGCCTAATAGGTCAATATTTGAAAAAAATTCAATTTTCGTCAAAATAGTCAATTTTTGAATCAATGACCAATTATTGACCCAATAAGTCAATCTCTGACCAAAAAGTCAACTTTGGTTAAAATGATCAATCCCTAACCCAATGACAAACCCATTGACCCAATAGGTCAACTTTTGACCAAAAATCAATTTTGGTCAAAATAGTCAATTTTTTACTTAATGACCTCCCATTGACCAAATAGGTCAACTTTAGTCAAAATGGTCAAATTTTGACCTAATGACCAACCAATTGACCCAAAGGATCATTTTTTGACTAAAAAGTCATCTTTGGTCAAAATGGTCAATTTTTGACGCAATTACCAACTCATTGACCAAATATGTCAACTTTTGATCAAAAAGTCAACTTTGATCAAAATGGTCAATTTCTGACCCAATGACCACCCAGTTCACCCAATGGGTTAACTTTTGACCAAAAATTCAATTTTGGCCAAAATAATCAATTTTTAACCTATTAACCAGTTATAGACCCACTAAGTCAATCTCTGACCAAAAAGTCAACTTTGGACAAAATGGTCAATCCTTGACCCAATGATAAACTCATTGACCCAATAGGTCAACTTCTGACCAAAAGGTCAACTTTGGTCAAAATGATTAATTTTTGACCCAAAGACTAACCCATTGACCTAATAGATCAAATTTTTACCAAAAAGTCATCTTCGGTTAAAATGGTTAATTCTTGACCCAAATACCAACTCATTGACCAAATAAGTTAACTTTTGACCAAAATGTCAGCTTTGGTCGAAATGATCAAATTTTGACCCACTTACCACCCCGTTGACCCAATGGGATAACCTTTGACCAAAAAGACAACTTGGTCAATACAGTCAATTTTTAACCTAATGACCAATTATTGACCCAATAGGTGAATCTCTGACCAAAAAGTCAACTTTGGACAAAAGGGTTAATCTTCGACCCAATGACAAACCCATTCGATCCAATAAGTCAACTTTCGATCGAAAAGTTAATTTTGACTAAAATTGACTAATTTTGAATTAATGACCACCCATTGACCCAATAGGTCAACTTTGGACTAAAAAGTTAATTTTGGTCAAAATAGTCATTTTTTGACCTAATGACCAATAATTGACCCAGTAAGCCAATCTCTCACCAAAAAGTCAACTTTGGTCAAAATTGCCAATCCTTGACCCAACGACAAACCCATTGACCCAATAGGTCAACTTTTGACCAAAAGTCAACTTTGGTCAAAATAGTCGATTTTCTGACCCAATGACCAACCCATTAACCCAATAGGTCAACTTTTGACAAAAAGTCAACTTTGGTCAAAATGGTCAATTCTTTACCCAATGACCAACCCATTGACCCAATAGGTCAACTATTGACCAAAAAGTCATCTTCGATCAAAATGGTCAATTCTCTAACCTAACGAACACCCTTATCGACCCAATGGGTCAACTTTTGACCAAAAAAATTAATTTATGTCAAAATAATCAATTTTTTACCTCAGGACCATTTGTTGACCCAATAAGTCAATCTCTGTCCAAAAAGTTAACTTTGGTCAAAATGGTCAGTCCTTGCCCAATGACTAACCCATTGACCCAATAGGTCAACTTTTGACCAAAAAGTCAACTTTAGTCAAAATGGTCAATCCTTGACCCAATGATTAACCCATTGACCCAAAAGGTCATCTTTTGACCAATAAGACAATTTTGGTCAAAATAGTTAATTTCTGACCTAATGACCAGTCATCGACCTCGACTTTGGCCAAAATGGTTAATCTTTGACCCATTGATAAACCCATTGACCCAATAAGTCAACTTTTGACCAAAAAGTCAGCTTTAATCAAAATGGTCAATTTCGACCCAATGACCAACCCATTAACCCAATAGGTGAACTTTGGACAAAAAAGTTAACTTTGGTCAAAATGTTCAAACTTTCACCCTGTGACCAACCCATTGTCCCAATATGTCAACTTTTGACAAAAAAGTCAATTTTGGTCAAAATAGTCAAATTTTGACCTAATGACCATTTATTGACCCAGTAAGACTATCTTTGACCAAAAACTCAACTTTGGTCAAAATGGTCAATCCTTGACCCAATCACCAACCCATTGACCCAATAGGTCAACTTTTAACCAAAAAGTCAACTTTGGTCAAAATGGTCAATACTAGACCTAATGACCAACCCATTGACCTAATAGATCAACTTTGGCCAAAAAGTCAATTTTGCTCAAAATTGTGAATTTTTGACCTAATGACCAATTATTGACCCAATAAGCCAATCTCTTACCAAAATGTCAACTTTGGTCAAAATGGTTGATCTTTGACCCAATGACAAACCCATTGACCCAATAGGTCAACTTTTGACCAAAAGGGCAACTTTGGTCAAAATGATCAATTTCTGACCCCTTGACAAACCCATTAACCCAATAGGTCACCTTTTGACCAAAAAGTCAACTTTGGTCAAAATGATGAAACCTTGACTCAATGACCAACCCATTGACCCATTAGGTCAACTTTTGACCAAAATGTCAATTTTGGTCAAAATAGTCTAATTTTGACCTATTGACCACCCATTGACCAAATAGTTCAACATGTGACCAAAAAGCCAACTTTTGTCAAAATGGTCAATTTTTGACCCAATGACGAACCCGTTGACCCAATAAGTCAACTATTGACCAAAAATTCAACTTTTGTCAAAATGGTGAATTTTTGACCCAATGTACAATGCATTGACCCAATAAGTTAACTTTTGAACAAAAAGCCAATTTGGGTCAAAATAGTTGATTATTGACCTAAAGACCAATTATTGACCCAATAAGCCAATCTCCGACCAAAAAGTTAACTTTTGTCAAAATGGTCAATCCTTGACCCAATGGCCAACCCATTGACCCAATATGTCAACTTTCGGCCAAAAAAGTCATCTTTGGTAAAAATGGTCAATTCCTGACCAAATTACCAACTCATTGACCAAATAGGTCAACTTTTGACCAAAAAGTCAACTTTGGTCAAATGGTCAATTTCTGATCCAATGACCACCTCATTGACCCAAAGGGATAACTTTTGACAAAAAATTCAATTTTGGTCAAAATAGGTCAACTTTTGACCAAAAAGTCTTCTTTGGTCAAAATGATCAATTTCTGACCCAATGCCCTCTCGTTCACCCAATGGGTTAACTTTTGACAAAAAATTCAATTTTGGTCAAAATAGTTAATTTTTGACCTAATGACCAATTATTGACCCAATAAGTTAATCTCTAACCAAAAAGTCAACTTTGGTCAAAATGGTTAATCCTTGACCCAATGACAAACCCGTTGACCCAATAGGTCAACTTTTGACTAAAATTTAATTTTGGTCAAATAGTCAATTTTTGACTTAATGACCACCCATCGACCCGATAGGACAACTTTTGACCAAAAAGTCATTTTGGTCAAAATAGTAAATTTTTGACCTAATGACCAATTATTGACCCAGTAAGCCATTCTCTGACCAAAAAGTCAACTTTGGTCAAAATGGTCAATTCTTGACCCAATGACCAACCCATTGATCCAACTGGTTAAGTTTTGACCTAAAAGTCAACTTTGGTCAAAATGATCAATCCTTGACCCAATGACTAACCCAGCTGACCTAATAGGTCTACTTTTCACCAAAAATCAATTTTTGTCAAAATAGTCAATTTTTGAATTAATGACCAATTATTTACCCAATAAGTCAATCTCTGACCAAAATGTCAACTTTGGTTAAAATGGTCAATCATTGAACTAATGATAAACCCATTGACCCAATAGGTTAACTTTTGAACAAAAAATTAATTTTGGTCAAAATAGTCAATTTTTGACCTAATGACCACCCATGGACCAATAGGTCAACTTTTGACCAAAAAGTCGACTTTGGTCAAAATGTCAATTTTACCCAATGTGTAACCCATTGACCCAATAGAGTCAACTTTTGACCAAAATGTCATCTTTGGTCAAAATGGTCAATTCTGACCAAATATACCAATTCATTGACCAAATAAGTCAACTTTTGACCAAAATGTCATTTTTGGTCAAAATGTTACAATCGTGACCCAATTACTAACTCATTGACCAAATATGTCAATTTTGACCAAAAATTCAACTTAGGTCAAAATGGTCAATTTCTGACCCAATGACCACCCCGTTTACCCAATGGGTTAACTTTTGACAAAAAATTCTATTTTGGTCAAAAGAGTCAATTTTTGACCGAATGACCAATTATTGACCTAATAAGTTAATCGCTGACCAAAAAACCAACATTGGTCAGAATGGTCAATCCTTGAACCAATGACAAACTCATTGACCCAATAGGTCAACTTTTGACCAAAAAGTTAATCTTGGTCAAATTAGTCAATTTTTGACCTAATGATCACCCTTTAACCTAATTGGTCAACTTTTGACCAAAAAGTCAACTTTGGTCAAAATGGTAAATTTTGGACCCAATGACCAACCCATTGACCCAATAGATCAACTTTTGACCAAAAAGTAATCTTCGGTCAAAATGGTCAATCCTTGACTCAATTACCAACTCATTGACCATATAGGTTAATTGTTGACCAAAAAGTAAACTGTGGTTATAATGGTCAATTTCTGTCCCAATGACAACCCCGTTGACGCAATGAGTCAACTTTTGAAAAAAAATTAATTTTGGTCAAAATAATCAATTTTTGACGTAATGACCAATTATTGACCCAACTAGTCAATTTCTGACCAAAAAGTTAACTTTAGTCAAAATTCTCAATCCTTGAACCAATGACCAACCCATAATAGGTCAACTTTTGACCAAAAGGTCAATTTTGGTCAAAATAGTAAATTTTTGACCTAATGACCAATCTGATCGACCTAATAAGTCAATCTCTCGATCAAAAAGTCAACTTTGGTCAAAATTGTCAATCCTTGACCTAATGATAAACCCAATACCTAATAGGTTAACTTTTGACTAAAAGGACGATTTTGGTCAAAAAAGACAATCTTTAACCTAATGACCACTCATTGACACAATATGTCAACTTTTGAGCTAAAAAGTCAACTTTGGTCAAAATGGTCAATTTTTGACCCAATGACCAACCATTGACCAACCCATTGACCCAATAGGTCAACTTTTGACAAAAAAGTTATCTTGGGTCAAAATGGTCAGTTCTTGACCAAATTACCAACTCATTGATTAAACAGGTCAACTTTTGATCAAAACGTCAACTTTGGTTAAAATGGTTAATTTCTAACATAATGGGTCAACTTTTGACTAAAAAATTGCTTTTGGTAAAAACAATCAATTTTTGACTTCATGATCAATTATTGACCTAATAAGTCAATCACTGACCAAAAAGTCAACTTTGGTCAAAATAGTCAATCCTTGACCCAAAGACCAACCCATTGTCCTAATAGGTCAACTTTTGACCAAAAAGTCAACTTTGATCAAAATGGTCAATCCATGACCCAATGACTCGGTCATCTTTTTACCAAAAGTCGACTTTGTTCAAAATATTCAATTTTTGATCTAATGACCAATTATTGACCCGATAAGTCGAATCACTTGACCAAAAATTCAACTTTTATCAAAATGGTTAATCTTTGACCCAATGACAAACCTATTGATCCAATAGGTCAACTTTTGACCAAAAAGTTAACCTGTCAAAATGAGTCGATTTACGAACCCTAATGACCAACCCATTGATCCAATAAGTGAACTTTTGACTAAAAAGTAAACTTTGGTCAAAATGGTCAATACCTTTACCAATAGCTAACCCGTTGACCTAATAGGTCAACTTTTGACCAAAAAGTCAACTTTTGTCAAAATAGTCAAATTTCAATTGAATGACCACCCATTTACCAAATAGGTCAACTTTTGACCAAAAAATCAACTTTGGTCAAAATGATTAATTTTTGCCCCAAGGACCAACCCTTGATCCAATAGGTCTACTTTTGACCAGAAAGTCAACTTTGGTCAAAATGGTTAATTCTTGACCCAATGACCAACGCATTGACCCCGTAAGTCAACTTTTGATTAAAAAGTAAATTTTTTCTAAAATAGACAATTTTTAACCAATTGACCAATCATTGACCCAATAAGTCAATCACCGACCATAATGTCAACTTTGGTCATAATGGACAATCGTTGACCCAAAGACCAACACACCGACTGATAGATCGACTTTTTACAAAAAAGTCGATTTTCAGTCAAAATAAGAAATTTTTACTTAATAACCAATTATTAAACCAATAGGTCAACTTTTGACCAAAAGTCAACTTTGGTCAAAATGGATCAATCCTTGACCCATTGATTCATCTCAATGACCAAATAGGTCAACTTTCGACCAAAAAGTCAACTTTGGTCAAAATGGTCGAATCCTTGACCCAATGACCAGACTCATTGACCCGGAAGGACAACTTTTGACCAAAAAATCAATTTTGAGTCAAAATTGTCAATTTTTACCTAATGGCCACCTCATTGACACAAAAGGTCAACTTTTTACCAAAAAGTTAAATTTGGTCAAAATGGTCAATTTCGACACAATGATCTCAATTGTCGACTTTGGTGAAAAAGGTCGATCCTTGATCTAATGAACAACCCATCGACCAAATTTGTCAACTTTTGAGAAAAATGTCAACTTCTGGCCAAAATGGTTCATCCTTAAACCAATAACCAACCCATTGACTGAATAGATCAACTTTGGACCAAAAAGTAAATTTTGGTCAAAATAGTCAATTTTGACCTAACGACCAATTATTGACAAGGTAAGCCAATCTCTGACCAAAAAGTTAACTTTGGTCAAAATGGTCAATCCTTGACCCAATAACCAACCCATTGACGCAATAGGTCAACTTTTGACTAAAAAGTTAACATTGGTCAAAATGATCAATCCTTGACTCAATGACCATCCCATTGGCGTACTAGGTCAACTTTTCACTAAAAAGGCAATTTTGGTCAAAATATTCAATCTTTGAATTAATGACCAATTATTGACCCAATAAGTCAATCTCCGACCAAAAAGTCAACTATGGTCAAAATGAGTCGATCCTTGACCCAATGACAAACCCATTGACCCGATAGATCAACTTTTGACCATAAATTTAATTTTGGACAAAATAGTCATTTTTTGACCTAAATAGCACCAATTGACCCAGCGAGTCGACTTTTGACAAAAAGTAAACTTTGGTCAAAAGAGATCAATTTTTGACCCAATGACCAACCCATTGACCTAATAGGTCAACTTTTGACTAAAAAGTCATCTTGGGTCAAAATGTTCAATTCTTGACCCAATTACCAATTCATTGACCAAATATGTTAACTTTTGACCAAAAAGTCAACTTTGGTCAAAATGGTCAATTTTGGACCCAATGACCACCCCGTTCACCCAATGGGTTAACTTTTGACAAAAAATTCAGTTTTGGTAAAAATAGTCAATTTTTATCCTGATGACCAATTATTGACCCAATAAGTCAATCTCTGACCAAAAAATCAACTTTTGTTAAAATGGTCAATGCTTGACCCAATGACAAACCCATTCACCTAATAGGTCAACTTTTGACTAAAAAGTAAATTTTTGGTGAAGATAGCCAAATTTTAACCTAAGGACCACCCAATTAATCCAATATGTCAACTTTTGTCCAAAAAGTCAACTTTGGTCAAAATGAACATTTTATGACCGAATGACCAACCCATTGACCCAATATATCAAATTTTGACCAAAAAGTCATCTTTGGTATAAATGGTCAATTCTTAAACAAATTACCAACTCATTGACCAAATAGGTCAACTTTTGACCAAAAAATCAACTTTGGTCAAAATGGTCAATTTCCGACCCAATGGGTCAACTTTTGACCAAAAATTTAATTTTGGTCAAAATAATCAATTTTTGACCTAATGACCGATTATTGACCCAATAAGTCAACCTCAGACCAAAAAGTCAACTTTGATCAAAATATGCAATCCTCGACCGAATGACCAACCCGATTAACCCAACAGAGTTAACTTTTGACCAAAAAATCAATTTTGGTCGAAATAATCAATTTTTTACCTAACGACCAATTATTGACCAAGTAAGCCAATCTCTGACCAAATAGTCAACGTTGGTCAAAAAGGTCTATCCTTCACTCAATAACCAACCCATTGACCCAATAGGTCAACTTTTGACCAAGAAGTCAACTTTGGTCAAAATGATCAATCCTTGACCCAATGACCAACCTATTGGCCTAATAGGTCAATATTTGAAAAAAATTCAATTTTCGTCAAAATAGTCAATTTTTGAATCAATGACCAATTATTGACCCAATAAGTCAATCTCTGACCAAAAAGTCAACTTTGGTCAAATAGTCAATCCCTAACCCAATGACAAACTCATTGTCCCAATAGGTCAACTTTTGACCAAAAATCAATTTTGGTCAAAATAGTCAATTTTTTACTTAATGACCTCCCATTGACCAAATAGGTCAATTTTAGTCAAAATGGTCAATTTTTGACCTAATGACCAACCAATTGACCCAAAGGATCATTTTTTGACTAAAAAGTCATCTTTGGTCAAAATGGTCAATTTTTGACGCAATTACCAACTCATTGACCAAATATGTCAACTTTTGATCAAATAGGTCAACTTTGATCAAAATGGTCAATTTTTGACCCAATGACCACCCGATTCACCCAATGGGTTAACTTTTGACCAAAAATTCAATTTTGGCTAAAATAATCAATTTTTAACCTATTAACTCGATTTATAGACCCACTAAGTCAATCTCTGACCAAAAAGTCAACTTTGGACAAAATGGTCAATCCTTGACCCAATGATAAACTCATTGACCCAATAGGTCAACTTCTGACCAAAAGGTCAACTTTGGTCAAAATGATTAATTTTTGACCCAATGACCAACCCATTGACCTAATAGATCAAATTTTTACCAAAAAGTCATCTTCGGTTAAAATGGTTAATTCTTGACCCAAATACCAACTCATTGACCAAATAAGTTAACTTTTGACCAAAATGTCAACTTTGGTCGAAATGATCAAATTTTGACCCACTTACCACCCCGTTGACCCAATGGGATAACCTTTGACCAAAAAGACAACTTGGTCAATACAGTCAATTTTTAACCTAATGACCAATTATTGACCCAATAGGTGAATCTCTGACCAAAAAGTCAACTTTGGACAAAAGGGTTAATCTTTGACCCAATGACAAACCCATTTATCTAATAGGTCAACTTTCGATCAAAAAGTTAATTTTGACCAAAATTGACAATTTTTGAATTAATGACCACCCATTGACCCAATAGGTCAACTTTGGACTAAAAAGTTAATTTTGGTCAAAATAGTCATTTTTTGACCTAATGACCAATAATTGACCCAGTAAGCCAATCTCTGACCAAAAAGTGAACTTTGGTCAAAATGGTCGATCCTTGACCTAATGACCAACCCATTGACCCAATACGTCAACTTTTGACAAAAAAACTCAACTTTGGTCAAAATGATCAATCCTTACCCCAATGATCAATGCATTGGAGGTCAACTTTGGATCAAAAATTCAATTTCGGTCAAAATAGTTAATTTTTTAATTAATGACCAATTATTAACCCAATAATTCAATTTGTGACCAAAAAGTCAACTTTAGTCAAAATGGTCAATACTTGACCCAATGACAAACCTATTGACCCAACAGGTCAACTTTTGACTAAAATGTCAACATTGGTCAAAATAGTTAATTTTGGTCAAAATAGAAAATTTTGGACCTAATGACCTCTCATTGACCCAATAGGTCAACTTTTGACTAAAAAGTCAACTTTGGTTAAAATGGTCAATTTTTGACACAAAGACCATCCTATTGACCCTATAGATCAACTTTTAACCAAAAGTCATCTTCAGCCAAAATGGTAAATTTTTGACCCAATTACCAACTCATTGACCAAATTGATTACTTTTTGACCAAAAAGTCAACTTTGGTCAAAATGGTCAATTTCTGACCCAATGACCACCCCGTTGATCCAATGGGTCAACTTTTGACCAGAAATTTAATTTTGTCAAAATAATCAATTTTCAATCTATCGACCAATTATCAATCTAACAAGTCAATCATCGACCAAAAAGTCAACTTTGGTCAAAATGGTCAATCCTTGACCCAATGACCAACCCATTGACCCAATAGGTCAACTTTTGACCAAAAAGTCAATTTTGGTCAAAATAATTAATTTTTTACCGAATGACAAATTATTGACCTAGTAAGCCAATCTCTGACCAAAAAGTTAACTTTGGTCAAAATGGTTAATTTTTTACCCAATGACAAACCCATTGACCTAATAGGTCAACTTTTGACCAAAATGTCAACTTTGATCAAAATAGTCAATCTCTAACCCAATGACCACCCATTGACCTAATAAGTCAACTTTTGTCCAAAAAGTCAACTTTGGTCAAAATGGTCAAACCTTAACCCAATAACCAACCCATTGACTAAACATGCCAACTTTTGTCCAAAAAGATAATTTTGGTCAAAAAGTTAAATTTTGACCTAATGACCCCCATTGACCAAATTGGTCAACATTTGACCAAAAAGTCAACTTTAGTCAAAATGGTCAATTTTTTACTCAATGACAAACCCATTGACCCAATAGGTCAACTTTTGACCAAAAAATCAACTTTTAACCAAAAATTCAACTTTAGTCAAAATGGTCAATTCTTTACCCGATGACCAACGCATTGACCAAATAAGTCAACTTTTGAACAAAAAATAAATTTTGGTCAAAATAGTCAATTTTTGACTTAATGACCAATTAATGATCCAATAAGTCAATCTCCAACCAAAATGTTAACTTTGGCCATAATGTTCAATCATTGACCCTATGACAAAACCATTGACCCAACAGGTCAACTTTTGAACAAAAAGACAACTTTGGTCAAAATTGTAAATCCTTGATCCAATGACCAACCCACTGACCCAATAGATCGACTTTTGACCAAAAAGTCAATTTTGATCAAAATAGTAAATTTTTGAATTATTTAACAATTATTGACCCAATAGGTCAACCTTTAACCAAAAAGTTAACTTTAGTCAAAATGGTCAAACCTTAACCCAACAACCAACCCATTGACCCAACAGGTCAACTTTTGTCCAAAAAGTCAATTTTGGTCAAAATAGTCAAATTTTGACCTAATGACCCTCATTGACCAAATAGGTCAACTTCTGACCAAAAAGTCAACTTTGGTCAAAATGATCAATTTTTAACCCAATGACAAACCCATTGACCCAATAGGTCAACTTTTTACAAAAAAGTCAACTTTAGTCAAAATGGTCATTTCTTGACCCAATGACCACAACATTGACCCAAGAAATCAACATTTGAACAAAAAATTAATTTGGGTCAACATAGTCAATTTTTGACCTAATGACAAATTATTGACCCAATAAGTCAATCTCTGACCAAAAAGTCAACTTTAGCAATAATGGTCAATCCCTGACCCTATGACAAAACTATTGACCCAACAGGTCAACTTTTGAACAAAAAGATAACTTTGGTCAAAATTGTAAATCCTTGACCTAATGACCAACCCATTGACCCAATAGATCGACTTTTGACGAAAAAGTCATTTTTGCTCAATATAGTAAATTTTTTACTTATTTACCAATTATTGACCTAATAGGTCAACTTTTGACCAAAAGGTCAGCATTGGTCAAAATGGTCAATCCTTAACCCCAATGACCAACCCATTCACCCAGAAGAACAACTTTTGACAAAAAAAGTCAATTTTGGTCAAAATTGTCAATTTTTGATCTACTGATCACCTCATTGACCCAAAAGTTCAACTTTTGATCAAAAATTCACATTTGGTCAAAATGGTCAATTTCTGACACAATGACCTAAATGTCAACTTTGGTGAAAATGGTCAATCCTTGATCTAATGACCAACCCATTGACCCAATTTGTCAACTTTTGACTAAAAAGACAACTTTGGTCAAAATGGTCAATCCTTGAACCAATGACCAACCCATTGACCCAATAGGTCAACTTTTGATGAAAAAGTCAATTTTGGTCAAAATTGTCAAATTTTGACCTAATGGCCAATTGTTGACCTAGAAAGCAAATCTCTGATAAAAAAGTCAACTTTTGTCAAGATGGTCAATCCTTGACCCAATGACAAACCCAATGACCCAATAGGTCAGCTTTTTACCAAAAAATTAGATTTTTTCAAAATAGTAATGTTTTTACTTATTTACCAATTATTGACCCAATAGGTCAACTTTTGACCAAAAAGTCAACTTTGGTCAAAATGGTCAATCGTTGACCCAATGACCAACTCATTGACCCAAATGGACAACTTTTGACAAAAAAAGTCAATTTTGGTCAAAATTGTCAATTTTTTACCTAATGACCCCCTCATTAACCCAAAAGGTCAATTTTTGACCAAAAAGTTAAATTTGGTCAATAATGATCAATTCATCGACACAATGACCTAAATGTCAACTTTGGTGAAAATGGTTAATTCTTGATCCAATGACCAACACATTGACCCAATTTGTCAATCTTTGACTAAACAATCATCTTAGGCCAAAATGGTTAATCCTTGACCCAATGACCAACCCATTATCCCAATAAGTCAACTTTTGACCAAAAAGTCTATTTTCCTAAAAATTGTCAATTTTTGACCTAATGACAGCCTCATTATCCTGAATTGGTCAACTATTAACCATATAGACAACTTTGGTCAAAATAGTCAATCCTTGACTCAATGACCAACCATTAATCAAATAAGTCAACTTTTGACCCAAAAGTCTATTTTCCTCAAAATTGTCAATTTTTGACCTAATGACCGCTTCATTGACCTGAATTGGTCAACTTCTAACCATAAAGACAACTTTGGTCAAAATAGTCAATCCTTGACCCAATGACCAACCCATTGACCCAATAGGTAAACTTTTGACAAAAAAGTCAATTTTGGTCAAAATAGCCAATTTCGAACCTCAGCGACCAATTATCGACTCAAAGCAGTAATTCTTTCGACAAAAAAGTCAACTTTGGACAAAATGGTCAATCCTTGACCCAATGACCAACCCATTGACCTAATAGGTCAACTTTTGACCAAAAAGTCAACTTTGGTCAAAATAATCAATCCTTGACCAAATGTCCAACCAGGTTAACTTTTGAGCAAAAAGTTAATTTTGGTCAAAATAGTCAATTTTTGAAATAATGACAAATTATTGACCCAATAAGTCAATCTCTGACTAAAAAGTCAACTTTTGTCAAAATGGTCAATCCTCGACCCAATGACAAACCCATTGACCTAACAGGTCAACTTTTGACCAAAAAGTCAATTTTGGTCAAAATAGTCAATTTTTGACCTAATGACCACCCATGACCCAATAGGTCAACTTTTGACCAAAAAGTTAACTTTGGTCAAAATGGTCAATTTTTGACCCAATGACCAACCCATTCACGCAATAGGTTAACTTTTGACAAAAAAATCATTTTGGGTCAAAATGGTCAATTCTTGACCCAATTACCAACTCATTGACCAAATAGGTCAACTTTTGACCAAAAAGTCCACTTTTGTCAAAATGGTTAATTTCTGACCCAATGACCAACTTGTTGACTCTATGATTTAATTTTTAATAAAAAATTCAATTTTTGTCAAAATAGTCAATTTTTGACATAATAACCAATTATTGACCCAATAAGTCAATCTCTGTCCAAAAAGTCAACTTTGGTCAAAATGGTCAATCCTGGACCCAATGATAAACTCATTGACCCAATAGGTCAACTTTTGACAAAGAAGTCAATTTTGGTCAAAATAGTCAGTTTTGGACCTAATGATCACCCACTGACCCAATATGTCAGCTTTTGGCCTAAAAGTCAACTTTGGCCAAAATGGTCAATTTTTGACCCAATGACCAACCCATTAACACAATAGATCCACTTTTGACCAAAAAATTATATTCGGTCAAAATGGTCAATTTCTGACCCAATGACAACCCCGTTGATCCATTGGGTCAACTTTTGACAAAAAATTTAATTTTGGTACAAATAATCAATTTTTGATCTAATGAACATTTATTGACCCAATAAGACAATCTCTGACCAAAAAGTCAATTTTGGTCAAAATGGTCAATCCTTGACCCAAAGACCAACCCATTGACCCAATAGGTCAACTTTCGACCAAAAAGTCAACTTTGCTCAAAATGGTCAATCCTTGACCCAATGACCAACCCATTGACCCAGTAGGTCATCTTTAGAACAAAAAGTCAATTTTGGTCAAAATTGACAATTTCTGACCGAATGACCAATTATTTACCCAGTAAGACAATCTCTGATAAAAAGTTAACTTTTGTCAAATCGGTTAATCTTCGACCCAATGACAAACCCATCGAACTCAACAGGTCAACTTTTGATCAAAAGTCAACTTGGTCAAAATGGTCAATTTCTGACCCAATGACTAACCCATTGACCAAATAGGTAAACTTTTGACGAAAAAGTCAACTTTGGTAAAAATATTCAAACCTTGACCTAATGACCAACCCATTGACGCAATAGGTCAACTTTTGACCAAAAAGTCAATTTTGGTCACAATTGTTGAATTTTGACCAAATGACCCCCCATTGACCAAATAGGCCAACTTTTGACCAAAAAGTCAACTTTACTCAAAATGGTCATTTTTTAATCCAATGACCAACGCATTGATCAATAGCTCAACTTTTGACCAAAAAGTCAACTTTGGTCAAAATAGTCAATTCTTAACCCAATGACCAACGCATTGACCCAGTAAGTCAGCTTTTGAAAAAATAGTCAACTTTGGTCAAAATAGTCAACTTTTTACCTAATGACCACCCATTGACCCAATAGGTCAACTGATGACCATAAAGTCAACTTTGGTCAAAATGGTCAATTTTTTACCCAATGACTAACTCCATCGACCCGATAGTCAACTTCTGACCAAAAATCATCTTTGGTCAAAATAGTCGATCTCTTGACCAAATTACTAACTCATTTCCCAAATAAGTTAACTTTTGACCAAAAAGTCAACTTTGGTCAAAATGGTCAATTTCTGACCCCATGACTGGCCTGTTGACCCAATAAGTCAATCTCTGACCAAAATGTTAACTTTGGTCAAAATGGTCAATACTTAACCAATTGACAAACCCATTGAACCAATAGGTCAACTTTTAACCAAAAAGTCAATTTTGGTAAAACTAATCAATTTTTGACCTAATGACCACTCATTGACCCAATAGGTCAACTCTTGACCAAACATTCAACATTGGTCAAAATGGTAAATTTTTCACCTAATGATCAATCCATTGACCCAATGTATCAACTTTTGTCTAAAAAGTCATCTTTGGTCAAAATGGACAGTTCTTGACCCAATTGCCAACTCATTGACCAAATAGGTCAACTTTTGACCAATAAGTCAACTTTGGTCGAAATGGTCAATTTCGACCTAATGATTAACCCCGTTGACCCAATGGGTCAACTTTTGAGAAAAAAATTAATTTTGTTTAAAATAATCAATTTTTAACCTAATAAACTATTATAGACCCAATAAGTCAATCACTGACCAAAAGGTCAACTTTTGTCAAAATGGTCAATCCTTGACCCAATGACCAACCCATCGACCCAATAGGTCAACTTTTGACCAAAAAGTCAACTTTGGTCAGAATGATCAATCTTTGACCCAATGTCCAACCCATTGGCCTAATAGGTCAACTTTTGACCAAAAATTCAATTTTGGTCAAAATAGTCAATTTTTGAATTGATGACCAATTATTGACCCAATAAGTCAATCTCTGACCAAAAAGTTAACTTTTGTCAAAATGGTCAATCCTTAACCCAATGACCAACCCATTGACCCAACAGGTCAACTTTTAACCAAAAAGTCAATTTTTGTCAAAATAGTCGATTTTTGACCTAATGACCACCCATTGACCCAATAGGTCAACATTTGACCAAAAAGTCAACTTTGGTCAAAATGGTCAATTTTTGACCCACTGACCAACCCATTGGCCCAATAGGTCAACTTTTGACTAAAAAGTCATCTTTGGTTAAAATGGTCAATTCTTAACCCAATTACCAACTCATTGATTAAATAGGTAAACTTTTGACCAAAAAGTCAACTTTGGTAAAAATGGTCAACTTCTGACCCAATGACCACCCCGTTGACCAAATGGGTCAACTTTTGACAAAAAATTAAATTTTGGTCAAAATAATCAATTTTTTGACCTAATAACCAATTATTCACCCAAAAAGTTAATCTCTGACCAAAAAGTCAACTTTGGTCAAAAAGGTCAATCCTTGACCGAATGATAAACCCTTTGACCAAATAGGTCAACTTTTGACCAATAAGTCAACTTTTGTCAAAATGCTCAATCCTTGACCAAATGACCAACCCATTTACCCAATAGGTTATCTTTTGACCAAAAAGTCAATTTTGGTCAAAATAATCAATTTCTGACATAATGACCAATTGTTGACCCAGTAAGCCAATCTCTGACCAAAAAGTTTACTTTTGTCAAAATGGTTAATCTTTGACCTAATGACAAACCCATTAACCGAATAGGTCAGGTTTTGAACAAAATGTTAAATTTGGTCAAAATGGTCAATTCTTAACCTAATGACCAACCCATTGACACAATAGGTCAACTTTTGACCAAAAAATCTATTTTGGTCAAAATGGTAACACCTTAATCCAATGACTAACCCATTGACACATTAGGTCAACTTCTGACCAAAAAATCAATTTCGGTCAAAATAGTCAATTTTTTACCAAATGACCATTAATTGACCCAGTAAGCCAATCTCTAACCAAAAAGTCAACTTTGGTCAAAATAGTCTATCCTTGACCCAATGACCAACCTATTGATCCAATAGGTCAACTTTTGACCAAAAGGTCAACTTTGGTCAAAATGATCAATCATTGACCAAATGACCAACCCATTGGCCTAATAGGTCAACTTTTGACCAAAAAGTCAATTTTGGTCAAAATAGTCAATTTTTTAATTAATGACCAATTATTGACCCAATAAGTCAATCTCTGACCACAAAGTCAACTTTGGTCAAAATGGTCAATCCTAGACCAAATAACAAACCCATTGACCCAATAGGTCAACTTTTGACCAAATAGACAATTTTGGTGAAAATAGTTAATTCTTGACTTAATGACCTCCCGCTGACCCAATAGGTCAACTTTTGACCAAAAAGTCAACTTTGGTCAAAATGGTTAATTTTTGCCCAATAACCAACCCATTGACCCAATAGGTCAACTTTTGACAAAAAAAGTCATGTTTGGTCAAAATGGTCAATTCTTGACCAAATTACCAACTCATTAACCAAATAGGTCAACTTTTGACCAAAAAGTCAACTTGGTCAATTTCTGACTCAATGACCACCCCGTTGACCTAATGGGTTAACTTTTGACAAAAAATTCAATTTTTGTCAAAATAGTTATATTTTGAATTAATGATCAATTATCGACCCAATAAGTCAATCTCTGACCAAAAAGTCAACATTGGTCAAAATGGTCAATCATTGACCTAATGACAAACCCATTGACCCAATAGGTCAACAATTCACCAAAAAGTCAATTTTGGTCAAAATAGTTAATTTTTGAACTAATAAACACCCATTGACCCAATAGGTCAACTTTTGACCAAAAAGTCAACTTTGGTCAAAATGATCAATTTTGACCCAATGACTACCCATTGACCAAATATATCAACTTTTGACCAAAAAGTCATCTTCGGTCAAAATGAACAAATCTTGACCTAATTACCAACTCATTGACCAAATAGGTCAACTTTTGACCAAAAAGTCAACTTTGGTCAAAATGATCAATTTCCGACCTAATGATAACCCCGTTGACCCAATGGGTCAACTTTTCGCAAAGAAGTTAATATTGCTTAAAATAATCAATTCTTAACCTAATGAAATATTATTTACCCAATAAGCCAATCTCTGACCAAAAAGTCAACTTTGGTTAAAATGGTCAATCCTTGACCCAATGAGCAACCCATTGACCTAATAGGTCAACTTTTGATGAAAATGTCAACTTTAGTCAAAATGTTCAATCCTAGACCCAATGACCAACCCATCGAGCCAATAAACCAACTTTTGACAAAAAAATTAATTTTGGTCAAAATAATCAATTTTTGACCTAAAGACCAATTATTTATCCAGTAAGTCAATCTTTGACAAAAAAGTCAAATTTTGGTCAAAATGGTATATCGTTGACCCAAACAATCGACCCATTGACCCAAACGGTCAACTTTAGTCAAAATGATCAATCATTAACGCAATGACCAACCCATTAGCCTAATAGGTCAACTTTTGACCAAAAAGTCAATTTTTGCCAAAATAACTAATTTTTGAATTAATGACCAATTATTGACCCCATATGTCACTCTGTCCACAAAGTCAACATTGGTCAAAATGGTCAATCCTAGACCCAATGACAAACCCATTGACCCAATAGGTCAACTTTTGACTAAATAGTCAATTTTGGTCAAAATAATCAATTTTTGATTTAATGACCACCCATTGACCCAATAAGTCAACTTTTGACAAAAAATGCAACTTTAGTCAAAATGGTCAATTTTTTACCCAATGTCCAACCCATTGACCCAATAGGTCAACTTTTGACGAAAACTCATCTTTGATCAAAATGGTCAATTCTTGACCAAAATACCAACTCATTGTCCAAAAAGTCAACTTTTGACCAAAAAGTTAACTTTAGTCAAAATGGTCAATTTCTGACCCAATGACCACCCCATTGACCCAAAGGGTTATCTATTGACCAAAAATTCAATTTTGGTCAATATAGTCAATTTTTGACCTAATGACCAATTATTGACCCAATAAGTCAATCTCTGACCAAAAATTCAACTTTGGTCTAAATTGTCAATTCTTGACCCAATGACAAACCCATTGACCCAATAGGTCAACTTTGACCAACAAGTCAATTTTGGTAAAAATAGTCAATTTCTGACCTAATGACCGACCACCCATTGACCCAATAGGTCAACTTTTGACCAAAAAAGTCAACTTTAGTCAAATGGCCAATTTTTAACCAAATGACCAACCCATTGACCCAATAGTTTAACTTTTGACCAAAAAGTCATCTTTGGTCAAAATGGTCAATTCTTTACCCAATAGATTAACTTTTGAACAAAAATTCAATTTTGGTCAAAATAGGTAAACTTTTGACCAAAAAGTCATCTTTGGTCAAAATGGTCAATTTCTGACCCAATGACCCTCCTGTTCACCCAATCGGTTAACTTTTGACCAAAAATTCGATTTTTGTCAAAATAGTCAATTTTTGACCTAATGACCAATTATTGACCCAATAAGTCAATCTCTGACCAAAAAGTCAACTTTGGTCAAAATGCTCAATCATTGACCCAATGACAAACCCATTGACCCAATAGGTGAACTTTTGACCGAAAAGACAATTTTGTCAAATAGTCAATTTCTGACTTAAAGACCACCTATTTACCTAATAGGACAACTTTTGACCAAAAAGTCAATTTTGGTCACAATAGTTAATTTTTCACCTAATGACCAATTGTAGACCCAGTAAGCCAATCTCAGACCAAAAAGTCAACTTTGGTTAAAATGGTCAATTCTTGACCAAATGACCAACCCATTGACCCAATAGGTCAACTTTTGACCAAAAAGTCAACTTTGGTCAAAATGGTAAATCCATAACCCAATGACCAACCCATTGACACAATAGGTCAACTTTTGACCAAAAATCAATTTTGATAAAATTAGTTAATTTTTTACCTAATGACCAATTATTGACTAAGCCAATCTCTCACCAAGAAGTCAACTTTGGTCAAAATGGTCTATCCTTGACCCAATGACCAACCCATTGACCCAATAGGTCAACTTTTGACCAAAAGATCAACTTCGGTCAAAATGATCAATCATTGACCCAATGACCAACCCATTGGCCTAATAGGTCAACTTTTGACCAAAAAGTCAATTTTGGTCAAAATAGTCAATTTTTGAATTAATGACCATTTACTGACCCAATAAGTCAATCTCTGACCACAAAGTCAACTTTGGTCAAAATGGTCAATCCTAGACCCAATGACAAACCCACTGACCTAATAGGTCAACTTTTGACCAAATAGACAATTTTGGTCAAAATAGTCAACTTTTGACTTAATGACCACCAATTGATATAGGTCAACTTTTGACCGAAAAGTCAACTTTGGTCAAAACGGACAGTTTTTGACCCATTGACCCAATAGGTCAACTTTTAACTAAAAAGTCATCTTTGGTCAAAATGGTTAATTCTTGACCAAATCACAAACTCATTGACCAAATAGGTCAACTTTCGACCAAAAAGTCAACTTTGGTCAAGATGGTTAATTTTTGACCCAATGACCAGCCCATTGACCAAATAAGTCAACTTTTGACCAAAAAGTCTTTTTGGTCAAAAAGGTCAATTCTTGACGAAATTACCAACCCATTGACCAAATGGGTTAACTTTTGACCAAAAAGTCAACTTTGGTCAAACGGGTCAATTTCTACCCAATGACCACCCTGTTAACCCAATGGGTTTTCTATTGACATAAAATTCAATTTTGGTCAAAATAATCAATTTTTTATCTAATGACCAATTATTGACCCAATAAGTCAATCTGTGACTAAAAAGATAACTTTGATCAAAATGGTCAACCCTTGACCCAATGACACACCCATTGACTCAAAATGTCAATATTTGACCAAAAAGTCAATTTTGGTCAAATAGTCAATTTTTGACTTAATGACCACCCATTGACCCAAAAGGACAACTTTTGACCAAAAAGTCAATTTTGGTCAAAATAGTCAATTTTTGACCTAATGACAAATTATTTACCCAGTGAGCCAATCTCTGACCAAAAAAATCAACTTTGGTCAAAATGGTCAATCATTAACCCAATGACCAACCTATTGACCGAATAGGTCAACTTTTGACCAAAAAGTCAACTTTCGTCAAAATGATCAATCCTTAACCCAATGACCAACCCATTGGCCTAATAGATCAACGTTTGACCAAAAAGTCAATTTTTGAATTAATGACTAATTATTGACCCAATAAGTCAATATCTAACCAAAAAGTCAGTTTTGGTCAAAATGGACAATCCTTGATGCAATGACAAACCCATTGACCCTATCGGTCAAATTTTTGACCAAAAAGTCAATTTTGGTCAAAATAGTCAATTTTGGTCAAAATAGTCAATTTTTGACCTAATGACCATCCATTGACCCAATAGGTCAACTTTTGACCAAGAAGTCAACTTTGGTAAAAATGGTCAATTTTTGACTTCATGCCTAACCCATTGACCCAATAGGTCAATTTTTGACTAAAAAGTTATCTTCGGTCAAAATGGTCAATTCTTTACCCAATTACCAACTCATTGACCAAAAAGGTCAACTTTTGACCAAAAAGTCAACTTTGGTCAAAATGATCAATTTCTGACCCAATGACCACCCCGTTGACCCATTAGTTTAACTTTAATCCAAAAAGTCAATTTTGGTCAAAATAGTAAATTTTTGGCAAAATGACAAACTCATTGGCCCAATAGGTCAACTTTTGACCAAAAAGTCAATTTTGGTCAAAATACTCAAATTTTGAACTAATGACCACCCAATTAACTTAATAGGTCAACTTTTGACCAAAAAGTCAACTTTTGTCAAAATGATCAATTTCTGACCCAATGACCAACCCATTGACCCAATAGGTTAACTTTTGACCAAAAAGTCAATTTTGATCAAAATAGTCAATTTTTGACTTAATAACCAATTTTTGACCCAGTATGATCAATCTCTGACCAAAAGTCAACTTTGGTCAAAATGGTTAATCCTTGACCCAATGACAAACCCAGTGACCCAATAGGTCAACTTTTGACCAAAAAGTCAACTTTGGTCAAAATGATCAAACCTTGATCCAATGATCAATGCATTGGCCTAATAGGTTAACTTTTGACCAAAAAGTCAATTTTGATCAAAATAGAAAATTTTTGACTTAATGACCAGTTATTTACTCAATAAGTTAATCTCCAACCAAAAAGACAACTTTGTTCAAAATGGTCAATCCTTAACCCAATGACAAATCCATTGATCCAATAGGTCAACTTTTGACCAAAAAGTCAATTTTGGTCAAAATAGTCAATTTTAGACCTAATGACCACCCATTCATTCAATAAGTCAACTTTTGACCAAAAAGTCATCTTTGGTCTAATGGTCAATTTCTGACCCAATGACCCAATATGACAACTTTTGAGTAAAAAGTCATCTTTGGTCAAAATGGTCAATTCTTGAACCAATTACCAACTCATTGACCAAATAGGTCAACTTTAGGCCAAAAATTAAACTGTGGCTAAAATTGTCAATTTTTTTACCTAATGACCAATTATTACGTTTATCTCTGACCAAAAAATCAACTTTGGTAAAATTGGTCAATCCGTGACCCAATGACAAACCTATTGACCCAAGAGGACAACTTTTGATGAAAAACTCAATTTTGATCAAAATAGCCAATTTTTGACCTAATGACCACTCGTTGATCCAATAGGTAAACTTTTGACCAAAAAGTCAACTTTGGTCAAAATGGTCAATTTTTCACCCAATGACCAACCCATTGACCTAATAGATCAACTATTAACCAAAAAGACATATTCGGTCAAAATGGTCAATTCTTGACTCAATTTCCTGCTCATTGACCAAATAGGTCAACTTTTGACCAAAAAGTCAACTTTGGTCAAAATGGTCAATTTCTGACCCAATCACCACCCCGTTGAACCAATAAGTCAGCTTTTGACCAAAAATTTAATTTTTGTCATAATAAACAATTATTGAGCTAATGACCAATTGTTGACCTAATAATCAATCTCTAACCAAAAAGTCAACTTTGGTCAAAATGGTCAATCCTTGACCCAATGACAAACCCATTGACCCAATAGGTTAACTTTTGATGAAAAAGTCAATTTTTGACTTAATGACCACCCATTGACTCAAAAGGTCAACTTTTGACCAAAAAGTCAATTTTGGCCAAAATAGTCAATTTTTGACCTAATGACCAATTATTGACCAACTAAGCCAATCTCTGACCAAAAAGTTAACTTTGGTCAAAATGGTCAATCCTTGACCCAAACACCAACCCATCGACCTATTAGGTCAACTTTTGACAAAAAAAGTCATCTTTGGTCAAAATAGTAAATTCTTGACCCTATTACCAACTCATTGACCAAATAGGTCAACTTTTGACCAAAAAGTCTACTTTGGTCAAAATGATCAATTTCTGACCCAATGACCACCTCATTGACCCAATAGGATAACTTTTGACAAAAAATTCAACTCTGGTCAAAATAAATCAACATTTGACCAAAAAGTCATCTTTGGTCAAAATGGTCAATTTCTAACCCAATGACCCCCCCGTTGACCCAATGGTTTAACTTTCGACCAAAAATTCAATTCTGGTCAAAATAGTCAATTTTTGACCAAATGACCAATTATTGACCCAATAAGTTGATCTCTGACCAAAAAGTCAACTTTGGTCGAAATGGTCAATCCTTGACCCAATGACAAACCCTTTGACCAAATAGGTCAACTTTTAACCAAAAAGTCAATTTTGGTCAAATAGTCAATTTTTTACATAATGTCCACCCATTGACCCAATAGGACAACTTTTGACCAAAAAGTCAATTTTGGTCAAAATAGTCAATTTTTGACCTAATGACTAAATATTGACCAAAGCCAATCTCTGACCAAAAAGTCAGCTTTGGTCAAAATGGTCGATCCTTAACCGAAAGACCAACCCATTGACCAAATTAGTGAACTTTTGACCATAATGTCAACTTTGGTCAAAATGATCAATCCTTGACCCAATGACAAACTCATTTGCCTAATAGGTCAGCTTTTGACCGAAAAGTCACTTTTGGTCAAAATAGTCAATTTTTGAATTAATGAACAATTATTGACTCAATAAGTTAACCTCCAACCAAAAAGTCAACTTTGGTCAAAATGGTCAATCCTTGACCCAATGACAAACCAATTGACCCAATACGTCAACTTTTGACCAAAAAGTCAATTTTGGTCAAACTAGTCAATTTTTAACCTAAAGACCACCCATTGACCCAAGTGGTCAACTTTTAACCAAAAAGTCAACTTTTGTCAAAATGGTCAATTTTTGACCAAATGACCAACCCATCGAATTCAACAGTCAATTTTCGACTAAAAGACATCTTTGGTCAAAATACGTCAATTCTCTAACCCAATTACCAACTCATCGACAAACAGTCACCTTTGACCAAAAACTCAACTTCGGTCAAAATGGTCAATTTCGACCTAATGACCACTTCGTTGACCTATTGGGTTAACTTTCGACCAAAATTCAATTTTAGTCAAAATATCAATTTTCGACCTAATGACCAATTATCGACCTAATAAGCCAATCTCTCGACCAAAAAGTCAACTTTGGTCAAAATGGTCAATCCTCGACCTAACGACAAACCAGCTGACCTAATACGTCAACTTTTAACCAAAAAGTAAATTTCGGTCAAAATAGTCAATTTTAACCTAAAGACCACCCATCGACCTAATCGGTCAACTTTCGACCAAAAAGTCAACTTTGGTCAAAATGGTCAATTTTCGACTCAATGACCAACCCATTGATCTAATAGATCAACTTTCGACCAAAAAGTCATCTTTTGTCAAAATGGTCAATTTTCGACCCAATTAAGCAACTCATCGACAAAAATAGTCAACTTTTGACCAAAAAGTCAACTTTGGTCGAAATGGTCAATTTCTGACCCAATGACCACCCTGTTGACCTAATGAGTTAACATTTGACCAAAAATTCAATTTTAGTCAAAATAGTCAATTTTTGACCAAAATGTCATCTTTGGTCAAAATGGTCAATTTCTGACCCAATGACCCCCGGTTGACCCAATGGGTTAACTTTTGACCAAAAATTCAATTTTGGTCAAAATAGTCAATTTTTGACATAATGACCAATTATTGACCCAATAAGTCAATCTCTAAGCAAAAAGTCAACTTTGATAATGGTCAATCCTATACGCTAAGACAAACCCATTGACTCAATAGGTTAACTTTTGACAAAAAAGTCAATTTTGGTCAAATAGTCAATTTTTGCCTTAATGACCACCCATTGACCCAATATGTAAACTTTTGACAAAAAAGTCAATTTTGGTCAAAATAATTAATTTTTGACCTATTGACCAAATATCGACCCAGTAAGCCAATCTCTGATAAAAAAAGTCAACTTTGGTCAATTTCTGACCCAATGGGTTATCTTTTGACAAAAAATTCAATTTTGGTCAAAGTAGTCAATTTTTGACTTAATGACCAATTATTGACCCAATAAGTGAATCTGTGGCAAAAAAGTTAACTTTGGTCGAAATGGTCAATCCATGACCCAATGACAAACCCATTAGCCCAACAGGTCAACTTTTGACGAAAAAGTCAATTTTTGTCAAAATAGTCAATTATTAACTTAATGACCACCCATTGACCCAATAGGTCAACTTTTGACCAAAAAGTCAACTTTCATCAAGATGGCTAATTTTTGACCCAATGACTAACCCATTGACCAAATAGATCAACTTTTGACCAAAAAGTCATCTTTGGTCAAAATGGTCAATTCTTAACGCAATTACCAACTCAATGCCAAATAGGTTAACTTTTGACCAAAAAGTTAACTTTAGTCAAAATGGTCAACTTCTGACCCAATGAGCACCCCGTTGACAATAATGGATCAACTTTTGACCAAAAATATAATTTTGGTCAAAATACCAATTTTTAACCTAATGACCAAAATAATCAATTTTTTAATTAAGGACCAATTATCGATCTATTAAGTCAATCTCTAACCAAAAAGTTAACTTTCGTCAAAATGGTCAATCCTTGACCCAATGACGAACTCATTGACCCAATTGGTCAACTTTTGACCAAAAAGTCAATTTTGGTCAAAACAGTCAATTTTTGACCTAATGACCACCCATTGACCAAATAGGTCAACTTTTAACCAAAAAGTTAACTTTAGTCAAAATAGTCAATTTTTGACCTAATGACCACCCATCAATCTAATAAACTTAACTTTTGACTAAAAAGTCAACTTTCGTCAAAATGGTCAATTTTTGACCAAATAAATCAACTTTTGACCAGAAAGTCATATTCAGTCAAACTGGTCAATTCTTAACCCAATTACCAACTCATTGACCAAATAGGTCAACTATTGACCAAAAAGTCAACTTTGGTAAAAATGACCAATTTATGACCAAATGACCACCCCGTTCACCCACCCATCGACTCCGATAGATCAACTTTCGACCAAAAAATCAATTTTGGTCAAAATAGCTTAACTTTCGACCTCATCGACCATTTATCGACTCAAAGAAACAATCATGACCAAAAAGTCAACTTTGTTCGAAATGGTCAATCTTCGACCCAATGACTAACCCATCGATCCAACAGTCAACTTTCGACCAAAAAGTCAACTTCGGCCAAAATGATCAATCCTCAAGCAAATGACCAACCCATTGGCCTAATAGGTCAACTTTTGACCAAAAAGTCAATTTTAGTCAAAATAGTCAATTTTTGAATTAATGACCAATTTTTGAATTATTGACCCGATAAGTCAATCTTAACCAAATTACCAACTCATTAACAAAATAGGTCAACTTTTGACCAAAAAGTAAACTTTGGTCAAAATGGTCAATTTCTGACCCAACTACCTGCCTCATTGACCTAATGAGTTAACTTTTGACCAAAAATTGAATTTTGGTCAAAATAATCAATTTTTGAAATAATGATCACTTATTGATCCAATAAGTCAATCTCTGACCAAAAAGTCAACTTTGGACAAAATGGTCAATCCTTGACCCAATAACAAACACATTGACCCAATATGTTAACTTTTGGCCAAAAAGTAAATTTTAGTCAAAATAGTCAATTTTTGACCTAATGACCACCCATCGACACAACAGTCAACTTTCGACCAAAAGTCAACTTTCGTCAAAATGGTCAATTTCTCGACCCAATGACCACCCTCGACCCAATGGGTTAACTTTTGGCCAAAAATTCAATTTTGGTCTAAATAGTCAATTTTTTACCTAATGACCATATATTAACCCAATAAGTCAATCTCTGACCAAAAAGTCAACTTTGGCTAAAATGGTCTATCCTTGACCAAATGACCAACCAATTGACCCAATAAGTCAACATTTGACCAAAAAGTCAATTTTGGTCGAAATTATCAACCTTTTACGCAATTACCACCCATTGACCCAATATGTCAACTTTTGACCAAAAAGTCAACTTTGATCAAAATGGTCAATCCTTGACCCAATAAGCCACTTATTGACCCGATAGGTCAACGTTTGACCAAAAAATCAATTTTGGTCAAAATAGTCAACTTTTGACCTAATGACCAATTAATTGACCCAGTAAACCAATCTCTGACCAAAAAGTCAACTTTGGTCAAAATGATCAATCGTTGACGCAATGACCAACCCAATGGCCTAATAGATTAACTTTTGACTAAAAAGTCAATTTTGGTCAAAATAGTTAATTTTTGAATTAATGACTAATTATTGACCGGATAAATCAATCTCTAACCAAAAAGTCAACTTTAGTCAAAATGATCAATGCTTGACCCAATGACCAACCCGTTAACCCAATAGAACAACTTTTGACCAAAAAGTCAATTTTGGCCAAAATAGTCAATTTTTCACCCAATGACCAACTCATTGACCCAATAGATCAACTTTTGACCAAAAAGCCATCTTCAGTCAAAATGGTCAATTATTGACTCAATTACCAACTCATTGACCAATTAGGTCAACTTTTGACAAAAAAGTCAACTACGGTCAAAAGTCAACTTTCGTCAAAATAATCAATTTTTGACCTAATAACCATTTAATGACACAATAAGTCAATGTCTGACCAAAAAATAAACTTTGGCCAAAATGGTCAATCCTTGACCCAATGACCAACCCATTGACCCAATATGTCAACTTTTGACCAGAAAGTCAATTTTGGTCGAAATTGTCAATCTTTTACGCATTGACCAATCCATGACCCATTGACCCAATAGTTATCTTTTGACCAAAAAGATAATTTTTGTCAAAATAGTCAAATTTTGACCAAATGACCACCCCATTAACCCAATAAGTCAACTTTTGAACAAAAAGTAAAGTTTGGTTAAAATAGTCAATTTCTGACCCAATGACCAACCCATTAACCAAATAGGTTAACTTTTGACCAAAAAGTCAACTTTGGTCTAAATGGTCAATCCTTGACCCAATGGCCAACTTATAGACCCAATAGGTCAACTTTTGACCAAAATAGTTAATTTTTGACATAATGATCAATTATTGACCCAATAAGTCAATCTCTGAACAAAAGATCAACTTTGGTCAATGTGGTCAATCCTTGACCCAATGACGAACCCATTGACCCAATAGGTCAAAGTTTGACCAAAAAGTGAACTCTAGTCGAAAAAGTCAATTCTCGACACGACCAACCCATTGACACAATAGGTCCACTTTTGACCAAAAAGTTAATTTTGGTTAATATACTCTTTTTTTTACCTAATGACCGCCATATTAACCCAATACGTCAACTCTTGACGAAAAAGTCAACCTTGGTCAAAATGTAAATTTCTGTCCCAATGACCACCCCATTGACCCAATTGGTCAACTTTGGACCAAAAATTCAATTTTGGTGAAAATAGTCAATTTTTGACCTAATGACCCATTATTGACCCAACAAGTCAATCTCTGACCAAGAAGTCAACATTGGTCGAAATGGTCAATCCTTGACCCAATGACCAACCCATTAACCTAATATGTCAACTTTTCAAAAAAAAGTCAATTTTGGTCGAAACTGTCAATATCTTACGCAATGACCAACCCACTGACCCAATAAGTCAACTTGTGACCAAAAAGTCAACTTTGGTCAAAATGGTCAATCCTTGACCCAATAGGTTAACTTTTGACCAAAAAGAAAATTTTGGTCAAAATAGTCAATTTTTGACGTAATGACCACCTCATTAACCCACTAAGTCAACTTTTGACTAAAAAGTCAAGTTTGGTTAAAATGGTCAATTTCTGACCCAATGACCAATCCATTGACCCAATAGGTCATATTTTGACCAAAAAGTTATTTTTGGTAAAAATGATCAATTCTTAACCAAATCACCAACTCATTGACCAAAGTCTACTTTTGACCAAAAAGTCAACTTTGGTCAAAATGGACATTTTTGGACCCAATGATCACCCCGTTCACCCAATGGGTTAACTTTTGCCCAAAAATTTAATTTTTGCCAAAATAGTCAATTTTTGACCTAATGATCAATTATTGACCCAATAAGTCAATCTTTGACCAAAAAGTCAACTTTTGTCAAAATGGTCGATCCATGACCTAATAGGTCAACTTTTGACAAAAAAGTCAATTTTGGTCAAAATAGTCAATTATTAACTTAATGACCTCGCGGTGACACAATAGGTCAACTTTTGACCAAAAAGCTATCTTTGGTCAAAATGGTCAATTGTTGACGCAATTACCAACTCAATGACCTAATAAGTCAACTTGTGTCAAAATGGTTTATTTTTTGTCAAAATGGTTTATTTTTTACCTAATGACCAACATAGTCAATTTTTGAATTAAGGACCAATTATTGACCCACTAAGTCAATCTCTGACCAAAAAGTCAACTTTGGTCAAAATGGTCAATCCTTGACCCATTGACTAACTCATCAATCTAACAGTCAACTTTCGACCAAAAGTCAATTTTGGTCAAAATAATCAATTTTTGACCTAATGACCACCCATTGACCAAATAGGTCAACTTTTGACTAAAAAGTCAACTTTTGACTAAAAAGTTAACTTTTGTTAAAATAGTCAGTTTTACACCTAATGACCACCCTTTGACCAATAGGTCAACTTTTGACCAAAAAGTCAACTTTGGTCAAAATGATCAATTTTTGACTCAATGAACAATCCATTGACTCAAAAGATCAACTTTTGACCAAAAAGTCATCATCGGCCAAAAGATAAACTTTTGACCAAAAAGTCAACTTTGGTCAAAATGATCAATTTATGACCCAATGACCCCCCCGCCCCCGTTCACCCAATCGGTCAACTTTTGAAAAAAAAATTAATTTTGATCAAAATAATCAATTTTTGACTTAACGACCAACTATTGACCCAATAAGTCAATCTCTGACCAAAAAGTTAACTTTGGTCAAAATTGTCAATCCTTAACCCAATGACCAACCCATTGACCCAATAGGTCAACTTTTGACCAAAAAGTCAACTTTGGTCAAAATGGTCAATCCTTGACCCAATGACCCACCCATTGACCCGATAGGTCAACTTTTGACCAAAAAATCAATTTTGGTCAAAAAAGTCAACTTTTGACCTAATAACCAATTATTAACCTAGTAAAACAATCACTGACCAAAAAGTCAACTTTGTTCGAAATGGTCAATCTTTGACCCAATGACCAACCCATTGACCCAATAGGTCAACTTTTGACAAAAAAGTTTACTTTGGTCAAAATGATTAATCCTTGACGCAATGACTAACCCATTGGCCTAATAGGTCAAATTTTGACCAAAAAGTCAATTTTAGTCAAAATAATTAATTTTTGAATTAATGACCAGTTATTGACCAGATAAGTCAATCTCTGACCCAAAAGTCAACTTTGGTCAAAATGGTCAATCCTTAACCCAATGACAAACCCATTGATCCAATAGGTCAACTTTTGACCAAAAAGTCAATTTTAGTCAAAATACTCAATTTTGACCTAACGATCACCCATCGACCTAATAAGTCAACTTTCGACCAAAAAGTCAACTTTCGTTAAAATGGTCTTTCTCGACTCAATGACCACCCTCGACCTAATGGGTTAACTTTCGACCAAAAATCAATATCGGTCAAAATAATAATTTCAACTAATGACCATATATTGACCCAATAAGTCAATCTCTGACCAAAAAATCAACACTGGCCAAAATGGTCAATCCTTGACCCAATGACCAACCCACTGACCCAATACGTCAAACATTGACCAAAAAGTCAATTTTGGTCGAAATTATCAATCTTTTACGCATAGATCAACCCATTGACCCATGGATCAACTTTTGACCAAAAAGTCAACTTTGGTCAAATTGATCAATCCTTGACCCAATGAACAACCCATTGACCCAATAGGTTATCTTTTGACCAAAAAGATAATTTTTGTCAAAATAGTCAAATTTTGACCTAATGACCACCCCATTAACCCAATAAGTCAACTTTTGACCAAAAAGTAAAGTTTGGTTAAACTGGTCAATTTCTGACCCAATGACCAACCCATTAACCTAATATGTTAACTTTTGACCAAAAAGTCAACTTCGGTCGAAATGGTTAATCCTTGACCCAATGACAAACTTATAGACCCAATAGGTCAACTTTTAACCAAAAAAGTTTATTTTTGACATGATGATCAATTATTGACCCAATAAGTCAATCTCCGACCAAAAGATCAACTTTGGTCAAAATAATCAATCTCTTGCACAATGACCAACCCATTGACACAAAAGGTCAACTTTTAACTAAAAAGTTAATTTTGGTTAATATCCTCAATTTTTTACCTAATGACCACTCTATTGACCCATTATGTCAACTTTGGTCAAAATGGAAAATTTCTGACCCAATGACCACCCCATTGACCCAATGGATCAACTTTTGACCAAAAATTCAATTTTGGTGAAACTTGTCAATTTTTGACCTAATGGCCAATTATTGAACCAACAAGTCAATCTCTAACCAAAAAGTCAACTTTGGTCAAAATGTTCAATCCTTGACCCAATGACCAACCCATTGACCCAATCGGTCAACTTTTGACCAAAAAGTCAACTATGGTAAAATGGCCAATCATTGACCCAATGACCTAGTATGTCAACTTTAGACCAAAAAGGCAATTTTGGTCAAAATAGTAAATTTTTGACATAATGACCACCCCAATGACCCAATAGGTCAACTTTTGACTAAAAAGTCAACTTTTGTCAAAATGGTCAATTTCTGACCCAATGACCAACCGATTGACCCAATAGGTCGACTTTTGACCAAAAAGTCAATTTTGGTCAAAATAGTCAATTTTTGACCTAATGACCAATTATTGACCAAGTACGCCAATCTCTGACCAAAAAGTCAACTTTGGTCAAAATGGTCAATCCTTAACCCAATGACTAATCCATTGGCCTAATAGGTCAACTCTTAACCAAAAAGTCAATTTTGATCAAAATAGTCAATTTTTGAATTAATGACCCAGTAAGTCAATCTCTAACCAAAAAGTCAACTTTGGTCAAAATGGTTAATCCTTGACCCAATGACAAACCCATTGACCCAATAGGTCAATTTTTGACCAAAAAGTCAATTTCTTTCAAAATAGTCAATTTTTGACCTAATGACCACCCATTGACCCAATAGGTCAACTTTTGACCAAAAAGTCATCTTTGGTTAAAATGGTTAATTTTTTACCCAATGACCGACCGATTGAACTATTAGGTCAACTTTTGACTAAAAAGTCATCTTTGGTCACAATGGTCAATACTTGACCTAATTACCAACTCATTGACAATATAGGTCAACTTTTGACCAAAAAGTTAACTTTGGTCAAAATAGTCAATTTCTTACCCAATGACCTCCCCGTTGACCCTATGGGTTGACTTTTGACCAAAAATTCAACTTTGGTTAAACCAGTCAATTTTTGATCAAATGACCAATTATTGACCTAGTAAGCCAATCTCTGACTAAAATGTTAACTTTTGTCAAAATGGTCAATCCTTGATCTAATGACCAACAAATTGATCTAATAGTCAACTTTCGACCAAAAATTTAACTTTGATCAAAATCGTCAATCCTCGACCGAATGACAAAACCATTGTCCCAATAGTCAACTTTCGACCAAAAACTCCATTTTGATCAAAATTAGTCAATTTTTGACTTAATGACCACCCATTGATCCAATAGGTCAACTTTTGACCAAGAAGACAACTTTGGTCAAAATGGTTAATTTTTTACCAACCCATTATCCCAATATATCAACTTGTAACCAGAAAGTTATCTTCGGTCAAAATGGTCAATTCTTGACTCAATTACCAACTCATTGACCAAATAGGTCAAATTTTGACTAAAAAGTCAACTTTAGTCAAAATGGTCAATTTCTGACCCAATCACCACCCCGTTGAGCCAATAGGTCAACTTTTGACCAAAAATTTAATTTTTGTCAAAATAATCAATTTTTGACCTAATGACCAACTATTGATCCAATAAGTCAATCTCTGACAAAAAAGTCAACTTTGGTCAAAATGGTCAATCCTGACCCAATAACAAACCCATTGACCCAATAGGTCAACTTTTAACCAAAAAGTCAATTTTGGTCAAATAGTCAATTTTTATCTTAATGACCACCCATTGACCCAATAGGTAAACTTTTGACCAAAAAGTCAACAATGGCCAAAATAATCAATTTTTTATCTAATGATAATTATTGACACATTAAGCCAATGTCTGACCAAAAAGATAACTTTGATCAAAATGGTCAATCCTTGACCCAATGACCAACCCATTGACCCAATATGTCAACTTTTGACCAAAAAAGTCATCTTTGTCAAAATGGTCAATTCTTGACCCAATTACCAACTCATTGACCAAATAGGTCAACTTTTGACCAAAAAGTCTACTTTGATCAAAATGGTCAATTTCTGACCCAATGAGCACCTCGTTGACCCAATGGCATAAGTTTTGACCAAAAATTCAGTTTTGGTCAGAATATGTCAAGTTTTGACCAAAAAGTCATCTTTGGTCAAAATGGTCAATTTCTGACCTAATGACCTCCGTGATGACCCAAAGTGTTAACTTTTGACAAAAAATTCAATTTTGGTCAAAATAGTCATTTTTTGACCTAATAACCAATTATTGACCCAGAAGTCAATCTCAGACCAAAAAATCAACTTTGGTCAAAATGGTCAATCCTTAACCCAATGACAAACCCATTGACTCATAGGTCAACTTTTGACCAAAAAGTCAATTTTGGTCAAATAGTCAATTATCGACATAATGACCACCCATTAACCCAATCAGACAACATTTAACCAAAAAGTCAATTTTGTCAAAATAACTAATTTTTGATCTAATGACCAATTATTGACCTAGAAGCCAATCTCTGACCAAAAAGTCAACTTTGGTCAAAAGGGTCAATCCCTAACCCAATGACCAGCCAATTGACCCAATAGGTCAACTTTTGACCAAAAATTTTTAATTTTGGTCAAAATGATCAATCCTTAACCCAATGACCAACCCATTGGCCTAATTGGTTAACTTTTGACAAAAAATTCAATATTTGTCAAAATAGTCAATTTTTACCTAATGACTAATTATTAACCCAATAAGTCAAACTCTGACCAAAAGGTTAACTTTGATCAAAATAGTCAATCCTTGACCCAATGATAAATCCTTTGAACCAATATGTCTACTTTTGACCAAAAAGAAAATTTCGGTCAAAATAATCAATTTTTGATCTAATGACCACCCATTGACGCAATAAGTCAACTTTTGCCCAAAAAGTCAACTTTGGTCAAAATGATCAATTTTTGACCCAATAACCAATCCATTGACTCAATAGATCAACTTTTGACCAAAAAGTCATCTTCGGTCAAAATGGTCAATTCTTGACCCAATTACCAACTGATAGTCCAAAAATGTCAATTTTTGACAAAAAAGTCAGTTTTGGTCAAAATGGTTAATTTCTGACCCATTAACCACCCCGTTGACCCACTGGGTCAATTTTTGACTAAAAATTTAATATTGGTCAAAATAATCAAATTTTGACCTTATGACCAATTATTGACCCAAGAAGTCAACCACTGACAAAAAAGACAACTTGTGTCAAATTGGTCAATCCTTGACCCAATGACCAACCCATTGTCCCAATAAGTAAACTTTTGACCAAAAAGTCAACTTTGATCAAAATGGTCAATCCTTAACCAAATGATCAACTTATTAACCCAATGGTAAACTTTTGACCAAAAAGTCAATTTTGGTCAAAATAGTCAATTTTTGACCTAATGACCAATTATTGACCCAGTAAGCCAATCTCTAGCTAAAAAGTCCACTTTGGTCAAAATGTTTGATCTTTGACTCAATTACAAACCTATTGGCCCAATAGATCAACTTTTGAGCTTTGGACAAAATGGTTAATTTCTGACCTAATGACCAACCCATTGTCCCAATAGGTCAACTTTTGACCAAAAAGTCAACCTTGGTCAAAATTATCAAACATTGACCCAATGACCAACCCATTGACAAAATAGGTCAACTTTTGACCAAAAAGTCAATTTTGGTCAAAATAGTCAAATCTTGACTTAATTACCCCCCATGGACCAAATAACTCAACTTTTAACCAAAAAATCAACTTTGGTCAAAATGGTCAATTTTTGACCTAGTGACCAACCCATTGACCCAATAAGTCAACTTTTGACCAAAAAGTCAACTTTGGTCAAAATGGTCAATTCTTAACCTAATGACCAACGCATTGACCCAATAAGTCAACTTTTGAATAAAAAGTCAATTTGGGTCAAAATAGTGAGTTTTCTACCTAATGACTAATTATTGACCCAATAAGTCAATCTCAGACCAAAAAGTCAACTTTGGACCAAATGACAAACCCATTGACCCAATAGGTTAAATTTTGACCAAAAAGTCAACTTTAGCCATAATGTTCAATCCTTGACCCAATGACCAACCCACTGACCCAATAGATCGACTTTCGACCAAAAATTCAATTTTGGTGAAAATAGTAAATTTTTTACTTAATGACCAATTATTGACCCAATAGGTTAACATTTGACGAAAAAGTCAACTTTGGTCAAAATGATCAATCCTTGACCCAAGGACTAACCCATTGACCCAATCGGTCAACTTTTGACAAACAAGTCATCTTTGGTCAAAATGATCAATCCTTGACCCAATGACCAACCCATTGACTCAATAGGTTATCTTTTGACCAAAAAGATAATTTTTGTCAAAATAGTCAAATTTTGACCTAATGACCACCCCATTAAACTAATAAGTCAACTTTTGACCAAAAAGTAAAGTTTGGTTAAAATAGTCAATTTCTGACCCAATGACCAACCCATTAACCTAATAGGTTAACTTTTGACCAAAAAGTCAACTTCGATCGAAATGGTCAATCCTTGACCCAATGATAAACTTATAGACCCTATAGGTCAACTTTTGACCAAAATAGTTAATTTTTGACATGATGATCAATTATTGACCCAATAAGTCAATCATTGACCAAAAGATCAACTTTGGTCAAAATAGTCAATCCTTGACACAATGGCCAACCTATTGACACAAAAGGTCAACTTTTGACCAAAAAGTTAATTTTGGTAATATCCTCAATTTTTTACCTAATGACCACTCTATTGATCCATTATGTCAACTTTGGTCAAAATAGAAAATTTCTGACCCAATGGATCAACTTTTGACCAAAAATTCAATTTTGGTGAAACTTGTCAATTTTTGACCTAATGGCCAATTATTGACCCAACAAGTCAATCTCTAACCAAAAAGTCAACTTTGGTCAAAATGTTCAATCCTTGTCCCAATGACCAACCCATTGACCCAATCGGTCAACTTTTGACCAAAAGGTCAACAATGGATAAAATGGCCAATCTTTGACCCAATGACCCAGTATGTCAACTTTAGACCAAAAAGACAATTTTGGTTAAAATAGTCAATTTTTGACATAATGACCACCCAATTGACCCAATAGGTCAACTTTTGACTAAAAAGTCAACTTTTGTCAAAGTGGTCAATTTCTGAACCCAATGACCAACCGATTAAACCAATAGGTGAACTTTTAACCAAAAAGTCAATTTTGGTCAAAATAGTCAATTTTTGACCTAATGACCAATTATTGACCTAGTAAGCCAATCTCTGTCCAAAACGCCAACTTTGGTTAAAATGGTCAATCCTTGACCCAATGAACAACCCATTGACCCAAAATGTCACCTTTTGACCAAAAAGTCAACTTTGGTCAAAATGATTAATCCTTAACCCAATGACTAATCCATTGGCCTAATAGGTCAACTTTTTACCAAAAAGTCAATTTTGATCAAAATAGTCAATTTTTGAATTAATGACCAATTATTGACCCAATAAGTCAGTCTCTAAGCAAAAAGTCAACTTTAGTCAAAATGGTCAATCCTTGACCCAATGACAAATCCATTAACCCAATAGGTCAACTTTCGACCAAAAAGCCAATTTCTGTCAAAATAGTCAATTTTTGACCTAATGACCGCCCATTGACCCAACAGGTCAACTTTTGACGAAAAAGTCATCTTTGGTCAAAATGGTTAATTTTTTACCCAATGACCGACCGATTGACCTAATAGGTCAACTTTTGACTAAAAAGTCATCTTTGGTCACAATGGTCAATACTTGACCCAATTACCAACTCATTGAAAAAATAGGTCAACTTTTGACTAAAAAGTTAAATTTGGTCAAAATGGTCAATTTCTTACCCAATGACCACCCCGTTGACCCGATGGGTTGACTTTTAACCAAAAATTCAACTTTGGTCAAACTAGTCAAGTTTTGATCTAATGACCTATTATTGACCTAGTAAGCCAATCTCTGACCAAAATGTCAACATTGGTCAAAATGGTCAATCCTTGACCCAATGACCAACCAATTGACCCAATAGGTCAACTTTTGACCAAAAATTTAACTTTGATTAAAATTGTCAATCCATGAACAAAATGTCAACTTTGGTCAAAGTGGTCAATCCTTGACCCAATGACCAACCAATTGACCCAATAGGTCAACTTTTGACCAAAAATTTAACTTTGATCAAAATTGTCAATCCTTGACCGAATGACAAAACCATTGACCCAATAGGTCAACCTTTGACCAAAAACTCAATTTTGATCAAAATTAGCCAATTTTTGACTTAATGACCACCCATTGATCCAATAGGTCAACTTTTGACCAAAAAGACAACTTTGGTCAAAATGGACAATTTTTTACCAACCCATTCTCCCAATATATCAACTTTTAACCAGAAAGTCATCTTCGGTCAAAATGGTCAATTCTTGACCCAATTACCAACTCATTGACCAAATAGGTCAACTTTTGACTAAAATGTCAACTTTGGTCAAAATGGTCAATTTCTGACCCAATCACCACCCCGTTGAGCCAATATGTCAACTTTTGACCAAAAATTTAATTTTTGTCAAAATAATCAATTATTCACCCAATAAGTCAGTCTCTGACAAAAAAGTCAACTTTGGTCACAATGGTCAATCCTTGACCCAATGACAAAACCATTGACCCAATAGGTCAACTTTTAACCAAAAAGTCAATTTTGGTCAAATAGTCAATTTTTAACTTAATGACCACCCATTGACCTAATAGGTCAACTTTTGACCAAAAAGTCAACTATGGCCAAAATGATCAATTTTTTATCTAATGACAATTTTTGACACATTAAGCCAATCTCTGACCAAAAAGTTAACTTTGGTCAAAATGTTCAATCCTTGACCCATTGACCCAATATGTCAACTTTTGACCAAAAAAGTCTTCTTTGTCAAAATGGTCAATTCTTGACCCAATTACCAACTCATTGACCAAATAGGTCAACTTTTGACCAAAAAGTCAACTTTGATCAAAATGGTCAATTTCTGACCCAATGAGCACCTCGTTGACCCAATGGCATAACTTTTGACCAAAAATTCTGTTTTGGTCAAAATAGGTCAAGTTTTGACCAAAAAGTCATCTTTGGTCAAAATGGTCAATTTCTGACCCATGACCTCCGCGTTGACCCAAAAGGGATAACTTTTGACAAAAAATTCAATTTTGGTCAAAATAGTCCTTTTTTGACCTAATAACCAATTATTGACTCAATAAGTCAATCTCTGACCAAAAAATCAACTTTGGTCAAAATGGTCAATCCTTGACCCAATGACAAACCCATTGACCCATAGGTCAACTTTTGACCAAAAAGTCAATTTTGGTCAAATAGTCAATTTTTGACATAATGACCACCCATTAACCCAATAGGACAACATTTAACCAAAAAGTCAATTTTTGTCAAAATAGTCAATTTTTGACCTAATGACCAATTATTGACCTAGTAAGCCAATCTCTGACCAAAAAGTCAACTTTGGTCAAAATGGTCAATCCTTGACCCAATGACCAACCCATTGACCCAATAGGTCAACTTTTGACCAAAAATTTTTAATTTTGGTCAAAATGATCAATCCATGACCCAATGACCAACCTATTGGCCTAATTGGTTAACTTTTGACAAAAAATTCAATATTTGTCAAAATAGTCAATTTCTTACCTAATGACTAATTATTAACCCAATAAGTCAAACTCTGACCAAAAAGTTAACTTTGGTCAAAATGGTCAATCCTTGACCCAATATGTCTAGTTTTGACCAAAAAGTAAATTTCGGTCAACATAGTCAATTTTTGACCTAATGACCACCCATTGACGCAATAAGTCAACTTTTGTCCAAAATGTCAACTTTGGTCAAAATGACCAATTTTTGACCCAATAACCAATCCATTGCCTCAATAGATCAACTTTTGACCAAAAAGTCATCTTCGGTCAAAATAGTCAATTCTTGACCCAATAACCAACTGATAGTCAAAAAATGTCAATTTTTGATAAAAAAAGTCAATTTTGGTCAAAATGGTTAATTTCTGACACATTGACCAACCCGTTGACCCACATGGTCAATTTTTGACTAAAAATTTAATTTTGGTCAAAATAATCAATTTTTGACCTAATGACCAATTATTGACCCAAGAAGTCAACCACTCACCAAAAAGTCAACTTTTGTCAAAATGGTCAATCCTTGACCCAATGACCAACCCATTGACCCAATAAGTAAACTTTTGACCAAAAAGTCAACTTTGATCAAAATGGTCAATCCTTGACCTAATGATCAACTTATTAACCCAATGGTCAACTTTTAACTAAAAAGTCAATTTTGGTCAAAATAGTCAATTTTTGACCTAATGACCAATTATTGACCCAGTAAGCCAATCTCTAGCCAAAAAGTCAACTTTAGTCAAAATGTTTGATCTTTGACTCAATGACAAACCCATTGGCCCAATATATCAACTTTTGAACTTTGGTCAAAATGGTTAATTTCTGAACTAAAGACCAACCCGTTGACCCAATAGGTCAACTTTTGACCAAAAAGTCAACTTTGGTCAAAATTATCAAACCTTGACCCAATGACCAACCCATTGATAAAATAGGTCAACTTTTGACCAAAAAGTCAATTTTGGTCAAAATAGTTAAATCTTGACCTAATTACCACACATAGACCAAATAGCTCAACTTTTAACCAAAAAATCAACTTTGGTAAAAATGGCCAATTTTTGACCTAGTGACCCAACCCATTGACCCAATAAGTCAACTTTTGACCAAAAAGTCAACTTTGGTCAAAATGGTCTATTCTTCACCAACTGACCAACGCATTGACCCAATAAGTTAACTTTTGAACAAAAAGTCAATTTGGGTCAAAATAGTGAGTTTTCTATCTAATGACTAATTATTGACCCAATAAGTCAATCTCAGACCAAAAAGTCAACTTTGGACCCAATGACAAACCCATTGACCCAATAGGTTAAATTTTGACCAAAAAGTCAACTTTAGTCATAATGGTCAATCCTTGACCCAATGACCAACCCACTGACCCAATAGATCGACTTTTGACCAAAAAGTCAATTTTGGTGAAAATAGTAAATTTTTTACTTAATGACCAATTATTGACCCAATAGGTCAACTTTTGACGAAAAAGTCAACTTTGGTCAAAATGGTCAATCCTTGACCCAATGACTAACCCATTGACCCAATTGGTCAACTTTTGACCAAAAAGTCAACTTTGGTCAAAATGATCAATCATTGACCCAATGACCAACCCATTGACCCAATAGGTTATCTTCTGACCAAAAAGATAATTTTTGTCAAAATAGTCAAATTTTGACCTAATGACCACCCCATTAACCAAATAAGTCAACTTTTGACCAAAAAGTAAAGTTTGGTTAAAATGGTCAATTTCTGACCCAATGACCAACCCATTAACCTAATAGGTTAACTTTTGACCAAAAAGTCAACTTCGGTCGAAATGACAATCTTTGACCCAATGACAAACTTATAGACCCAATAGATCAACTTTTGACCAAAATAGTTAATTTTTGACATGATGATCAATTATTGACCCAATAAGTCAATCTCTGACCAAAAGATCAACTTTGGTTAAAATAGTCAATCCTTGACACAATGACCAACCCATTGACACAAAAGGTCAACTTTTGACTAAAAAGTTAATTTTGGTTCATATCCTCAATTTTTTACCTAATGACCACTCTATTGACCCATTATGTCAACTTTAGTCAAAATTAAAAATTTCTGACCCAATGACCACCCCATTGACCCAATGGATCAACTTTTGACCAAAAATTCAATTTTAGTGAAACTTGTCAATTTTTGACCAAATGGCCAATTATTGACCCAACAAGTCAATCTCTAACCAAAAAGTCAACTATGGTCAAAATGGTCAATCCTTGACCCAATGACCAACCCATTGACCCAGTAGGTCAACTTTTGACCAAAAATTTATCTTTGGTCAAAATGATCAATCCTTGACCCAATGACAAACCCATTGACCAAATAGGTCAACTTTTGACCAAAAAGTCAATTTTAGTCAAAGTAGTTAATTTTTGACTTAATGACCACCCATTGACCCAATAGGTCAACTTTTGACAAAAAAAGTTAATTTTGGGAAAAAATAGTAAATTTTTAACTTAATGACCAATTTTTGGCCCAGTAAGCCAATCTCTGTCCAAAAAGTCAACTTTGGTCAAAATAGTCAACTCTTGACCCAAAGACCAACCCATTGACCCAACAACTCAAGCTCTGACCAAAAAGTCAACTATGGTGAAAATGATCAATCCTTGATCTAATGACCAACCCATTGACCCAATATGTAAACTTTTGACTAAAAAGTCATCTTTGGTAAAAAGGTCAATTCTTGACCCAATCACCAACTCATTGACCGAATAGGTTAACATTTGACCAAAAAGTCAACTTTGGTCAAAATAGTCAATTTCTTACCCAATGACCACCCCGTTCACGCGATGGGTTAACTTTTGAAAAAAATTCAATTTTGGTCAAAATAAATAATTTTTGACGAAATGATCTATTATTGACCGAATAAGTCAATCTCTGACCAAAAAGTCAACTTTGGTCAAAATGGTCAATCCTTGACACGATGACAAACCCATTTACCCAATAGGATAACTTTTGACCAAAAAGTCAATTTTTGTCAATATAGTCAAATTTTGACCTAATGACCACCCATTGAACCCAATAGGTCAACTTTTGACCAAAAAAGACAATTTTGGTCAAAATGGTCAATTTTTGACCCAATGGCGAAGCAAGAAGTCAATCTTTGGCCAAAAAGTTAACTTTGGTTAAAATGGTCAATCCTTGACCCATTGACAAACCCATTGACCCAATAGGATAACTTTTGACCAAAAAGCCAATTTTGGTCAAAATAGTCAATTTTTGACCTAAAGACCACCCATTAACCCAATATGTCAACTTTTGACCAAAAAGTCAACTTTGGTCAAAATGGTCATTTTTTGACCCACTGACCAACCCATTAACCCAATAGATCAAATTTTGGCCAAAAAGTCTTCTTCGGTCAAAATGGTCAATTCTTGACCCAATTACCAACTCATTCATCAAATGACTCAACTTTGGACCAAAAAGATCACTTTAGACAAAGTGGTCATTTTCTGACCTAATGACCACCCCGTTGACTGAATGGGTCAACTTTTGACTAAAAATTTAATTTTGGTCAAAATAATCAATTTTTGACCTAATGACCATTTATTGGCCCAAGAAGTTAATCTCTAACCAAAAAGTCAATGTTGACCAAAATGGTCAAACCTTGACCTAATGACCAAACCATTGACCCAATAAGTCAACTTTTGATAAAAAAGTCAACTTTGGTCAAAATGGTCAATCCCTAACCCAATAACCAACCCATTGACCCAATATATCAATTTTAGACCAAAAATCAATTTTGGTCAAAATAGTTAATTTTAGACCGAATGACCAATTATTGACCCAGTAAGCCAATCTCTGACCAAAAAGTCAACTTTGGTAAAAAAGGTTTACCCTTGACCCAATAGCTCAACTTTTGACCAAAAAGTCAACTTTGGCCAACAGAATCAATCCTTGACCCAATGACCAACTCATTGGTCAAATAGGTTAACTTTTGACCAAAAATTTAATTTTGTTCAAAAAAGTTAATTTTTGAATTAATGACCAACTATTGACCCAATAAGTCAATCTCTGTCCAAATAGTCAACTTTGGTCAAAATGGTCAATCCTTGACAAAAATGACAAACCGATTGACCCAATAGTTCTACTTTTGACCAAATAGTCAATTTTAGTTAAAATAGTCAACTTTTGACTTAATGACCAATTATTGATGCAATAAGTCAATCTCTATCTAAAAAGTTAACTTTGGTCAAAATGGTCAATCCTTGACAAAAATGGCAAACCCATTGACCCAGTAGGTCAACTTTTGGCCAAATAGTCAATTTTGGTCAAAATAGTCAACTTTAGGGTTAATGTCCACCCATTGACTCAATTGGTCATGTTTTGACCAAAAATTCAACTTCGGTGAAAATGATCAATTTCTGACCCAATAACCAACCCATTGACCCAACAGGTCAACTTCTAACTAAAAAGTCATCTTCGGTGAAAATGGTCAATTGTTGACCAAAATACTAATTCATTGACCAAATATGTCAACTTTTGACCAAAAAGTCAACTTTGGTCAAAATGGTCAATTTCTGACCCAATGACCACCCCGTTTACCCAATTGGTTAACTTTGACCACAAATTTAAATTTGGTCAAAATAGTCAATTTTGACCTAATGACCAATTATTGACCCAATATGTTAATCTCTGACCAAAAAGTCAACTTTGGTCAAAATGGTCAATCCTTGACCCATTGACTCAGTATGTCGACTTTTGACCAAATAGTCAATTTTGGTCAAAATAGTCAATTTTTGACTGAATGACCACCCATTAACCCAATATGTCAACTTTTGACCAAAAAGTCAACATTGGTCAAAATGGTCAACTTTTGACCCAATGACCAACTCATTGACCCAATGACCAACTCATTGACCCAATGACCAACCCATTGACCCAATAGATCAACTTTTAACCAAAAAGATATCTTTCGTCAAAATTGTCAATTCTTGACCCAATTACCAACTCATTGACCAAATATGTCAACTTTTGACCAAAAAGTCAACTTTGGTCAAAATGGTCAATTTTTTACCCAATGACCAACCCATTGACCCAATAGGTCAACTTTTGACCAAAAAGTCATCTTTGGTCAAAATGGTCAATTCTTAACCCAATTACTAACTGATTGACCAAATAGGTCAACTTTTGACCAAAAAGTCAACTTTGGTCAAAATGGTCAATTTTTGACCCAATGACCACCCCGTTCACCCAATGGGTTAACTTTTGACCAAAAATTCAATTTTGGTCAAAATAGGTCAACTTTTGACCAAAAAGTCGTCTTTGGTCAAAATGGTCAATTTCTGACCCAATGACCACCCCGTTGACTCAATGGGTTAACTTTTGACCAAAAATTTAATTTTGGTCAAAATAGTCAACTTTTGATCTAATGACTAGTTATTGACCCAATAAGTCAACCTCGCTTCAAAAAGTCAACTTTGGTCAAAATGGTCAATCTTTGACTCAATTACAAACCCATTTAGGTAAACTTTTGACCAAAAAGTCAATTTTGGTAGTCAATTTTTGACTTAATGACCACCCATTGACCCAATTGGTCAACTTTTGACCAAAAAGTAAATTTTGGTCAAATTAGTCAATTTTTGACAAAATGACCAATTATTGACGTTGTAAGTCAATCTTTTACAAAAAAGTCAACTTTGGTCAAATTGGTCAATCCTTGACCTAATGACCAACACAATGACCCAATAGGTCAACTTTTGACCAAGAAGTCAACTTTGGTCAAAATGTTCAATCCTTCAGCCAATGACCAACCAATTGGTCTTATAGGTTAACTTTTGACCAAAAAGTTAGTTTTGGTCAAAATTGTCAAATTCTTGACCCAGTGACAAACTCATTGAACCAATAGGTCAACTTTTGACAAAAAGTCAATTTTGGTGAAAATATTCAATTTTTAACCTAATGACCACCTATTGACCCAATAGGTCAACTTTTGACCAAAAAGTCAACTTTGGTCAAAATGGATAATTTTTTGACCCAATGACCAACCCATTGACCAAATAAGTCAACTTTTGACGAAAAAAATCATCTTTGGTTAAAATTGTCAAATTGTTGACCCAATTACCAACTCATTGACCAAATAAGTCAACTTTTGACCAAAAAGTCAACTTTGGTCAAAATGGTTATTTTTTGACCTAATGACCAATCCATTGACCCAATAGATCAAATTTTGATCCAAAAGTCATCTTCGGTCAAAATGGTGAATTCTTGACCAAATTACCAACTCATACACCAAATAGGTCAACTTTAGACAAAAAAAGTCAACTTTGGACAAAGTGGTCAATTTCTGACCCAATGACCACCCCGTTGACCCAATGGGTTAACTTTTGACCAAAAATTTAATTTTGGTCAAAATAATCAAATTTTGACCTAGTGACCAATTATTGACCCAATAAGCCAATCTATGACCAAAAAGTCAACTTTGGTCAAAATGGTCAAATCTTGACCTAATGACCAACCCATTGACCCAATAGGTCAACTTTTGACAAAAAAGTCAACTTTGGTCAATCATTGACCCAATGACCAACCCATTGACCCAATAGATCAACTGTTTGACAAAAAAATAAATTTTTGTCAAAATAGTCAATTTTTAACCAAATGACCAATTATTGACGCATTAAGCCAATCTCTAACTAAAAAGTCAACTTTGGTCAAAATGGTGTATCCTTGATCCAATTACCAAACCATTGACCCAATAAGTCAACATTTGACCAAAAAGTCAACTTTGGTCAAAATGATCAATCCTTGACCCAACGACCAACTCATTGGTCTAATAGGTCAACTTTTGACCAAAAATTAAAATTTGGTCAAAATAGTCAATTTTTAAATTAATGACCAATTATTGACCCAAAAAGTCAACTTTGGTCAAAATGGTCAATCATTGACCCAATGACAAACCCATTGACCCAATAGGTCAACTTTTGACAAAAAAGTAAACTTTGGTCAAAATGGTCAATCCTTGACCCAATGACCAACCCATTGACCCAATAGATCAACTTTTGACCAAAAAATTAATTTTGGTCAAAATAGTCAATTTTTAACCAAATGACCAATTTTTGACCCAGTAAGCCAATCTCTGACCAAAAAGTCAACTTTGGTCAAAAGGGTGTATCCTTGAACCAATGACCAAACCATTAACCCAATAGGTTAACTTTTGACCAAAAAGTTAACTTTGGTCAAAATGGTCAATCTTTGATCCAATGACAAACTCATTGACCCAATAGATCAACTTTTGACCAAAAATTCAATTTTGGTAAAAAAATCAACTTTTGAATTAATGACCAATTTTTGACCCAATAAGTCAATCTCTGTCCAAAAAGTCAACTTTGGTCAAAACGGTCAATCCTTGACCCAATTACAAACCCATTGACCCAATAGGTCAACTTTTGACCATATATTCAATTTTGGTCACAATGGTCAATCCTTGACACAATGACCAACCCATTGACCCAATAGATCAACTAATTGACCAAAAAATCAATTTTGGTCAAAATAGTTAATTTTTAACCAAATGACCAACCCATTGACTCAATAGGTCAACTTCTAACCAAAAGGTCATCTTCGATTAAAATGGTTAATTGTTGACAAAAATACCAATTCATTCACCAAATGGGTCAACTTTTGACCAAAAAGTCAACTTTGGACAAAATGGTCAATATATGACCCAATGACCGCCCCGTTTACCCAATGGGCTAACTTTTGACCAAAATTTCAATTTTGGTCAAAATAGTCAATTTTTGACATAATGACCAATTATTGACCCAATAAGTCAATCTCTGACCAAAAAGTCAACTTTGGTCAAAATGGTAAATCCTTGACCCAATGACAAACACATTGACCCAATATGTCAACTTTTGACCAAATAGTCAATTTTGGTCAAAATAGTCAATTTTTGACTGAATGACCACTCATTGACCCAATAGGTCAACTTTTGACCAAAAAGTCAACTTTGGTCAAAATGGTCAATTTTTAACCCAATGACCAACCCATTGACCCAATAGATCAACTTTTAACCAAAAAGTCATCTTTGGTCAAAATGGTCAATTCTTGACCCAATTTCTAACTCATTGACCAAATCGGTTAACTTTTGACTAACAAGTCAACTTTGGTCAAAATGGTCAATTTTTAATCGAATGACCAACCCATTGAACCAATAAGTCAACTTTTAACCAAAAAGTCATCTATGGTCCGAATGGTCAATTCTTAACCCAATTACCAACTCATTGACCAAATAGGTCAACTTTTGACCAAAAAGTCAACTTTGGTCAAAACGACCAATTTTCGAACCAATGACCTTCCCGTTGACTCAATGGGTTAACATTTGACCAAAAATTCAATTTTGGTCAAAATAGTCAGCTTTTGACCTAATGACCAATTATTGACCCAATAAGTCAATCTCTGAGTAAAAAGTCAACTTTGACAAAAGATATGGTCAATCCTAGACCCAAAGACAAACCCATTGACTCAATAGGTGAACTTTTGACCAAAAAGTCAATTTTGGTCAAATAGTTAATTTTTGCCTTAATGACCACCCATTGACCCAATCAGTAAACTTTTGAAAAAAAAGTCAATTTTGGTCAAAATAGTTAATTTTTTACCTATTGACCAATTATTGGACCCAGTAAGCCAATCTTTGATCAAAAAGTCAACTTTGGTCAATTTCTGACCCAATGATCGGACCCCGTTGACCCAATGGGTTATCTTTTGACCAAAAATTCAATTTTGGTCAAAATAGTCAATTTTTGACCTAATGACCAATTATTGACCCAATAAGTGAATCTCTGGCCAAAAAGTTAACTTTGGTTGAAATCGTCAATCCATGACCCAATGACAAACGCATTGGCCCAATAGGTCAACTTTTGATGAAAAAGTCAATTTTTGTCAAAATAGTCTATTATGAACTTAATGACCACCCATTGAGCCAATTGGTCAACTTTTGACCAAAAAGTCTACTTTGGTCAAAATGGTCAATTTTTGACCCAAAGACCAACCCATTAACCCAATAGATCAACTTTTGACTAAAAAGTAATCTTTGGTCAAAATGGTCAAATCTTGACGCAATTACCAACTCATTGCCAAATAGGTTAACTTTTGACCAGAAAGTCAACATTGGTCAAAATGGTCAATTTCTGACCCAATGAGCACCCCGTTTGACCCAATGGATCAACATTTGACCAAAAATTTTATTTTGGTAAAGATAGTCAATTTTTAACCTAATGGCCAAAATAGTCAATTTTTGAATTAAGGACCAATTATTGACCCACTAAGTCAATCTCTAACCAAAAAGTCAACTTTGGTCAAAATGGTCAATCCTTGACCCAATGACAAACTCATAGACCCAATTGGTCAACTTTTGACCAAAAAGTCAATTTTGGTCAAAATAGTAAATTTTTTACCTAATGACCACCCATCGACCAAATAGGTCAACTTTTGACCAAAAAGTCAACTTTTGTCAAAATAGTCAATTTTGACCTAATGACCACCCACTGACCCAATAGGTTATCTTTTGACCAAAAAGTCAACTTTCGTCAAAATGGTCAATTTTTGACCCAATAAAACAACTTTTGACCAAAAAGTCATCTTCTGTCAAAATGGTCAATTCTTGACCCAATTACCAACTCATTGACCAAATAGGTCAACTTTTGACCAAAAAGTCAACTTTGGTCAAAATGATCAATTTCTGACCCAATGACCACCCCGTGAACCAATGGGTTAACTTTTGAATAAAAATTTAATTTTGGTCAAATTAAACAATTTTTGACCTAATGACCAATTATTGACACAATAAATCAATCTCTGACCAAAAAGTCAACTTTGGTCAAAATGGTCAGTCCTTCACCCAATGACCAACCCATTAACCCAATAGGTCAACTTTTGAACAAAAAGTCAACTTTGGTCAAAATGGTCAATCCTTGCCCCAATGACCCATCCATTAACCCAATAGGTCAACTTTTGACCAAAAAATCAGTTTTGGTCAAAATAGTCAATTTTTGACCTAATGACCAATTATTGACCCAGTAAGCCAAGCTCTGACCAAAAAGTCAACTTTGTTCAAAATGGTAAATCCTTTACCCAATGACTAACTTATTGACCCAATAGGTCAACTTTTGATCCAAATTGCAACTTTGGTCAAAAAAATCAATCATTGATTAAATGACAAACCCAATGGCCTAATAGGTTAACTTTTGACCAAAAACTCAATTTTGGTCAAAATAGTAAAATTTTGAATTAATGACCAATTTTTGACCCGATAAGTCAATCTCTAACCAAAATGTTAACATTGGTCGAAATGGTCAATCCTTGACCCAATGACAAACCAATTTACCCAATAGGTCTACTTTTGACCAAAAAGTCAATTTTGGTCAAAATAGTCAATTTTGGTCAAAATAGTCAATTTTTGACCGAATGACCACCCATTGACCGAATAAGTTAACTTTTTACCAAAAAGTCAACTTTGGTCAAAATTGTCAATTTTTGACCAAATGACCAACCCATTGACCCAATAAGTCAACTTTTGACTAAAAAGTCATCCTTGGTCAAAATGGTCAATTCTTGACCCAATTACCATTTCATTGACCAAATAAGTCAACTTCTGACCAAAAGGTCAACTTTGGCGAAATGATCAATCATTGACGTAATGACCAACCCATTAGCCTAATAGGTCAAATTTTTACCAAAAAGTTAATTTTGGTCAACATAGTCAATTTTTGAATTAATGACCAAATATTGACCCGATAAGTCAATCTCTTACCAAAAAGTCATCTTTAGTCAAAATGGTCAATCCTTGACCAAATTACCAACTCATTAACCAAATAGGTTAACTTTTGACCAAAAAGTAAACTTTGGTCAAAATGGTCATTTTCTGACCCAATGATCACCCTGTTGACCCAATGGGTTAACTTTTGACCAAAAATAGTCAATCTCTGGCCAAAAAGTCAACTTTGTCAAAATGGTCAATTCATGACCCAATGACAAACCCATTGACCCAAAGGTCTTTTGACCAAAAAGTCAATTTTGGTCAAATTAGTCAATTATTAATTTAATGACCACCCGTTGACCCAATAGGTCAACTTTGGTCCTAAAAGTCATCTTTGGTCAAAATGGACAATTCTTGACGCAATTACCAACTCAATTACCTAATAGGTCAACTTTGACCAAAAAGTCAACTTTTGACAAAATGTCAATTTCTGACCCAACGAGCATCCTGTTGACCCAAACGATCATCTTTTGACCAAAAATTTAATTTTGGTGAAAATGGTCAATTTTTAACCTCATTGACCCAAATATGTTAACTTTCGACCAAAAAGTCAACTTTGGTCAAAATGCTTAATTTTTTACCCAATGACCAACCCATTGACCCAATAGGTCAACTTTTGACCAAAAAGTCATCTTTGGTCCAAAGGGTCAATTCTTGACCCAATTACCAACTCATTGACCAAATAGGTCAACTTTTGACTAAAAATTTAATTTTGGTCAAATAAGTCAACTTTTGACCAAAAAGTTATCTTCGGTCAAACTGGTCAATTTCCGACCCAATGACCACCCCGTTGATTCAATGGGTTAACTTTTGACCAAAAATTTAATTTTGAACAAAATAGTCAACTTTTTACCTAATGACTATTTATTGGCCCAACAAGTCAATCTCTTGTTAAAAGGTCAACTTTGGGCAAAATGGCAAATCCTTGACCCAATTACAAACCCATTTGGTCAACTTTTGACCAAAAAGTCAATTTTTGTCAAAATAGTCAATTTTTGACTTAATCACCACCCATTGACCCAATAGGTCAACTTTTGACCAAAAAGTCAATTTTGGTTAAATTAGTCAATTTTTGACCTAATGACCAATTATTGACCCTGTAAGTCAATCTTTGACAAAAAATTCAACTTTGGTCAAATTGGTCAATCATTGACCCAATGACCAACACAATAACCCAATAGGTCAACTTTTGACCAAGAAGTCAACTTTGGTCAAAATGATCAAACCTTCACTTAATGACCAACCCATTGGCCTTATAGGTTAACTTTTGACCAAAAACTTAATTTTGGTCAAAATAGTCAAATTTTGAATTAATGACCAATTATTGACCAAATAAGTCAATCTCTGACCAAAAAGTCATCTTTGGTAAAAATGGTCAATTCTTGACCCAGTGACAAACCTATTGACCCAATATGTCAACTTTTGACAAAAAAGTCAATTTTGGTGAGAATAATCAATTTTTGACCTAATGACCACCTATTGACCCAATAGGACAACTTTTGACCAAAAAGTCAACTTTGGTCAAAATGGTCAATTTTTGACCCAATGACCAACCCATTGACCGAATAAGTCAACTTTTAACCAAAAAAGTCATCTTTTGTCAAAATTGTTAATTTGTTGACCCAATTACCAACTCATTGACCAAATAAGTCAACTTTTGACCAAAAAGTCAAATTTGGTCAATTTTAACCCAATGACCTACCCGTTGACCCAATTGGATAACTTTTGACAAAAAATTCAATTTTGGTCAAAATAGTCAATTTTGACCTAATGACCAATTATTGACCCAATAAGTCAATCTTTGACCAAAAAGTTAACTTTGGTCAAAATGGTCAATCCTTGACCCAATGACAAACCTATTGACCTAATAGGTCAACTTTTGACCAAAAAGTCAGTTTTGGTCAAAATAGTCAATTTTTTACCAAACGACTACCCATTAACCCAAAAGGTCAACTTTTGACCAAAAAGTCAACTTTGGTCAAAATGGTCATTTTTTAACCTAATGACCAATCCATTGACCCAATAGATCAAATTTTGACCAAAAAGTCATCTTCTGTCAAAATGGTAAATTCTTGACCAAATTACCAAATCATTCACCAAATATGTCAACTTTAGACCAAAAAGTCAACTTTGGACAATGACCATCCGTTGACACTATGGGTCAACTTTTGACTAAAAATTTAATTTTGGTCAAAATAATCCATTTTCGACCTAATGACCAATTATTGACCCAATAAGTCAATCTCTGACCAAAAAGTCAACTTTGGTCAAAATGGTCAAACCTTGACCTAATGACCAACCCATTGCCCCAATAGGTCAACTTTTGACAAAAAAGTCAACTTTGGTCAAAGTGGTCAATCCTTGACCCAATGACCAACCCATGTAACCCAATAGATCAACTGTTGGAAAAAAACAATTCTTATTAAAATAGTCAATTTTTAACCAAATGACCAATTATTGACGCAATAACCAATCTCTGACCAAAAAGTCAACTTTGGTAAAAAGGTATATCTTTGACCCAATGACCAAACCATTGACCCAATAGGTCAACATTTGACCAAAAAGTCAATTTTGGTCAAAATGATCAATCATTGACCAAATGACCAACTCATTGGCCTAATAGGTCAACTTTTCACCAAAAATTTAATTTTCGTCAAAATAGTCAATTTTTTATTTAATGAGCAATTATTGACACAATAAGTCAATCTCTGACCAAAAAGTCAACTTTTGTCAAAATGGTCAAACCTTAACATAATGACGAACCCATTGACCTAGTAGTTCAACTTTTGACAAAAAAGTAAACTTTGGTCAAAATGGTCAATCCTTGACCCAATAAATCAACTGTTTGACCAAAAAATCAATTTTGGTCAAAATAGTCAATTTTTAACCAAATGACCAATTATTGACCCAGTAAGCCAATCTCTGACCAAAAAGTCAACTTTAGTCAAAAGGGTGTATCCTTGAACCAATGACCAAACCTTTGACCCAATAGGTCAACTTTTGACCAAAAAGTTAACTATGGTCAAAATGGTCAATCTTTGACCCAATGACCAACCCATTGACCCAATAGATCAACATTTGACCAAAAATTCAATTTTGGTCAAAAGAGTCAACTTTTGAATTAATGACCAATTATTGACCAAATAAGTCAATCTCTGTCCAAAAAGTCAACTTTGGTCAAAATGGTTAATCTTTGACCCAATTACAAACCCATTGACCTAATAGGTCAACTTTTGACCATATATTCAATTTTGATCAAATTAGTCAACTTTTGACTTAATGACCACCCATTGACCCAATAGGTCAAGTTTTGACAAAAAAGTCAACTTTGGTGAAAATTGTCAATTTTTGACCCAATGACCAACTCATTGACTCAATAGCTCAACTTCTGACCAAGGTCATCTTCGGTCAAAATGGTCAATTGTTGACCAAAATATCAATTCATTCACCAAATGGATCAACTTTTGACCAAAAAGTCAGATTTGGTCAAAATGGTCAATTTATGACCCAATGACCACCCCGTTTAACCAATGGGTTAACTTCTGACCAAAAATTCAATTTTAGTCAAAATAGTCAATTTTTTATATAATGACCAATTATTGACCCAATAAGTCAATCTCTGACTAAAAAGTCAACTTTGGTCAAAATTGTAAATGCTTGACCCAATGACAAACCCATTGACCCAATATGTCAACTTTTGACCAAATAGTCAATTTTGGTCAAAATAGTCAATTTTTGACTGAAAGTCCACCCATTGACCCAATAGGTCAACTTTTGACCAAAAATTCAACTTTGGTCAAAATGTCAATTTTTAACACATTGACCCAATATATCAACTTTTAACCAAAAAGTCATCTTTGGTCAAAATGGTCAATTCTTAACCCAATTACCAAATCATTGACCAAATAGGTCAACTTTTGACCAAAAAGTCCACTTTGGTCAAATTGGTCAATTTTTAACCGAATGACCAACCCATTGGCCTAATAGGTCAACTTTTGAACAAAAGTTCAATTTTGGTCAAAATAGTCAATTTTTGATTTAATGAACAATTATTGACCGAATAAGTCAATCTCTGTCCAAAAAGTTAACTTTGGTCAAAATGATCAATCATTGACCTAATGACAAATCCAATGACCTAACAGATTACCTTATAACCAAAATGTCAATTTTGGTCAAAATAGTCAATTTTTGACCTAATGACCACTCATTGAGCCAATAGGTCAACTTTTGACCAAAAAGTCAGCTTTGGTCAAAATGGTCAATTTTTGACCCAATGACCAACTCATTTACCCAATAGGTCAACTTTTGACCAAAAAAGTCATCTTTGGTCAAAATGGTTAATTCTTGACCCAATTTCCAACTCATTGAACAAATAGGTCAACTTTTGACCAAAAAGTAAACTTTGGTCAAAATGGTCAATTTCTGACCCAATGACCTCCCCGTTCACCCAAAGGGTTTACTTTTAACCAAAAATTCAATTTTGGTCAAAATAGATAATTTTTAACCTAAGAACTAATTTTTGACATAATAACCAATTTTTGACCCAATATGTCAATCTTTGACCAAAATGTCAACTTTGGTCAAAATGGTCAATCTTTGACTCAATGACAAACCCGTTGACCCAATAGGTCAACTATTGACCAAAAGTCATCTTCGATCAAAATAGTCAAATCTTGACCCAATTAGTCAAATCTTGACCCAATTACCAACACATTGACCAAATATGTCAACTTTTGGCGAAAAAGTCAACTTTGTTCAAATGGTCAATTTCTGACCCAATGACCACCCCGTTGACCCAATGGCTCAACTTTCGACCAAAAATTTAATTTTTCTAAAAATAATCAATTTTTGACCTAAAGACCAATTATAGACCCAATAAGTCAATCTATGACCAAAAAGTCAACTTTGGTAAAAAATGGTCAATCCTTGACCCAATGACCAACCCACAGACCCAATATATCGACTTTTGACCAAACAGTCAATTTTGGTCAAAATAGTAAATTTTTGACTTAATGACCAATTATTTGCCCAATAGGACAACTTTTGACCAAAAAGACAACTTTGGTCAAAATGGTCAATCCTTGACCCAAAAGGACAACCTTTGACCAAAAAGTCAATTTTGGTCAAAATTGTCAATTTTTGATCTAATGACCACCTCATTGACCCAAAAGGTGAACTTTTGACCAAAAAGTCAAATTTGGTCAAAATGGTCAATTTCTGACATAATGACCTAAAGTCAACTTTGGTCAAAATGGTTAATCCTTAACCCAATGACCAACTTATTGACCCAATAGGTCAACTTTTGACCAAAAAGTCAACTTTGGTCAAAATGGTCAATTCTTAACCCAATTACCAACTCATTGGCCAAATAGGTCAACTTTTGACCAAAAAGTCAACTTTGGTCAAAATGGTCAATTTCTGACCTAATGACCACCTCGTTGACCCATTGGGTTATCTTTTGACCAAAAATTCAATTTTGGTCAAAATAGTCAATTTTTGACCTAATGACCAATTATTGACCCAATAAGTCAATCTTTGACCAAAAGTCAACTTTGGTCAAAATGGTCAATCCTTAACCCAATGACAAACCCATTGACCCAATATGTCAACTTTTGACCAAAAAGTCAATTTTGGTCAAAATAGTCAATTTTTTACCTAAAGACCACCCATTGACCCAATAGGTCAACTTTTGACCAAAAAGTCAACTTTAGTCAAAATGGTCAATTTTTTACCCGATGACCAACCCATTGACCCAATAGATCAACATTTGACCAAAAAGTCATCTTCGGTTAAAATGGTCAATTCTTAACCCAATTACCAACTTATTGACAAAATAGATCAACTTCTGACCAAATGACCACCCAGTTGATCTAATGGGTTTACTTTTGACAAAAAATTTAATTTTGGTCAAAATAGGTCAACTTTTGACCAAGAAGTCGTCTTTGGTCAAAATGGTCAATTTCTGACCCAATGACCTCCCCGTTCACCCTATGTGTTAACTTTTGACCAAAAATTCAATTTTGGTCAAAAGAGACAATTTCTGACCCAATGACAAATTATTGACCCAATAAGTCAATCTCTGAGCAAAAAGTCAACTTTGATAAAAAATGGTCAATCCTAGACCCAAAGACAAACCCATTGACTCAATAGGTCAACTTTTGACCAAAAAGTCAATTTGGTCAAATAGTCAATTTTTGCCTTAATGACCACCCATTGACCAAATAGTTAAACTTTTGACCAAAAAGTCAATTTTGGTCAAAATAGTCAATTTTTGACCTAATGACCAATTATTGACCCAGTAAGCTAATCTCTGATCAAAAAGTCAACTTTGGTCAAAATGGTCAATTTCTGACCCAATGATGACGCCGTTGACTCAATGGGTTATCTTTTAACAAAAAATTCAATTTTGGTCACATTAGTCAATTTTTGACCTAATGACCAATTATTGGCCCAATAAGTGAATCTCTGGCCAAAAAGTTATCTTTGGTCGAAATGGTCAATCCATGACCCAATGACAATTCTAATGGACAAATTGGTCAACTTTTGACAAAAAAGTCAATTTTAGTCAAAATAGTCAATTATTAACTTTATGACCACCAATTGACCCAATAGGTCAACTTTTGACTAAAAAGTAACATTTGGTCAAAATGATCAATTTTTGACTGAAAGACCATCCCATTGACCCAATAGATCAACTTTTGACCAAAAAGTCATCTTTGGTCAAAATGGTCAATTCTTAATGCAATTACCAATTAATTGCCAAAGAGGTTAACTTTTGACCAAAAAGTCAACTTTGGTCAAAATTGTCAATTTCTGACCCAATGAGCACCTTGCTGACACAATGGATCAACTTTTGACCAAAAATTTAATTTTGGTCAAAATAGTCAATTTTTAACCTATTGACCAAAAAAGTCAATTTTTGAATTAAGGACCAATTATTGACCCACAAAGTCAATCTCTGGCCAAAAAGTCAACTTTGGTCAAAATGGTCAATCCTTGACCCAATACAAACTCATTGACCAAATAAGTCAACTTTTGACCAGACAGTCAATTTTGGCCAAAATAGTCAATTTTTGACCTAATGACTACCCATTGACCAAATAAGTCAACTTTTGACCAAAAAGTCAACTTTGGTCAAAATAGTCAATTTTTGACCTAATGACCTCCCATTGACCCAATAGGTTAACTTTTGACCAAAAACTCAACTTTGGTCAAAATGTTCAATTTTTGACCAAATAGATCAACTTTTGACCAAAAAGTCATCTTCGGTCAGAATGGTTAATTCTTGACCCAATTACCAACTTATTGGCCAAATAGGTCAACTTTTGACCAAAAAGTTAACTTTTGACCAAAAAGTCAACTTTGGTCAAAATGATCAATTTCTGACCCAATGACCACCCCGTGACCCAATGGGTCAACTTTTGAATAAAAATTTAATTTTGGTCAAAATAATCAATTTTTGACCTAATGACCAATTATTGACACAAAGAATCAATCTCTGACCAAAAAGTCAACTTTGGTCAAAATGGTCAATCCTTCACCCAATGACCAACCCATTGACCCAATATGTTAACTTTTAACCAAAAAGTCAACTTTGGTCAAAATGGTCAATTCATAACCCAATGACCCATCCATTGACCCAATAGGTCAACTTTTATCCAAAAAATCAGTTTTGGTCAAAATAGTCAACTTTGACCTAATGACAATATATTGACCCACTAAGCCAATCTCTGACAAAAAAGTTAACTTTGTTCAAAGTGGTAAATCCTTGACCCAGTGACTAACCCATTGACCCAATAGGTCAACTTTTGATCAAAAGTTAACTTTGGTCAAAATGATCAATCCTTGACCCAATGACCAACCCATTAGCCTAATAGGTCAACTTTTGACCAAAAAGTTAATTTTGGTCAAAATAGTCAATTTTAGAATTAATGACAAAATATTGACCCAATAAGTCAATCTCTGACCAAAAAGTAAACTTTGGTCAAAATGGCCAATCCTTGACCCAATGACAAACCCATTTACCCTATAGGTTTACTTTTGACCAAAAAGTGAATTTTGGTCAAAATAGTCAATTTTTGACCTAATGACAACCCATTGACCGAATAAGTAAACTTTTGACGTAAAAGTCAAATTTGGTCAAAATGGTTAATTTTTGACCCAATGTCCAACCCATTGACCCAATAGATCAACTTTTGACCAAAAAGTCATCTTCGGTCAAAATGGTCAATTCTTGACCCAATTACCAACTCATTGACCAAATAGGTCAACTTTTGACCAAAAAGTCAACTTTGGTCAAAATGGTAAATTTCTGACCCAATGACCACCCCTTTGACCCAATGGGTCAACTTTTGACCAAAAATTTAATTTTTGTCAAAATAATCAATTTTTGACCTAATGACCTTTTAAAGACTCAATAAGTCAATCTCTGACCAAAACATCAACTTTAACCAAAATGGTCAATTCTTGACCCAATGACCAACCCATTGACCCAATATGTCAACTTTTGAATAAAAAGTCAATTTTGGTCGAAATTGTCAATCTTTTACGCAATGACCAACCCATTGTCACAATCCTTGACCCAATGACTAATCCATTGACCAAAAAGTCAACTTCGGTCAAAATGGTCAATCCTTGATCCAATAGGTTAACTTCTGACAAAAAAGATACTTTTGGTCAAAATAATCAATTTTTGACGTAATGACCACCCCATTAACCCAATAAGTCAACTTTTGACCAAAAAGTTAAGCTTGGTTAATATGGTCAATTTCTGACCCAATGACCAACCCATTGACCCAATAGGTCATCTTTTGACCAAAAAGTTATCTTTGGTCAAAATGGTCAATTCTTGACCAAATTACCAACTCATTGACCAAATAGGTCAACTTTTGACTAAAAAGTAATCTTTTGTCAAAATTGCCATTTTCTGACCCAATGATCACCCCGTTGACCTAATGGGTTAGCTTTTGACCAAAAATAGTCAATCTCTCACAAAAAAGTCAACTTTTGTCAAAGTGTTCAATCCATGACCCAATGACAAACCCATTTACCCAATAGGTCAACTTTTGACCAAAAAGTCAATTTTGGTCAAAATAGTCAATTATTAACTTAATGACCACCCGTTGACCCAATAGGTCAACTTTGGACCAACAAGTCATCTTTGGTCGAAATCGACAATTCTTGACACAATTACCAACTCATTGACCTAATAAGGCAACTTTTGGCCAAAAAGTCAACTTTTGTCAAAATGGTCAATTTCTGACCCAATGAGCACCCCGTTGACCCAATGGATCAACTTTTGACTAACAATTTAATTTTTGTCAAAATGGTCAATTTTTGACCTAATAACCAAAATAGTCAATTTTTGAATTAATGACCAATTATTGACCCGATAAGTCAATCTCTGAGCAAAAAGTTAACTTTGGTCAAAATGGTCAATCCTTGACCAAATGATAAACTCATTGACCCAATAGGTTATCTTTTGACCAAAAAGTCAATTTTGGTCAAAATAGTCAATTTTTGACCAAATGACCACCCATTGACCAAATAGGTCAACTTTTGACCAAAAAGTCAACTTTGGTCAAAATAGTCAATTTTTGACCTAATGACCAACCCATTGACCCAATAGATCAACTTTTGACCAAAAAGTCATATTCGATCAAAATGGTAAATTCTTGACCCAATTACCAACTCATATACTAAGTAGGTCAACTTTTGACCAAAAAGTCAACTTTAGTCAAAATAGTAAATTTCTGATCCAATGACCACCCCGTTGATCCAATGGGTCAACTTTTGTCCAACAATTTAATTTTTGTCAAAATAATCAGTTTTTGACCTAATGACCTTTTAATGACCCAATAAGTCAATCTCTGACCAAAAAATAAACTTCAACCAAACTGGTCAATTCTTGACCCAATGACCAACCCATTGACCAAATATGTCAACTTTTGAATAAAAAGTCAACTTTGGTCGAAATTGTCAATCTTTTACGCAATGACCAACCCATTGACCCAATATGTTAACTTTTGACCAAAAAGTCAACTTTGGTCAAAATGGTCAACCCTTGACCCAATGACTTACCCATTGATCCAATAGGTTAACTTTTGACAAAAAAGATAATTTTGGTCAAAATAGTCAATTTTTGACGTAATGACCACCCCATTAACCTAATAAGTCAACTTTTAACCAAAAAGTCAAGTTCGGTTAAAATGGTCAATTTTTAACCTAATGACCAACCCATTGACTTAATAGGTCATCTTTTGACCAAAAAGTTATCTTTGGTCAAAATGGTCAATTCTTGAGCAAATTACCAACTCATTGACCAAATAGGTCAACTTTGACCAAATGTAAACTTTGGTCAAATGGTCATTTTCCGACCCAATGATCACCCTGTTGACCCAATGGGTTAACTTTTGACCAAAAATAGTCAATCTCTTACCAAAAAGTCAACTTTTGTCAAAATGGTCAATCCTTGACCCAATGGCAAACCCATTTACCCATTAGGTCAACTTTTGACCAAAAAGTCAATTTTGGTCAAAAAAGTCAAATATTAACTTAATGACCACCCATTGACCCAATAGGTCAACTTTAGACTAAGATCTCATCTTTGGTCAAAATGGACAATTCTTGATGCAATTACCAACTCATTGACCCAAAAGGTCAACTTTTGACTAAAAAGTCAACTTTTGTCAAAATGGTCAATTTCAGACCCAACGAGCACCCCGTTGACATAAAGGATCAACTTTTGACTAAAAATTTAATTTTGATCAAAATAGTCAATTTTTGACATAATGACCAAAATAGTCAATTTTTGAATTAATGACCAATTATTGACCCAATAAGTCAATCTCTGACCAAAAAGTCAACTTTGGTCAAAATGGTTAATCCTTGACCCAATGACAAACTCATTGACCCAATAGGTCAACTTTTGACCAAAAAGTCAATTTTGGTCAAAATAGTCAATTTTTGACCTAATGACCACCCATTGACCAAATAGGTCAACTTTTGACCAAAAAGTCAACTTTGGTCAAAATAGTCAATTTTAGACCTAATGACCACCCATTGTCCAATAGATCAACTTTTGACCAAAAAGTCAACTTTGGTCAAAATGATCAATTTTTGACCCAATAACCAAACCAATGACCCAATAGATCAACTTTTGACGAAAAAGTCATCTTTGGTCAAAATGGTCAATTCTTGACCTAATTACCAACTAATTGACCAAAAATGTCAACTTTTGTCCAAAAAGTCAACCTTGGTCAAAATGATCAATTTATGACCCAATCACCACCCCGTTCACCCAATGGGTCAACTTTTGAAAAAGAAATTAATTTTGATAAAAGAATCAATTTTTGACCTAATGATCAATTATTAACCCAATAAGTCAATCTCTGACCAAAAAGTTAACTTTGGTCAAAATGGTCAATCCTTAACCCAATGACCAACCCATTGACCCAATAGGTCAAATTTTGACCAAAAAGTTAACTTTGGTCTAATTAGTCAATCCTGACATAATGACCCACCCATTGACAAATAAGTCAACTTTTGACTAAAAAATCAATTTTGGTCAAAATAGTCAACTTTTGTCCGATTGACCAATTATTGACCTAGTAAAATAATTTCTGACCAACAAGTCAACTTTGTTCGAAATGATCTATCTTTGTCCCATTGATCAACCCATTGACCCAATAAGTCAACTTTTGACGAAAAAGTCACCTTTGGTCAAAATGATCAATCCTTGACGTAATGACCAACCCATTGGCCGAATATGTCAACTTTTGACCAAAAAGTCAATTTTCGTCAAAATAGTCAATTTTTGAATTGATGACCAATTTTTGAATTATTGACCTGATAAGTCAATCTTGACCAAATTACCGACTCATTAACCAAATAGGTCAACTTTTGACCAAAAAGTCCACTTTGGTCAAAATGGTCAATTTCTGACCCAGTTACCCCCCATTGACCTAATGAGTTAACTTTTTGACCAAAAATTTAATTTTGGACAAAATAATCAATTTTTGAAATAATGATCAATTATTGACCCAATAAGTCAATCTCTGACCAAAAAGTCAACTTTAGTCAAAATGGTTAATCCTTGACCCAATGACAAACCCATTGACCCAATAAGTCAACTTTTGACCAAAAAGTCAATTTTGGTCAAAATAGTCAATTTTTGACCTAATGACCACCCATTGACACAATAGGTCAACTTTTGACCAAAAAGTCAACCTTAGTCAAAATGGTCAATTTCTGACCCAATGACCACCCCTTGACCCAATGGGTTAACTTTTGGCCAAAAATTTAATTTTGGTCAAAATAGTCAATTTTTGACCTAATGACCATATATTGACCCAATAAGTCAATCTCTGACCAAAAAATCAACTTTGGTCAAAAGTTGACCTTTTAGGCTAATGGTTTCGTCATTGTGTCAAGGATTGATCATTTTGACCAAAGTTAACTTTTTAGTCAAAAGTTGAACTATTGGGTCAATGGGTTGGTCATTGGGTCAAGGTTTGACCATTTTGACCAAAGTTTATTTTTTGGTCAGAGATTGACTTACTGGGTCAAAAATTTGTCATTAGGTCAAAAATTGACTATTTTGACCAAAATTGAATTTTTGGTCAAAAGTTGAACTATTGGGTCAATGGGTTTGTCATTGGGTCAACGACTGACCATTTTGACCAAAGTTGACTTTTTGGTCAGCGATTGACTTATTGGGTCAACAATTGGTCATTAGGTCAAAAATTGATTATTTTGAGCAAAATTAAATATTTTTCAAAAGTTCACCCATTGGGTCACAGGGTGATCATTGGGTCAAAAATTGACCATTTTGACCAAAGTTGACTTTTTGGTCAAAAGTTGACCAATTTGGTCAATGAGTTGGTAATTAGGTCAAGAATTGACCATTTTGACCGAATATGACTTTTTGGTCAAAAGTTGATCTATTCGGTCAATGGGTTGGTCATTGGGTCAAAAATTGATCATTTTGACCAAAGTTACCTCTTTGGTCAAAAGTTAACCTATTGTGTCAATGGGTGGTCATTATGTCAAAAAATGACTATTTTGAGTGAAATTGACTTTTTTGTCAAAAGTTGACCTATTGGATCAATGAGCTTCTCATCGAGTCAAGGACTGACCATTTTGAACAAAGTTGACTTATTGGTTCAATAATTGGACATTATGTCAAAAATTGAATTTTAGTCAAAGGTTTACCCATCGGGTCAACGGGGTGGTCATTGGGTCAGAAATTGACCATTTTGACCAAAGTTGACTTTTTGGTCAAAAGTTGACCTATTTGGTCAATCAGTTGGTAATTGGGTTAAGAATTGACCATTTTGACCAAAGATGAATTTTTAGTCAAAAGTTGACCTATTGGGTCAATGGGTTTGTTATTGGGTAAAAATTTGACCAATTTGACCAAAGTTGAACTTTTGGGTCAATGGGTGGTCATTAGGTCAAAAATGGTCAATTTCTGACATAATGACCTAAAGTCAACTTTGGTCAAAATCGTCAATCCTTGACCCAATAGGTCAACTTTTGACAAAAAAGTCAACTTTGGTCAAAATGGTCAATCCTTGACCCAATGACCAACTCATTGACCCAAAAGGACAACTTTTGACTTAAAAGTCAATTTTGTTCAAAATTGTCAATTTTTGACCTAATGACTGCCTCATTGACCCAAATAGGACAACTTTTGATCAAAAAGACAACTTTGGTCAAAATGGTCAATCCTTGATCCAATGACCAACCCATTGACCAAATAGGTCAACTTTTGACCAAAAGTCAACTTTGATCAAAATAGTCAATTTTTTACCTAATGACCAATTATTGACCGAGTAAGCCAATCTCTGACGAAAAAGTCAACTTTGGTAAAAATGATCAATCCTTGACATAATGACCAATCCTTTGACCCAATAGGTCAACTTTTGACCAAAAAAGTCAACTTTGGTCAAAATAATCAATCATTGACCAATGACCAACCCATTGGCCTAACAGGTCAACTTTTGAACAAAAATTAAATTTTGTTCAAAATAGTCAATTTTTGAATTAATGACCAATTATTGACCCAATAAGTCAATCTTTGTCCAAAAAGTTAACTTTGGTCAAAATGGTCAATCATTGACCTAATGACAAACCCAATGACCTAATAGGTCAACTTTTAACCAAAATGTCAATTTTTGTCAAAATAGACAATTTTTGACCTAATGACCACTCATTGAGCCAATAGGTCAACTTTTGACTAAAAAGTCAGCTTTGGTCAAAATGGTCAATTTTTGACCCAATGACCAACTCGTTTACCCAATAGGTCAACTTTTGACCAAAAAAGTCATCTTTTGTCAAAATGGTTAATTTTTGACCCAATTTCCAACTCATTGAACAAATAGGTCAACTTTTGACCAAAAAGTAAACTTTGGTCAAAATGGTCAATTTCTGACCCAATGACCTCCCCGTTCAGCCAAAGCGATAACTTTTAACGAAAAATTCAATTTTGGTCAAAATAGATAATTTTTGACCTAATAACCAATTTTTGACCTAATAACCAATTTTTGACCTATTAACCAATTTTGACCCAATAAGTCAATCTTTGACCAAAATGTCAACTTTGGCCAAAATGGTCAATCCTTGACTCAATGACAAACCCATTGACCCAATAGGTCAACTTTTGACCAAAAAGTCATCTTTGGTCAAAATAGTTAAATCTTAACTCATTTACCAACTGATTGACCAAATATGTCAACTTTTGGCGAAAAAGTCAACTTTAATCAAAATAGTCAAATTCTGACCCAATCACCACCCCGTTGACCAAATGGCTCAACTTTTGACCAAAAATTTAATTTTTCTAAAAATAATCAATTTTTGACCTGATGACCAATTATTGACCCAAAAAGTCAATCTATGACCAAAAAGTCAACTTTGGTTAAAATGGTCAATCCTTGACCCAATGATCAACCCACTGACCCAATATATCGACTTTTGACCAAATAGTAAATTTCGGTTAAAATAGTAAATTTTTGACTTAATGACCAATTATTTGCCCAATAGGATAACTTTTGACCAAAAAGACAACTTTGGTCAAAATGGTCAATCCTTGACCCAAAAGGACAACCTTTGACCAAAAAGTCAATTTTGGTCAAAATTGTCAATTTTTGATCTAATGACCACCTCATTGACCCAAAAGGTAAACTTTTGACCAAATATTTAAATTTGGTCAAAATGGTCAATTTTTCACACAATGACCTAACGTCAACTTTGGTCAAAATGGTTAATCCTTGACCCAATGACCAACTCATTGACCCAATAGGTCAACTTTTGACCAAAAAGTCAACTTTGGTCAAAATGTTTAATCCTTGACCTAATGACTAACTCATTGACCCAAAAGGATAACTTTTGACTAAAAAGTCAATTTTGGTCAAAATTGTAAATTATTGACCTAATGACCGCCTCATTGACCTAAATTGGTCAACTTTTGACCAAAAAAACAACTTCGGTCAAATTGGTCAATCCTTAATCCAATAACCAACCCATTGACCCAAAAGGTCAATTTTTGACCAAAAAGTCAATTTTGGTTAAAATAGTCAATTTTGACCTAATGACCAACTATTGACCCAGTAAGATAATCTCTGACCAATAAGTCAACTTTGGTCAAATTGATCAATCCTTGACATAATGACCAACCCATTGACCCAATAGGTCAACTTTTGACCAAAAAGTCAACTTTGGTCTAAATGATCAATCCTTGACCCAATGACCAACCCATTGGCCTAACAGGTCAACTTTTGACCAAAAATTCAAATTTTGTCAAAATAATCAGTTTTTGAATTAATGACCAATTATTGACCCAATAAGTCAATCTCTGACCATAAAGTTAACTTTGGTCAAAATGGTCAATCCTTGGCCCAATGACAAACCCATAGACCCAATAGGTCAACTTTTGACCAAAATGTGAATTTTGGTCAAAAAAGTCAATTTTTGACCTAATGACCACTCATTGAGCCAATATGTCAACTTTTGACAAAAAATTCAGCTTTGGTCAAAATGGTGCAATTTTGACCCAATGACCAACTCATTTACCCAATAGGTCAACTTTTGACCAAAAAAGTATTCTTTTGTCAAAATGGTTAATTCTTGACCCAATTACCAACTCGTTGAACAAATAGGTCAACTGTTGACCAAAAAGTAAACTTTGGTCAAAATGGTTAATTTCTGACCCAATACCTCCCTGTTAACCCAAAGGGTTAACTTTTGACCAAAAATTCAATTTTTGTCAAAATAGACATTTTTTTACTTAAGAACCAATTATTGACCCAATAAGTCAATCTCTGACCAAAAAGTCAACTTTGGTCAAAATGGACAATCCTTGACCCAATGACAAATCCATTCACCTAATAGGTCAACTTTTGACCAAAAAGTCAATTTTGGTCAAAATAGTCATTTTTTGACCTAATGACCACCCATTAACCCAATAGGTCAACTTTTGACCAAAAAGTCAACTTTGGTCAAAATGGTCAATTTTTAACCTAATGGCCACACATTAATCAAATAAGTCAACTTTTGACCAAAAAGTCAACTTTGGTTAAAATGGTCAATTTTTGACCCAATGACCAATTCATTTACCCAATAGATCAAATTCTGACCAAAAAGTCATCTTCGGTCAAAATAGTCAATCCTTCACCCAATTACCAACTCATTGAACAAATATGTTAACTTTTGGCGAAAAGGTCAACTTTGTTCAAAATGGTCAATTTCTTACCTAATGACCACCCTATTTACCCAATGGGTCAACTTTTGACCAAAAATTTAATTTTGGTCAAAATAATCAATTTTTGATCTAATGACTAATTATTGACCCTATAAGTCAATCCCTTCCTAAAAAGTTAACTTTGGTCAAAATGGTCAATCCTTGACCCAATGACCAACACAATTGGTCAACTTTTGACCAAAACGTTAACTTTGGTCAAAATAGTCAATCATTAACCCAATGTCCAATCCATTGATCCAATAGGTCAACTTTTTAACAAATAAATCAATTTTGTTCAAAACAGTCAATTTTTAACCTAATGACCAATTATTGATCCAGTAAGCCAATCTTTGACCAAAAAGTCAACTTTGGTCAAAATGGTCAATCTTTGACCCAATATGTCAACTTTTGACCAAAAGTCATTATTGGTTATTAGGTCAAAATGATCAACACAAAAGGTCAACTTTTGACCAAAAATTTAACTTTGGTCAAAATGATCAATCCTTGACCCAATGACCAACCCATTGGTCCAATAGGTCAACTTTTGACCAAAAAGTTAATATTTGTCAAAATAGTCAATTTTTTTTATTAATGAACAATTATTGACTCAATAAGTCAATCTCTGACAAAAAAGTTGACTTTCGTCAAATTGGTCAATCCTTGACCCAATGACAAACCCATTGATTCAATAGGTCAACTTTTGACCAAAAAGTTAATTTTAGTCAAAATAGTCAATTTTTGACCGAACGACCACCCATTGACCTAATAGGTCAACTTTGACCAAAAAGTCAACTTTGGCCAAAATGGTCAATTTTTGACCCAATGACCATCCCATTAGCCCATTTGGTCAACTTTTGACCAAAAAGTCATCTTTGGTCAAAATGGTTAATTCTTGACCAACTTACCAACTCATTGACCAAATAGGTCAACTTTTGACCAAAAAGACAACTGTGGTCAAAATGGTCAATTTCTGACCCAATGACCACCCAGTTGAGTCAAAGGGTTAATTTTTGACAAAAAATTCAACATGTTCAAAACAATCAATTTTTGATCAAATGACCAATTATTGACCCAATGAGTCAATCTCTAACCAAAAAGTCAACTTTGGTCAAAATGGTCAATCCTTGACCCAATGACAAATCATTGACCCAATAGGTCAACTTTTGACCAAAAAGTCAATTTTGATCAAAATAGTCAATTTTTGACTGAATGACCACCCATTGACCCAATAAGTCAATCTCTGAAAAAAAGTCAACTTTGGTCAAAACGGTCAATCCTTGACCCAATGACAAACTCATTGACCCAATAGGTCAACTTTTGACCAAAAAGTAAATTTTGGTCAAAATAGTCAATTTTGACCTAATGACCACCCATTGACCATACCGGTCAGCTTTTGTCAAAAAAGTAAACTTTGGTCAAAATGATCAATTTTTGACCCAATGACACAATAGGTCAACATTTGACGAAAAAGTCATCTTTGGTCAAAATGGTCAATTCTTGACCCAATTACCAACTCAATGTCCAAATATGTCAACTTTTGACCAAAAAGTCAACAGTCAACTTTGGTCAAAATGGTCAATCCTTAACCTAATGACCAACCCATTGACCCAATATGTCAACTTTTGACCAAAAAGTCAACTTTGGTGAAATTGGTCAATCCTTGACCCAATGACCCACCCATTGACCCGATAGGTCAACTTTTGAACAAAAAATCAATTTTGGTCAAAGTAAACAACTTTTGACCAAATGACCAATTATTGACCCAGTAAAATAATCTCAGACCAAACAGTAAACTTTGTTCGAAATGGTCAATCTTTGACCCAATGACAAACCCATTGACCCAATGGGTCAACTTTTGACCAAAAAGTCAACTTTGGTCAAAATGATCAATCCTTCACGCAATGACTAAAACATTGGCCGAACAGGTCAACTTTTGACAAAAAAAATCAATTTTTGTCAAAATAATCAATTTTTGAATTATTGACCAATTTTTGAATGATTGACCCGTTAAGTAAATCTTGAACAAATTACCAACTCATTAACCAAATAGGTCAACTTTTGACCAAAAAGTCAACTTTGGTTAAAATAGTCAATTTCTAACCAAATTACCCCTCCATTGACCTAATGAGTTAATTTTTGACCAAAAATTTAATTTTGGTCAAAATAATCAATTTTTGAATTAATGATCAATTATTGACCCAATAAGTCAATCTCGGAGCAAAAAGTCAACTTTGGTCAAAATGGTCAATCCTTGACCCCATGACAAACCCATTGACCCAATAAGTCAATTTTTGACCAAAAAGTCAATTTTGGTCGAAATAGTCAATTTTTGAGCTAATGACCACCCATTGACACAATAGGTCAACTTTTGACCAAAAGTCAACTTTGGTCAAAATGGTCAATTTCTGACCCAATGACCTCCCCTTGACCCAATGGGTTAACTTTTGGCCAAAAATTTAATTTTGGTAAAAATAGTCAATTTTTGACCTAATGACCATATATTGACCCAATAAGTCAATCTCTGACCAAAAACTCAACTTTGGTCAAAAGTTGACCTTTTATGCCAATGGGTTCGTCATTGGGTCCAGGATTGATCATTTTGACCAAAGTTAACTTTTTGGTCAAAAGTTGACCTATTGGGTCAATGGGTTGGTCATTGGGTCAAGGTTTGACCATTTTGACCAAAGTTGAGTTTTTGGTCAGAGATTGGCTTACTGGGTCAAAAATTTGTCATTAGGTCAAAAATTGACTATTTTGACCAAAATTGACTTTTTGGTCAAAAGTTGACCTGTTGGGTCAATGGGTGGTCATTAAGTCAAAAATTGATGAGCACCCATTGACTTAATTTTGACTTAATGGTCTATTTTTGACATAATGGTCTATTAAGTCAAAAAGTCAATTTTGGTCAAAATAGTCTATTTTTGACTTAATGACCACCCATTGACCCAATAGGTCAAGTTTTGACCAAAAAGTTAACTTTGGTCAAAATGGTCAATTTTTGACTGACTAACCTATTGACCCAATAGGTCAACTTCTGACCAAAAAGACATCTTCAGTCAAAATGGTTAACTGTTGACCAATAGTCAACTTTGGTCAAAATGGTCAATTTCTGACCCAATGACCACCCCGTTGACCCAATGGGTTAAATTTTGACCAAAAATTCAATTTTTGTCAAAATAGTCAATTTTTAACCTAACGACCAATTATTGACCCAATAAGTTAATCTCTGACCAACAAGTCAACTTTGGTCAAAATGGTCAATCCTTGACTCAATGACAAACTCATTGAACAGATAGGTCAATTTTGAAAAAAAGTCAATTTTGGTCAAAATAGAAAATTTTTGACTTGTTGACCACCCATTGACCCAATAGGTCAACTTTTGACGTAAAAGTCAACTTTGGTCAAAATGGTCAATGTTTGGCCCAATGACCAACCCATTGACCCAGTAGGTTTACTTTTGACTAAAAAGCCATCTTTGGTCAAAATGGTCAATTCTTGACCGAATTACTAACTCATTGACCAAATATGTCAACTTTTAACCAAAAAGACAAGTGTGGTCAAAATTGTCAATTTCTGACCCATAGACTACCCCGTTGACCCAATGGGTTAATTTTTGACCAAAAATTTAATTTTGGTCAAAATAGTCAATTTTTTAATTATGGACCAATTATTGACCCAATAAGTCAATCTCTCACCAAAAAAGTCAACTTTGGCCAAAATGGTCAATTTTTAACCCAATGATCAACTCTTTCACTAAATAGATCATCTTTTGACCAAAAAGTCATCTTCGATCAAAATGGTCAATTCTTGACCCAATTACCAACTCATTAACCAAATAGGTCAACATTTGACCAAAAAGTCAACTTTGGTCAAAATGGTCAATTTCTGACCCTATCACCACCTCGTTGACCCAATGGGTCAACTTTTGACCAAAAATTTTATTTTGGTCAAAATAATTAATTTTTGACCAATTGACTAAAATAGTCAATTTTTAAAATAATGACTAATTATTGACCCAATATGTCTATATCTGACCAAAAAGTAAACTTTGGTCAAAATGGTCAAACCTTGACCCAATGACAAACCCATTGCACATTAGGTCAAATTTTGACCCAAAAGGCAATTTTGGTCAAATTGTCAATTTTTGACCTAATGACCACCCATTGACACACTAGGTCAACTTTTGGTCAAAATGTCACCCTCGGTTAAAATGGTCAATTGTTGACCAAAAGTCAACTTTGGTCAAAATGGTGAATTTCTGACCCAATGACCATCCTGTTGACCCAATGCGTTAACTTTTGAGTAAAAATTCAATTTTGGTCAAAATACTCAATTTTTGACCTAACGACCAACTATTGACCCAATAAGTCAATCTCTGACCAATAAGTGAACTTTTGTCAAAATGGTCAATCTTGACCCAATGATAAACCCATTGACCCAAGTGGTCAACTTTTGACCAACTAGTCAATTTTGGTTAATTAGACAATTTTTGAATGACCACCCATTGACTCAATAGGTCAACTTTTGACCAAAAAGTCAAGTTTGGTCAAAATAGTCAATTTTGACCCGATGACCAACCCATTGACCCAATAGATCCACTTTTGACCAAAATGTCAAATTTTGTCAAAATGGTGAATTCTTGACCCAATTACAAACTCATTAGCCTAATTGGTCAACTTTTGACCAAAAAGTTGACTCTAGTCAAAACGGTCAATCCTTGACCAATTGACCAACCCAATGACCCAACAGGTCAACTTTTGACCACAAAGTTAACTTTGGTCAAAATGATTAATGACCAACCCAATAGCATAATAGGTCAACTTTTGAACAAAAAGTCAATTTTGGTCAATGTATTTACGTTTTTACCTAATGACCAAATATTAACCTAATAAGTCAGTCTCTGACCAAAAAATCAATTTTGGTTAAAATGATTAATCCTTGACCCAATGACAAACCCATTGACCAAATAGGTCAATTTTTGACAAAAAATGTCAATTTTGGGCAAAATAGTTAATTTTTGACCTAATGACCACCCAAAGACCCAATAGGTCAACTTTTGACCAAAAGTCAACTTTGGTCAAAATGGTCAATTTTTTACCCAATGACCAACCAATTGACCCAATAGGTCAACTTTTGACTAAAAAGTCATCTTTGGTCAAAATGGTCAATTCTTGACCCAATTACCAACTCATTGACCAAATATGTCAACTTTTGACCAAAAAGTCAACTTTGGTCAAAATGGTCAATTTCCGACCCTTTGACCACCCCATTGACCCAATGGGTCAACTTTTAACAAAAATTTTAATTTTGGTCAAAATAATTAATTTTTGACCTAGTGACCAAAATAGTCAATTTTTAAATTGACCAACTTTTGACCCAATAAGTCAATCTCTAACCAAAAAGTCAACTTTGGTCAAAATTGTCAACCCTTAACCCAATGACATGCCCATTGCCCAATAGGTCAACTGTTGACCAAAAAGACAATTTTGGTCAAAATAGTCAATTTGTTGACCTAATGACCACCTATTGACACAATAGGTCAACTTTTGACCAAAAAGTCAACTTTGGTCAAAATGGTCAATTTTTGACCCAATGACCAACTCATTCACTCAATAAATCAACTGTTGACCAAAAAGTCGTCTTCGGTCAAAATGGTCAATTCTTGACCCAAATACCAACTCATTGACCAAATAAGTCAACTTTTGACCAAAAATTCAACTTTGGTCAAAATGGTCAATTTCTGACACAATGACCACCTCGTTGACTAAATGGGTCAACTTTTGACCAAAAATTTAATTTTGGTCAAAATAATTAATTTTTAACCTAATGACCAAAATAGTCAATTTTTAAATTAATGACCTGTTATTGACCCAATAAGTTAATCTCTGACAAAAAAGTCAACTTTGGTCAAAATGGTCAACCCCCGTAACCCAATGAAAAACCCATTGCACATTTGGTCATCTTTTGACCAAAAAGATAATTTTAGTCAAAATAGTCAATTTTTTACCTAAAGACCACCCATTGAAACACTAGGTCAACTTTTGAGCAAAAAGTCAACTTCGGCCAAAATGGTCAATTTTTTACCCGATGACCAACTCATTGACCCAATAGGTCAACTTTTGACCAAAAAGCCATCTTCAGTCAAAATCGTCAATTCCTGACCTAATTATCAACACATTAACCAAATATGTCAACTATTGACCAAAAAGTCAACTTTAATCATAATGGTCAATTTCTGACCCTTTGACCACGTCGTTGACCGAATAGGTCAACTTTTGACCAAAAATTTAATTTTGGTTAAAATAATCAATTTTTGACCTAATGACCAATTATTGACCCAATAAGTCAATCACTAACCAAAAGACGACTTTGGTAAAAATGGTCAATCCTTGACCCAATGACCAACCCATTGACCCAAAAGGTCAACGTTTAACCAAAAAGTAAACTTTAGTCAAAATGGTCAATTCTTGACCCAAAGACCAACGCAATGACCCAGTAAGTCAACTTTTGAACAAAAAGTCAATTTTGGTCAAAATAGTCAATTTTTGACCTAATGACCAATTATTGACCCAATAAGTCAATCTCTAACCAAAAAGTCAACTTTGGTCAAAATGCTTAATCCTTGACCCAATGACAAACCCATTGACCCATAGGCCAACTTTTGACCAAAAATTTAACTTCGATCATCCTTGACCCAATGACCAACCTTTGACCCAATAGGTCAAATTTTGACAAAAAAAAGTCAACTTTGGTCAAAATGGTCAATTTTTGACCCAATGACAAAGTCATTGACCCAATAGGTCAATTTTTGACTAAAACATAATTACCAACTAATTGATCAATTATGTCAACTTTTGATCAAAAAGTTAACTTTGGTTAAAATAGAAAATTTCTGACCCAATGACTCCCCGTTCACCCAATGGGTCAACTTTTGACCAAAACTTAATTTTGGTCAAAATAATTAATTTTTGACCTAATGACCAAAATAGACAATTTTTTAATTAATGACCAATTATTGATCTAATAAGTTAATCTCTGACCAAAAAGCCAACTTTGGTCAAAATGGTCAACCCTTGAGCCAATCACAAACCCATTGCCCAATAGGTCAACTTTTGACCAAAAAGATAATTTTGGTCAAAATAGTCAATTTTTGACCTAATGACCACCCATTGACACAATAGGTCAACTTTTGACCGAAAAGTCAACTTTGGTCAAAATGGTCAATTTTTGACCCATTGACCAAGTCATTGACCAAATAGATCAACTTTTGACCAAAAAAATCATCTTCGATCAAAATGGTTAAATCTTGACCCAATTACCAACTCATTGACCAAATAGGTCAACTTTTGACCAAAAAGTCAACTTTCGTCGTAATGGTCAATTTCTGACCCAATGACAACCCCTTTTGAGCAAAAATTTAATTTTGGTCAAAATAATCAATTTTTGTTCTATTGACCAATTATTGCCCCAATAAGTCAATCCCTGACCAGAAAGTCAACTTTAGTCAAAATGGTTAATCGTTGACCCAATGACCAACCATTGTCCAATAGGTTAAATTTTGACCAAAAAGTCAACTTTGGTCAAAATGGTCAATTCTTTACCCAATGACCAACACATTGACCCAGTTAGTCAACTTTTGAAAAAAAAGTCAATTTTGGTAAAAATAGCCAATTTTTGACCTAATGACCAATTATTAACCCAATAAGTCAATCTCTGACGAAAATGTCAACTTTGGTCATAAAGGTCAATCCTTGACCCAATGACAAACCCATTGACCCAATAGCTTAACTTTTGACCTAAAAGTCAACTTTGGTCAAAATGGTAAATCCTTGACCCAATGACCAACACACTAACCCAATAGATCGACTTTTGACCAAAAAGTTAATTTTGGTCAAAATAGTAAATTTTTGACTTAATGACCAATTATTGACCCAATATGTCAACTTTTGACCAAAACGTCAACTTTGGTCAAAATGGTCAATCCTTGACCTATTGACCCCTTTGACCTAATAGGTCAACTTTTGACTAAAATGTCAACTTTGGTCAAAATATTCAATCCTTGTCCCAATGACCAAATCACTGACCCAAAAGGACAACTTTTGACCAAAAAGTCAATTTTTGTCAAAATTGTCAATTTTTACCTAATGACCACCTCATTGACCCAAAAGGTCAACTTTTTACTAAAAAGTCAAATTTGGTCAAAATGATCAATTTCTGACACAATGACCTAAATGTCAACTTTGGTGAAAACGGTCAATCCTTGATCTAATGAGCAACCCATTAACCCAATTTGTCAACTTTTGACTAAAAAGTCAACTTTGTCCAAAATGGTTAATCCTTGACCCAATGACCAACTTATTGTCCAAATAAGTCAACTTTGCTTAAATTTGTCAATTTTTTACATAATGACCGCCTCATTGACCTACATAGGTCAACCTTTGACAAAAAAGACAACTTTGGTCAACATGGTCAATCCTTGACCCAATGGCCTCCCATTGAACCAATAGGACAACTTTTGATTAAAAAGTCAATTTTGTTCAAAATTGTCAATTTTTGACCTAAAGACCAATTATTGACCTAGAAAGCTAATCTCTGACTAATAAGTTAACTTTGGTCAAAATGGTCAATCCTTGACCCAATGACCAACCCATTGACCACATAGGTCAACTTTTGACCAAAAAGTAAACTTTAGTCAAAATGATCGATCCTTGACCCAATGACCAACCCATTGGCCTAATAGGTCAACTTTTGACCAAAAAAATAATTTTGGTCAAAATAGTCAAAGTTTGAATTAATGACTAATTATTAACCCAATAAGTCAATCTCTGACCAAAAAGTCAATTTTGGTCAAAATGGTCAATCCTTGACCCAATGACATAATAAGTCAACTTTTGACTGAAAAGTCAGTTTTGGTCAAAATAGTCAATTTTTGACCTAATGACCACTCATTGACCCAACAGGTCAACTTTTGACCAGAAAGTCAACTTTGGTCAAAATGGTCAGTTTTATACCCAATGACCAACCCATTTACTCAATAGGTCAAATTTTGACTAAAAAGTCATCTTGGGTCAAAATGGTCAATTCTTGTCCAAATTACAAACTCATTGACCAATTATGTCAACTTTTGACTAAAAAGTCAACTTTGTTGGTCAAAATGGTCAATTTCGGACCCAATGACCACCCCGTTGACCCAATGGGTCAACTTTTGACCAAAAATTTAATTTTGGTAAAAAATAGTCAATTTGACCAATTATTGACCCAATAAGTCAATCTCTGACAAAAAAGTCAACTTTGGTTAAAATGGTCAAACATTGATCCAATGACAAACCCATTGACCCAATAGGTTAACTTTTGACCAAAAAGTCAATTTTAGCCAAAATAGTCAATTTTTGACCTAATGACCACTATTAATCCAATAGGTCAACTTTTGACCAAAAGGTCAACTTTGGTCGAAATGGACATTTTTTGACCTAATGACCAACCCATTGTCCCAATAGATCAAATTTTGACCAAAAAGTCATCTTTAGTATAAATGGTCAATTATTAATCCAATTACCACTCATTGACCAAAAAGGGCAACTTTTGTCCAAAAAGTAAACTTTGGTCAAAATGGTCAATTTCTGACCCAATGACCACCCCGTTGACCTAGTGAGTCAATATTTGACCAAAAATTTAATTTTGATCAAAATAATCAATTTTTAACCTAATGACCAATTATTGAACCATTAAATCATTCTCTGACAATAAGTCAACATTGGTAAAAATGGTCAATCCTTGACCCAATGACCAACCCATTGACCCAATAGGTCGACTTTTGACCAAAAAATCAACTTTGGTCAAAATGGGCAATCCTTGACCCGATGACCTACCCATTCAACCAATAAGTCAACATTTGACCAAAAAATCAATTTTAGTCAAAATAGTCAATTTTTGACCTAATGACCAATTATAGACCTAACAAGCCAATCTCTGACCAAAAAGTCAACTTTAGTCAAAATGGTATATCCTTGACCTAATGACCAACCCATTTCCCCAGTAGTTCAACTTTTGACCAAAAAGTTAACTTTGGTCAAAATGATCAATCCTTGACCCAATGACCAACCCATTGGCCTAATAGGTCAACTTTTGACCAAAAAGTCAATTTTGGTTAAAAATAGTGAATTTTTAAATTAATGATCATTTATTGATTCAATAAGTTAATCTCCGACCAAAAAGTCAACTTTGGTCAAAATGGTCAATCCTTGACCCAATGACAAACCCATTGACCCAATCGGTCAACTTTTAACCAAAAAGTAAATTTTGCTCAAAATAATCAATTTTTGACTTAATGACCACCCATTGACCCAATAGGTCAACTTTTGACCAAAAAGTCAATTTTGGTCAAAATAGTTAATTTTTAACAAAAAGAGCAATTATTGACCTAGAAAACCAATCTCTGACCAAAAAGTTAACTTTGTTCAAAAGGGTCAATCCTTGACCTAATCACCAAGCCATTGACCCAATAGGTTTACTTTTGACTAAAAAGTCAACTTTGGTTAAAATGATCAATCCTTGACCCAATGACCAACCCATTAGCCTAATAGGTCAACTTCTGACCAAAAAGTCATCTTCGGTCAAAATGGTCAATTCTTAACCAAAATACCAACTCATTAACTAAATTGGTCAAATTTTGACCAAAAACTCAACTTTGGTCAAAATGGTTAATTAAAGACCCAAAGGCCACACTGTTGACGCAATGGGTTAACCTTTGACGAAAAATTCAATTTTGGTCAAAATAATGAATTTTTGACCTAATGACCAATTATTGACCCAATAAGCCATTCTCTGACCAAAAAGGCAACTTTGGTCAAAATGGTCAATCCTTGACCCAATGACAAACCCATTGACCCAATAGGTCAACTTTTGACCAAAAAGTCTATTTTGGTCAAAATAGTCAATTTTTGACCTAATCACCACCCATTGACCCAATAGGTCAACTTTTGAGCAAAAAGTCAACTTTGGTCAAAATGGTCAATTTTTTACCCAATGACCAACCCATTGACCTAATAGATCAAATTTTAACAAAAAAGTCATCTTCGGTCAAAATGGTCAATTCTTCACCCAATTACCAACTCATTGACCAAATAGATCAACTTTTGACCAAAAAGTCAATTTTACTCAAAATGGTCAATTTCTGACCCAATGACTACCCCGTTCACCGAATGGGTTAACTTTTGACCAAAAAATCAATTTTGGTCAAAATAGTCAATTTTTGACCTAATGACCAATTATTAAACCAATAAGTCAATCTCTGACGAAAAAGTCAAGTTTGTTCAAAATGGTCAATCCTTGACCTAATGACAAACAAATTGACCCAATCGGTCAACTTTTGACCAAAAAGTCTAATTTAGTCAAAATAGTCAATTTTTACCTAATCACCATCCTTTGACCCAATTGGTCAACTTTTGACCAAAAAGTCAACTTTGGTCAAAATTGTCAATTTTTGACCCAATGACCAACCCATTGACCTTATAGATCAAATTTTGACAAAAATGTCATCCTCGGTCAAAATGGTCAATTCTTGACCTAATTACCAACTCATTGCCCAAATAGGTTAAATTTTGACAAAAAAGTCAACTCTACTCAAAATGGTCAATTTCTAACCCAATGACCACCCTGATGACCGAATGGGTTAACTTTTGACCCAAATGTCAATTTTGGTTAAAATAGTCAATTTTTGACCTAATGATCAATTAGTGAACCAATAAGTCAATCTCCGACCAAAAAGTCAACTTTGGTCAAATTGGTCATTCCTTGACCCAATGACAAACACATTGACCCAATAGGTCGACTTTTGACTAAAAAGTTTATTTTGGTCAAAATAGTCAATTTTTGACCTAATCACCACCCATTGACCCAATTGGTCAACTTTTGACCAAAAAGTCAACTTTGGTAAATATGGTTAATTTTTGACCCAATGACCAACCTAGTGACATAATAGATCAAATTTTAACCAAAATGTCATCTTTGGTCAAAATGGTCAATTTTGACCCAATTACCAACTCATTGACCAAATAGGTCAACTTTTGGCCAATAAGTCAACTTTGCTCAGAATGGTCAATTTTTGACCCAATGACTACCCCGTTGACCCATTGGGTTAACTTTTGACCAAAAAGTCAATTTTGGTCAAAATAGTCAATTTTTGACGTAATGACAAATTATTGACCCAAAAAGTCAATCTCTAACCAAAAAGTCAGCTTTGATCAAAATTGTCAATCCTTGACCCAATGACTAACCAATTGACCCAATAGGTCAATTTTTGACCAAAAGGTCAATTTTGGTCAAAAAAGTCAATTTTTGACCTAATGACCAATTATTGCCCCAATAAGTCAATCCCTGACCAAAAAGTCAACTTTGGTCAAACTTGTCAATCCTTGATCCAATGACCAACCCATTGACCTAATAGGTCAACATTTGACCAGAAAGTTAACTTCGGTCAAAATGATCAAACCTTGACCCAATGACCAAACCATTTGCCTAATAGGTCAACACTTGACCAAAAAGTCAATTTTGGTCAAAGTTATCAATTTTGGAATTAATGACAAATTATTGACCCAACAAGTCAATCTCTGATAAAAAGTCAACTTTGGTCAAAATGGTCAGTCCTTGACCCATTGACAGACCCATTAAACGGATAGGTCAACTTTTGACAAAAAAGTCAATTTTTGTCAAAATAGTCAATTTTTGACCTAATGACCACCCATTGACACAATAGGTTAACTTTTGACCAAAAAGTCAACTTTTGTCAAAATGGTCAATTTTTCATCTAATGACTAACTCATTGACCCAACATATCAACTTTTGACCAAAAAGTCATCTTCGGTCAAAATGTTCAAATCTTGACTCAATTACCAACTTATTGACCAAATAGGTTATCTTTTGACCAAAAGTCAACTTTGGTCAAAATGATCAATTTCTGACCCAATGACCACCCCGTTGACCTAAGGGTCAACTTTTGACCAAAAATTTAATTTTGGTCAAAATAATTAATTTTTGACCTAATGACAAAAATATTCAAATTTTGAATTAATGACCAATTATTGACCGAATAAGTCAATATCTGACCAAAAAGTAAACTTTGGCCAAAACGGTCAACCCTTGACCCAATGACATACCAATTGCCCAATAGGTCAACTTTTGACCAAAAAAACAATTTTTGTCAAAATAGTCAATTTTTTACCTAATTACCACCCATTGACACAATATGTCAACTCTTGACCAAAAAGTCAACTTTGGTCAAAATGTTCAATTTTTTACCCAATGACCAACTCATTGACCCAATAGATCAACTTTTGACCAAAATGTCATCTTCTGTCAAAATGGTCAATTCTTGACCCAATTACCAACTCATTGACCAAATAGGTCAACTTATAACAGAAAAGTCAACTTTGGTCAAAATGATCAATTTCTGACCCAAAAACCACCCCATTAACCCAATGGGTCAACTTTTGATAAAAAATTAATTTTGGTCAAAATAATCAATTTTTGACCTAATGACCAATTATTGACCCAATAAGTTAATCACTGACCAATAAGTTAACTTTGGTCAAAATGGTTAATCCTTGACCCAATGACCAACCCATTGACCCAATAGGTCAACTTTTGACCAAAGAGTCAACTTTGGTAAAAAATGGTCAATCCTTGACCAAATGACCAACTCATTGACCCAATAAGTTATCTTTTGACCAAAAAGTCAACTTTGGTCAATATAGTCAATTTTTGACCTAATGACCAATTACTGACCTAGAAAGCCAATCTCTGACCAAAAAGTTATCTTTGGTCAAAATAGTTAATCTTTGACCCAATGACAACCCCAATCACTCAATAGGTCAAATGTTGACCAAAAGGTCAATTTTGGTTAAAATGGTCAATTTCTGACCTAATGGCCAACCCATTGACCCAATAGGTGAACTGTTGACTAAAAAGTCAACTTTGGTCAAAATGGTCAAACCTTGACCCAATGACCAACCATTGACCCAATAGGTTAACTTTTGACCAAAAAGTCAATTTTGGTCAAAATAATCAAATTTTGACTTAATGACCAGCCATTGATCAAATAAGTCAACTTTTGACCAAAAAGCCAACTTTGGTCAAAATGGTCAATTTTTTACTCAATGACCAATCCATTGATCCAATAGGTCAACTTTTGACCAAAAAGTCAACTTTGGTCGAAATGGTCAAATGTTGACCCAAAGACCAATGCATTGACCCAGTAAGTCAACTTTTGATCGAAAAGTCAATTTTTAGTCAAAATAGTCAATTTTTGACCTAATGACCAAATATTGACCCAATAAGTCAATCTTTGACCAAAATGTCAACTTTGGTCATAATGGTCAAACCTTAACCCAATGACAAATGCATTGACCCAATAGGTCAACTTTTGACCAAAAAGTCAACTTTGGTCAAAATGGTAAATCCATGACCCAAAGACGAACACACTGACCCAATAGATCGACTTTTGACCAAAAAGTCAATTTTGGTCAAAATAGTTAATTTTTTACTTAATGACCAATTATTGACCCAATAGGTCAACTTTTGACCAAAAAGTCAACTTTAGTCAAAATGGTCAATCATTGACCCATTGACCAACCCATTGACCAAATAGGTCAACTTTTGACTAAAAAGTCAACTTTGGTCAAAATGGCCAATCATTAACCCCAAAGGACAACTTTTGACCAAAAAGTCAATTTTGGTCAAAATTGACAATTTTTACCTAATGACCACCTCATTGACCCAAAAGATAAACTTTTTACAAAAAAGTCAAATTTAGTAAAAATGGTCAATTTCTGACACAATGCCCTAAATGTCAACTTTCGTGAAAAATGTCAATCCTTGATCTAATGAGCAACCCATGACCCAATTTGTCAACTTTTGACAAAAAAGTCAACTTTGGCCAAAATGGTTAATCCTTGACCCAATTGACCAACCCATTTACCAAAAAGGTTAACTTTTGACAAAAAAAGTTAATTTTGCTTAAAATTGACAATTTTTGACCTAATGACCGCCTCATTGACCTAAATAGGTCAACTTTTGACCAAAAAGACAACATTGGTCAAAATGGTCAATCCTTGACCCAATGACCAACCCATTGACCCAATATGTCAATTTTTGACCAAAAAGTCAATTTTGGTCAAAATAGTCAATTTTTGACCTAATGACCAATTATTGACCCAGTAAGCCAATCACTGACTAAAAAGACAACTTTGGTCAAAATGGTCAATCCTTGACCCAATTACCAACCCTTTGACCCAATAGGTCAACTTTTGACCAAAAATCAACTTTGGTCAAAATGATCAATCCTTGACCCAAGGACCAACCCATTGAGCTAATAGTTCAAGTTTTGACCTAAAAGACAATTTTGGTCATAATAGTCAATGATTGAATTAATCACCAAATATTGACCCAATAAATCAATCTCTAACCAAAAAGTTAACTTTGGTCAAAATTGTCAATCCTTGGCCCAATGACAAACCCATTGACCCAATATGTCAACTTTATACCATAGTGTCAATTTTGGTCAAAATAGTCAATTTTTTACCTAATGACTACCCATTTACCCAACAGGTCAACTTTTGACCAAAAGTCAACATTTGTCAAAATGTCAATTTTTAACCCAATGACCAACTCATTGACCTAATAGGTTAACTTACGACTAAAAAGTCATATTGGGTCAAAATAGTCAATTCTTGACTCAATTACCAACTCATTGACCAAATATGTCAACTTTTGATCAAAAAGTCAACTTTGGTGAAAATGGTCAATTTCGGACCTAATAACCACCCCGTTGGCCTAATGGGTCAACTTTTGACCAAAAAATTAATTTTGGTCAAAATAATTAATTTTTGACCTAATGACCAAAATATTCAATTTTTAATTAATTGCCAATTAGTGACTCTATAAGTCAATCTCTGACCAAAAAGTCAACTTTGGTCAAAATGGTCAATCATTGACCCAATGACAAACCCATCTTCGGTCAAAATGGTCAATTGTTGACCAAAAGTCAACTTTGGTCAAAATGGACAATTTCTGACCCAATGACCACCCCGTTCACCCAATGGGTTAACTTTTGACCAAAAATTCAATTTTGGTAAAAATAGTCAATTTTTGACCTAACGACCAATTATTGACCCAATAAGTCAATCTCTGACCAACAAGTCAACTTTGCTAAAAATGGTTAATCCTTGAACAAAGGACAAACCCATTAACCCAATAGGTCAACTTTTGACCAAATAGTCAATTTTGGTCAAAAAAATCAATTTCTGAATGACCACCCTTTGACCCGATAGGTCAACTTTTAACTAAAAAGTCAAGTTTGGTCAAAATGGTCATTTTTTGACCCAATGACCAACCCATTGACCCAATAGATCCATTTTTGAGCAAAAAGTCTTATTTGGTCAAAATGGTCAATTCTTGACCGAATTACCAACTCATTGACAAAATAGGTCAACTTTTGACCAAAAAATTAACTTTGGTCAAAATGTTCAATTTTTAACCCAATGGCCAACCCATTGACCCATTAGGTCTACGTTTGACCAAAATGTCATCATTGGTCTAAATGGTCAATTCTTAACCCAATTACCAATTCATTGACCAAATATGTCAACTTTTGACCAAAAAGTCAACTTTGGTCAAAATGATTAACTTTTTACCCAATGACCACCCCGTTAACCCAATGGGTTAACTTTTGACCAAAAATTTAATTTTGATCAAATAGTTAATTTTTGACCTAATCACAAATTATTGACCCAATAAGTCAATCTCTGACCAAAAAGTCAACTTTGGACAAAATAGTCAATCCTTGACCAAATGACAAACTCATGGACCCAATAGGTCAACTTTTGACCAAAGTGTCAATTTTGGTCAAAAATGTCAATTTTTGCTTAATGACCACCCATTGACCCAATAGGTCAACTTTTGAACAAAAAGTCAATTTTGGTCAAAATAGTCAATTTTTGACCTAATGACCAATTATTTACCCAGTAAGCCAATCTTTGACCAAAAGTCAACTTTGGTCAAAATGGTCAATCCTTGACCCAATGACAAAACCATTGACTCAATATGTCAACTTTTGACCAAAAAGTTAAATTTGGTCAAAATGATCAATCCTTGACCCAATTACCAACCCATTGGCCTAGTATGCCATCTTTTGACCAAAAAGTCAACTTTGGTCAAAACGGTCAATCCTTGACCCAATAACATTGACCCAATAGGTCAACTTTTGACGAAAAATGTCAACTTTGGTCAAAATAATCAATCATTGATCTAATGACTAACCCAATAGCATAATCGGTCAACTTTTGACAAAAAAGTCAATTTTGGTCAAAATTGTCAATTTTGACCTAATGACGAATTATTGACCTAATAAGTCAATCTCTGACAAAAAAATCAACTTTGGTAAAAAAGTCAGTCCTTGATCCATTGACAAACCCATTGACCAAATAGGTCAATTTTTGACAAAAAAGTCAATTTTAGTCAAAATAGTCAATTTTGACCTAATGACCACCCATTGATCCAATAGATCAACTTTTAACCAAAAAATCAACTTTGGTCAAAATGGTCAATTTTTGACCCAATGACCAACCCATTGACCAAATAGGTCAACTTTTGACTAAAAAGACATCTTCGCTCAAAATGGTCAATTCTTGTCCCAATTACCAACTCATTTACCAAATATGTCAACTTTTGACCAAAAAGTTAACTTTGGTCAAAATGGTAAATTTCTGACTCATTGACCACTATGTTGACCCAATGGGTCAACTTTTGACCAAAAATATTATTTTGGTCAAAATAATTAATTTTTGACCTAACGACCAAAATAGTCAATTTTTGAATTAATGACCCAATAAGACAATCTCTGACCAAAAAGTCAATTTTGGTCAAAATGGTCAATCCTTAACTCAATGACAAACACATTGACCGAATAGGTCTACTTTTGACCAAAAAGTCAATTTTGGTCAAAATAGTCAATTTTTGACCTAATGACCACTCATTGACACAATAGGTCAACTTTTGACCAAAAAGTCAACTTTCGTCAAAATGGTCAATTTTTTACTTAATGACCAACTCATTGACCTAATATATCAACTTTTGACAAAAAAGTCATCTTCGGTCAAAATGGTTAATTCTTGACTTAATTACCAACTCATTAACCAAATAGGTTAACTTTTGACCAAAAAGTCAACTTTATTCAAAAAGGTCAATTTCTGACCCAATGACCTCTACGTTGACCCAAATATTCAATTTTTGACCAAAAATTTAATTTTCGTCAAAATAATTAATTTTTAACCTAATGACCAAAATAGTCAATTTTTTAATTAATGACCAATTATTGACCCAATAAGTCAATCTCTGACCAACAAGTCAACTTTGGTCAAAATGATCTACCCTTGACCCAATGAAAAACCCATAGCCCAACATGTCAACTTTTGACCAAAAAGACATTTTTTTGTCAAAATAGTCAATTTTTGACCTAATGACCACCCGATTGACTTAATAGGTCGACTTTTGACCAAAAACTCGACTTTGGTCGAAATGGTCGATTTTTACCGCAATGACCAACTCATTGACCCAATAGATCAACTTTTAACCAAAAAGTCATCTTGGGTCAAAATGGTCAATTCTTGACCCAATTACCAACTCATTGACCAAATAGGTCAACTTTAGTCTTATTGGTCAATTTCTGACCCAATGACCACCCCGTTGACCCAAAGGGTTAACTTTTGAGCAAAAATTTAATTTTGGTCAAAATAATGAATTCTTGACCTAATGACCAATTATTGCCCTAGTAAGTCAATCACTGACAAAAAAGTCAACTTTGATCAAAATGGTCAATCATTTACCCAATGACCAACCCATTGATCCAATAGGTCAACTTTTGACCAAAAAGTCAACTTTGGTCAAAATGGTCAATTCTTGACCCAATAACCAAAGTTTTGACCCAGTAAGTCAACTTTTGAACAAATAGTCAATTTTGGTAAAAATAGTCAACTTTTAACCTAATGACTAATTATTGACCCAATAAGTCACTCTTTGACCAAAATGTCAACTTTGGTCATAATGGTCAATCATTGACCGAATGACAAACTCATTGACCCAACAGGACAAATTTTGAGCAAAAAGTTAACTTTGGTTAAAATGGTAAATCCTTGACCCAATGACCAACACACTAACCCAATAGAAAGACTTTTGACCAAAAAGTAAATTTTTGTCAAAATAGTAAAATTTTGACTTAATGACTAATTATTGACCCAATATGTCAACTTTTGACCAAAAGTCAACTTTGGTCAAAATGGTCAATCCTTGACCCATTGACTAAACCATTGACCAAATATGTCAACTATTGACCAAAAAGTCAACTTTGATCAAAATGGCCAATCCTTGACCCAATGAACAAATCACTGACCCAAAAGGACAACTTTTGACCTAAAAGTTAATTTTGGTCAAAATTGTCAATTTTTTACTTAATGACCACCACATCGACCCAAAAGTCAACTTTTTACCAAAAAATCAAATTTGGTCAAAATGGTTAATTTCTGACACAATGACCAAATATCAACTTTGGTGAAAACAGTCAATCCTTGATCTAATGAGCAACCCATTGACCAAATTTTTCAACTTTTGATTAAAAAGTCAACTTTGGCCAAAATGGTTAATCCTTGACCCAATGACCAACCCATTGACAAAATAAGTCAACTTTTGACCAAGAAGTCAATTTTACTTAAAATTGCCAATTTTTGACATAATGATCGACTTATTAACCAAAATAGATCAACTTTTGACCAAAATGACAACTTTGGTCAACATGGTAAATCCTTGACCCAATGACCAACTCATTGACCCAATAGGTTAACTTTTGACCTAAAAGTCAATTTTGGTCCAAACTAGTTAATTTTTGACCTAATGACCAATTATTGACCCAGTAAGCCAATCTCTGACCAAAAAGTCAACTTCGGTCAAAATGATCAATCCTTGACCCAATGACTAACCCATTGACCTAGTAGGTCAACTTTTGACAAAAAAGTCAAGTTTGGTCAAAATGATCGATCATTGACCCAATGACCAACCCATTGGCCTAATAGATCAACTTTTGACCAAAAAACCAATTTTTGTCAAAATAGTCAATGTTTGAATGAATGACCAATTATTGACTCAATAAGTCAATCTCTAACCAAAATGTCAATTTTGGTCAAAATAGTCAATCCTTGAACCAATGAAAAACCCATTGACCCAATAGGTCAACTTTTAACCGAAAAGTCAATTTTGGTCAAAATAGTCAACTTTTGACCTAATGACCACCCATTGACCCAAAGGTCAACTTTTGACCAAAAAGTCAACTTTGGTTAAAATAGTCAATTTTTTACCCAATAATGGCCAACCCATTGACCTAATAGGTCAACTTTTAACTAAAAGGTCATCTTAGGTCAAAATGGTCAATTCTTGTCCTAATTACAAACTCATTGACCAAATATGTCAACTTTTGACCAGAAGTCAAATTTGGTGGTCAAAATGGTGAATTCCGGACCCAATGACCACCATGTTGACCCAATGGGTTAACTTTTGATCAAAAATTTAATTTTGGTCAAAATAATCAATTTTTAACCTAACGACCAATTATTGACCCAACAAATCAATATTTGACCAAAAAGTCAACTTTGGTCAAAATGATCAATCCTTAATCTAATAAGAAACCCATTGACCCAATAGGTCAACTTTTGACCAAAAAGTCAATTTTGGTCAAAATAGTCAATTTTTGACCTAATCACTACCCATTAATCCAATAGGTCAACTTTTGACCAAAATGTCAACTTTGGTCCAAATGGTCATTTTTTGACCCAAAGACCAACTCATTGACCCAATAGATCAAATTTTGACCAAAAAGACATCTTCGGTATAAATGGTCAATTCTTAACCCAATTACCAAGTCATTGACCAGATAGGTCAACTTTTGACCAAAAAGACAATTTTTGTCAAAATAGTCAATTTTGACCTTATGACCACCCATTGACACAATAGGTCAACTTTTGACCAAAAAGTCAACTTTGGTCAAAATGATCAATTTTTTACCCAATGACCAACTCATTAACCCAACAGATCAACTTTTGACCAAAAAGTCATCTTCAGTCAAAATGGTCAATTCTTGACCCAATTACCAACTCATTGACCAAATAAGTTAACTTTGGTCATAATTGTCAATTTCTGACCCAATGACCACCCCGTTTACCAAAAGGGTCAACTTTTGAGAAAAAAATTAAATTTTGGTCAAAACAATGAATTTTTGACCTAATGACCAATTATTGCCCCAGTAAGTCAATCACTGACCAAAAAGTCAACTTTGATCAAAATGGTTAATCCTTGACCCATAACCAACCCATTGATCCAATATGTCAACTTTTGACTAAAAAGTCAACTTTGGTCAAAATGGTCAATTCTTGACCCAATAACTAATGCTTTGACCCAGTAAGTCAACTTTTAAACAAATATTCAATTTTGGTCAAAATAGTCAACTTTTGACCTAATGACCAATTATTGACTCAATAAGTCAATCTCTGACTAGAATGTCAACTTTTGTCATAATGGTCAATCATTGACACAATGACAAACTCATTAACCCTTTTGACCTAATGGTCAATTATTGACCCAATAAGTCAATCTCTGACTAAAATGTTAACTTTTTTCATATGGTCAATCATTGACCCAATGACAAACTCATTAACCCAATAGGTCAAATTTTGAACAAAAAGTCAACTTTGGTTAAAATGGTAAATCCTTGAATCAATGACCAAACACTAACCCAATAGAAAGACTTTTGACTAAAAAGTCAATTTTGGTCAAAATAGTAAATTTTTGACTTAATGACTAATTATTGACCCAATAAGTCAACTTTTGACCAAAAAGTCAAATTTGGTCAAAATGGTCAATCATTGACCCATTGACTAACCCATTGACCACATAAGTCAACTTTTAACCAAAAAGTCAACTTTGATCAAAATGGTCAATCCTTGACCCAATGACCAAATCACTGACCCAAAAGGACAACTTTTGACGAAAAACTCAATTTTGGTCAAAATTGTCAATTTTTTACCTAATGACCACCTCATCGACCCAAAAGTCAACTTTTTACAAAAAGTCAAATTTGGTCAAAATGGTCAATTTCTGACACAATGACCTAAATATCAACTTTGGTGAAATCGGTCAATCCTTGATCTAACGAGCAACCCATTGACCTAATTTTTCAAATTTTCACTAAAAAGTCAACTTTGGCCAAAATGGTTAATCCTTGACCCAATGACCAACTCATTGACCAAATAAGTCAACTTTTGACCAAAAAGTCAATTCTGTTTAAAATTGTCAATTTTTGACCTAATGACCACCTCATTAACCTAAATAAGTGAACTATTGACCAAAAAGATAACTTTGGTCAACATGGTCAATCCTTGACCCAATGACCAATCCATTGACCCAATAGGTCAACTTTTGACCTAAAAGTCAATTTTGGTCCAAAATATTTAATTTTTGACCTAATGACCAATTATTGGCCCAGTAAGCCAATCTCTGACAAAAAAGTCAACTTTAGTTAAAATGATCAATCTTTGACCCAATGACCAACCCATTGACCTAATAGTTCAACATTTGACCAAAAAGTCAACTTTGAACAAAATGATCGATCCTTGACCCAATGACCAACCCATTGGCCTAATAGGTCAACTTTTGACCCAAAAGCCAATTTTTGTCAAAATAATCAATCCTTGAACCAATGAAAAACCCATTGACCCAATAGGTCAACTTTTAACCGAAAAGTCAATTTTGCTCAAAATAGTCAATTTTTTTACCTAATGACCACCCCTTGACCAAACGGGCAACTTTCGACCAAAAGTCAACTTTGGTAAAAATGATCAATTTTTTCCCAATGACCAACCCGTTGACCAAATAGGTCAACTTTTGACTAAAAAGTCATCTTAGGTCAAAATGATCAATTCTTGTCCTAATTACAAACTCATTGACCAAATATGTCAAATTTTGACCAGAAAGCAAATTTGGTGGTCAAAATGGTCAATTCCGGACCCAATGACCACCACGTTGACCCAAAGGGTTAACTTTTGAACAAAAATTTAATTTTGGTCAATATAATCAATTTTTATCCTAATGACCAATTATTGACCCAACAAATCAATCTTTGACCAAAAAGTCAACTTTGGTCAAAATGGTCAATCCTTGATCCAATGACAAACCCATTGACCCAATAGGTCAACTTTTGACCAAAAAGTCAATTTTGGTCAAAATAGTCAATTTTTAACCTAATGACCACCCATTAATCCAATAGGTTAACTTTTGACCAAAAAGTCATTTTTGGTCAAAATGGTCATTTTTTGACCCAATGACCAACCCATTTACCCAATAGATCAAATTTATACCAAAAAGTCATCTTCGGTATAAATGGTCAATTCTTAACCCAATTACCAACTCATTGACCAGATAGGTAAACTTTTGACCAAAAAGTCAACTTTGGTCAAAATAGACAATTTCTCACCCAATGACTTCCCCGTTGACCCAATGGGTCAACTTTTGACAAAAAATTTAATTTTGGTCAAAATAATAAATTTTTGACCTAACAACCAATTATTGACCCAATAAATCATTCCCTCACAAAAAGTCAACATTGGTCAAAATGGCCAATCCTTGACCCAATGACCAACCCATTAACCCAATGGGCCAACTTTTGACCAAAAAGTCAACCTTAGTCAATATGGGCAATCCTTGACCCGATGACCATCCCAATAGGTCAACTTTTGACCAATAAATCAAGTTTGGTGAAAATAGTCAATTATTGACATGATGACTAATTATTGACATAGTAAGATAATCTCTGACAAAAAGTCAACTTTGGTCAAAATGGTCTATCCTTGACCTAATCACCAACCCATTGACCCAATAGTTCAACTTTTGCCAAAAAGTCAACTTTGGTCAAAATGATCAATCCTTGACCCAATGACCAACCCAATAACCTAATAGGTCAACTTTTGACCAAAAACTCAATTTTTGTCTAAATAGTCAATTTTTGAATTAATGACCAATTATTGACCTAATAAGTCAATCTCTGACCAAAAAGTCAACTTTGGTCAAAATGGTCAATCCTTAACCTAATGACAAACCCATTGACCAAATAGGTCGATATTTGACAAAAATGTCAATTGTGCACAAAACAGTCAATTTTTGACTTAGAGACCACCCATTGACCCAATAAGTCAACTTTGACCAAAAAGTCAATTTTGGTCAAAAAAGTCAATTTTTGACCTAATGACCAATTATTGACCCAGTAAGCCAATCTCTGACCAAAAAATCAACTTTGGTTAAAAGGGTCAATCCTTGACCCAATGACCAACCCATTGATCCACTAGGTCAACTTTTGACCAAAAAGTCAACTTTGGTCAGAATGATCAATTCTTGACCAAATGACCAACCCATTAGCCTAATAGGTCAACTTTTGATCAAAAAGTCAATTTTGGTCAAAATAGTCAATTTTTGAATTTATGACCAATTATTGACCCAATAAGTCAATCTATGACCACACAGTCAACTTTGGTCAAAATGGTTAATCCTAGACCCAATGACAAACCATTGTCCCAAAAGGTCAACATTTGACCAAATAGTCAACTTTTGTCTAAATAGTCAATTTTTGACTTAATGACCACCCATTGACCGAAAAGGTCGACTTTTGACCAAAAAGTCAACTTTGGTCAAAATGGTCAATTTTTGACACAATGACCAACCCATTGACCCTATAGGTCAACTTCTGACCAAAAAGTCATCTTCGGTCAAAATGGTCAATTCTTGACCAAAATACTAACTCATTGACCATACAGGTCAACTTTTGACCAAAAACTCAACTTTGATCAAAATGGTCAATTTATGACCCAATGGCCACACCGTTGACCCAATGGGTTAACTTTTGATCAAAAATTCAATTGTGGTCAAAAAAGTCAATTTTTGACCTATGACCAATTATTAACCCAATAAGTTAATCTCTGACCAAAAAGCTAACTTTGGTCAAAATGGTCAATCCTTGACCCAATGACGAGCCCATTTACCCAATATATCATCTTTTAACCAAGAACTTTATTTTGGTCAAAATAGTCAATTTTTGACCTAATGACCACCCATTGACACAATGGGTCAACTTTTGACCAAAAAGTCAACTTTGGTCAAAATGATTAATTTTTTACCCAATGAGCAACTAATTGACCCAATAGGTCAACTTTTGAGCAAAAAGTCATCTTCGGTCAAAATACTCAATTCATGACCCAATTACCAACTCATTGACCAAATAGGTCAACTTTTGTCCAAAAAGTCAACTTTGGTTAAAATGGTCAATTTCTGACCCGATGACCACCCCGTCGACCAAATGGGTCAACTTTGACCAAAAATTTAATTTTGGTCAAAATAAAAATTTTTTGACCTAATGACCAAAATGTTTAATTTTTGAATTAATTACCAATTATAGACCCAATAAGCCAATCTCTGACCAAAAAGTCAACTTTGGTCAAAATGGTCAATCCTTGACCAAATGACAAACATATTACCCAATAGATCAACTTTTGACCAAAATGTCATCTTTGGTCAAAATAGTGAATTCTTCACCCAATTACCAACTCATTGACAAAATAGGTCAACTTTTGACCAAAAAGTCAACTTTGGTCAAAATGGTCAATTTTTGACCCAATGACCACCCCGTTAACCCAATGGGTCAACTTTTGACCAAAAATTAATTTTGGTCAAAATAATCAATTTTTGACCTAATGACCAATTATTGACCCAATAAGTAAATCACTGGCCAATAAGTCAACTTTGGTCAAAATGGTCAATAGTTAACCCAATGACCAACCCATTGACCCAAGAGGTCAACTCTTGACCAAAAAGTCAACTTTGGTTAAAATGGTCAATCCTTGACCCAATGACCAATTCATTGACCCAATAGGTCATCTGTTGACCAAAAAGTCAACTTTGGTCAAAATAGTCATTTTTTGACTTAATAAATAATTACTGGCCCAGTAAGCCTATCTCTGACCAAAAAGTCAACTTTGGTCAAAATAGTTAATCTTTGACCCAATGACAAACCTATTGACCAAATAGGTCAACTTTTGAACAAAAAGTCAAGTTTGGTCAAAATGGTCAATTTTCGACCCGATACGTAACCCATTGACCCAATAAGTCAACTTTTGACAAAAAAGTCAACTTTGGTCAAAATGATCAAACCTTGACCCAATGACCAACCCATTGACCCAATAAGTCAACTTTTGACCAAAAAGTCAATTTTGGTCAAAATAGTCAATTTTTGACCTAATGACCTATTATTGACCCAATAAGTCAATCTCTGACCAAAATGTCAGCTTTGGTCATAATGGACAATCCTTGAGCCAATGACAAACCTATTGACCCGATAGGTCAACTTTTGACCAAAAAATCAACTTTTGACCAAAAACTCAACTTTGGTCAAAAAGGTAAATCATCGACCCAAAGACCGACACACTGGCCAATAGATCAACTTTTCATCAAAAACTCAATTTTGGTCAAAATAGTAAATTTTTGACTTAATGAATAATTATTGACCCAATAAGTCAACTTTTGACTAAAAAGTCAACTTTGGTCAAAATGGTCAATCCTTGACCCATTGACCAAATAGGTCAACTTTTGACCAAAAAGTTAACTATGGTCAAATGGTTAATCCTTGACCCAATGACCAACTCATTGACCCACAAGGTCAACTTTTGACCAAAAAGACAATTTTGCTTAAAATTGTCAAATTTTGACCTATTGACCGCCTCATTGACCTAAATAGGTCAACTTGTGACCAAAAAGATAACTTTGGTCAAAATGGTCTGTCCTTGACCCAATGTCAAACCCATTAACCCAATCGGTCAACTTTTGACCAAAAAGTTAATTTTGATCAAAATAGTCAATTTTTGACCTAATGACCAATTAGTGACCCAGAAAGCCAATCTCTGACCAAAAAGTCAACTTTGGTCAAAAGGGTCAATCCTCGACCCAATGACCAACACATTGACCCAATAGGTCAACTTTTGACCAAAAAGTAAACTTTACTCAAATTGATCAATCCTTCACCCAATGACCAACCCATTGGCATAATAAGTCAACTTTTGACCAAAAAGACAATTTTGGTCAAAATAGTCAATGTTTGAATTAATGACCAATTATTGACCCAATAAGTATATCTCTGACAAAAAAGTCAACTTTGGTAAAAAATGGTCAATCATTGACCCAATGAAAAACCCATTGACCCAATTTGTTAACTTTTGACCAAAAAGTCAACTTTGGTCAAAATGGTTAATCCTTGACCCAATGACCAACCCATTGACCCAATAGGTCATCTTTTGACCAAAAAGACAATTTTGGTCAAAATAGTCAATTTCTAACCTAATGACCAATTATTGACCCAATAAGCAAATCTCTGACCAAAAAGTCAACTTTGGTCAAAATGGTTAATCTTTGACCCAATGACAAATCCATTGACCCAATAGATCAACTTTTAACCAAAAAGTCAGCTTTCGTCAAAATGGTCAATTTCTGACCCAATGACCCAATAGGTGAACTTTGGACAAAAAAGTCAACTTTTGTCAAAATGGTCAAACTTTGACCCACTGACCAACCCATTGTCCCATTAGGTCAACTTTTGACCAAAAAGTCAATTTTAGTCAAAATATTCAAAATTTTAGCCTAATGACCATTTATTAACTAGTAAGCCAATCTCTGACCAAAAAGTCAACTTTAGTCAAAATGGTCAATCCTTGACCCAATGACCAACCCATTGACCCAATAGGTCAACTTTTAACCAAAAAGTAAACTTTGGTCAAAATGGTCAATCCTAGACCTAATGACCAACCCATTGACCCAATAGGTCAACGTTTGATGAAAAAGACAATTTTGGTCAAAATAGTCAATTGTTGACCTAATGACCACTTATTGACCCAATAAGCCAATCTATTACCAAAAAGTCAACTTTGTTCAAAATGGTTGATCTTTGACCCAATGACAAACCCATTGACCCAATAGGTTAACTTTTGACCAAAATGTCAACTTTGGTCAAAATGATCAATTTCTGACCCCTTGACAAACCCATTGACCCAATAGGTTAACTTTTGACCAAAAAGTCAACTTTGGTCAAAATGATGAAACCTTGACTCAATGACCAAACAATTGACCCATTAGGTCAACTTTTAACCAAAAAGTTAACTTTGGTCAAAAAAGTGTAATTTTGACCTAATGACCACCCATTGACCAAATAGTTTAACTTGTGACTAAAAAGTCAACTTTGGTCAAAATTGTCAATTTTTGACCCAATGACCAACCCATTGACTCAATAAGTCAACTTCTGACCAAAAAATCAACTTTTGTCGAAATGTTTAAATATTGATCGAATGACCAACGCATTGACCCAATAAGTTAACTTTTGAACGAAAATGTCAATTTGGGTCAAAATAGTCAATTTTTGACCTAATGACCAATTTTTAACCTAGTAAGCCAATCTCTGACAAAAAAGTTAACTTTGGTTAAAATGGTCAACCCTTGACCCAATGGCCAACCAATTGACCAAATAGGTCAACTTTCGGCCAAAAAAGTCATCTTTGGTAAAAATGGTCAATTCTTGGCCCAATTACCAACTCATTGACCAAAGAGGTCAACTTTTGACCAAAAAGTCAACTTTGGTCAAAATGATCAATTTCTGACCCAATGACCACCTCGTTGACCCAATGGGATAACTTTTGACAAAAAATTCAATTTTGGTCAAAAAAGGTCAACTTTTGACCAAAAAGTCTCTTTGGTCAAAATGGTCAATTTCTGACCCAATGCCCCCCACTTCGTTCACCCAATGACCAAAAATTCAATTTTAACCAAAAGTTCAATTTTGGTCAAAATAATCAATTTTTGACCTAATGACTAATTAATTACCCAATAAGTTAATCTCTGACCAAAAAGTCAACTTTGGTCAAAATGGTCAATCCTTGACCCAATGACAAACCCGTTGACCCAATAGGTCAACTTTTGACCAAAAATTTAATTGTGGTCAAATAGTCAATTTTTGACTTAATGACCACCCATAACCCTATAGGACAGATTTTGACTAAAAAGTTGTTTTGGTCAAAATAGTGAATTTTTTATCTAATGACCAATTATTGACCCAGTAAGCCAATCTCTGACCAAAAAGTCAACTTTGGTCAAAATGGTCAATCCTTGACCCAATGACCAACCCATTGACTCAATTGGTCAACTTTTGACTAAAAAGTCAAGTTTGGTCAAAAGGATCAATCCTTGACCCAATGACCAACCCATCGGCCTAATAGGTCAACTTTTGACCATAAAGTCAATTTTGGTCAAAATAGTCAATTTTTTAATTAATGACCAATTATTGAGCCAATAAGTCAATCTTTGGCCAAAAGGACAACTTTGGTCAAAATGATTAATCCTTGACCTAATGATAAACCATCGACCCAATAGGTCAACTTTTGAAAAAAAATTAATTTTGGTCAAAATAGTTAATTTTTTACCTAATGACCACTCATTGACCCAATAGGTCAACTTTTGACCAAAAAGTCAACATTGGTCAAAATGTCAATCTTTTACCCAATGACCAATCCATTGACCCAATAGTTCAACTTCTGACCAAAATGTCATCTTTGTTCAAAATGGTCAATTCCTGAATAAATTACCAACTCATTGACCAAATAGGTCAACTTTTGACCAAAATGTCATATTTGGTTAAAATGGTTAATCCTTGACCCAATTACCAACTCATTGACCAAATATGACAATTTTGACCAAAAGTCAACTTAGGTTAAAATGGTCAATTTCTGACCCATTGACGACCACGTTGACCCAATGGGTTAACTTTTGTCAAAAAATTCAATTTTGGTCAAAAGAGTTAATTTTTGACCTAATGACAATTATTGACCTAATAAGTCAATCTCTGACCAAAATGTCAACTTTGGTCAGAATGGTCAATCCTTGACACAATGACAAACGCATTGACCCAATAGGTCAACTTTTGACCAAGAAGTCAACTTTAGTCAAAATGGTAATATTTTGACCCAATGACCAACCCATTGACCCAATAGATCAACTTTTGACCAAAAAGTAATCTTCGGTCAAAATGGTCAATTCTTCACCCAATTACCAACTCATTGACCAAATAGGTCAACTCTTGACCAAAAAGTAAGTTTTGGTAAAAATGGTCAATTTCCGAATGACCACCCCGTTGACCCAATGAGTCAACTTTTAAAAAAATTTTAATTTTGGTTAAAATAATCAATTTTTGACGTAATGACCAATTATTGACCCATTAAGTCAATTTCTGACCAAAAAGTCAACTATGGTCAAAATGGTCAATCCTTGAACCAATGACCAACCCATTGACCCAATAGGTCAACTTTTGACCAAAAGGTCAATTTTGGTCAAAATAGTCAATTTTTGACCTAATGACCAATTATTGACCCAATAAGTCAATCTCTGATCAAAAAGTCAACTTTAGTCAAAATTGTCAACCCTTGACCCAATGACAAACCCAATACCCAATAGGTCAACTTTTGACAAAAAAGACAATTTTGGTCAAAATAATCAATTTTTGACATATTGACCACCCATTGACACAATATGTTAACTTTTGACCAAAAAGTCAACTTTGGTCAAAATGGTCAATTTTTTACCCAATGACCAACTCATTGACCCAATAGATCAACTTTTGACCAAAATGTCATCTTCGGTCAAAATGGTCAATTCTTGACCCAATTACCAACTCATTAACCAAATAGGTCAACTTTTTACCAAAAAGTCAACTTTGGTCAAAGTGATCAATTTATGTCCCAATGGGTCAACTTTTGACAAAAAAATTACTTTTGGTAAAAATAATCAATTTTTGACCTATGACCAACTATTGACCCAATAAGTCAACCACTGACCAAAAAGTTAACTTTGGTCAAAATTGTCACTCCTTGACCCAATGAACAACCCTTTGTCCCATTAGATCAATTTTTAACCAAAAAGTCAACTTTGATCAAAATGATCAATCCTTGACCCAATGACCAACCCATTGACCCAATAGGTTATCTTTTGACAAAAAAGTCAACTTTGGTCAAAATATTCAATTTTTGACCTAATGACCAATTATTGACCCAGTAAGCCAATCACTGACCAAAAGTAAACTTTGGTCAAAATGGTTAATCTTTGACCCAATGAAAAACCCATTGACACAATAGGTCAACTTTTGACCAAAAAGTTAACTTTAGTCAAAATGGTTAATTTCTGACCCAATGACCTACCAATAGGTGAACTTTTGACTAAAAAAGTCAACTTTGGTCAAAATGGTCAAACCTTGACCCAATGACAAATCCATTGACCCAATAGGTCAACTTTTGACCAAAAAGTCAATTTTGGTCAAAATAGTCAAATTTTGACCTTGAGCACCCATTGACCAAATAGGTCAACTTTTAACCAAAAAGTCAACTTTGGTCAAAATGGTCAATTTTTAACCCATTGATCCAATAGGTCTACTTTTGAAATTCTTGAGCCAATGACCAACGCTTTGACCCAGTAAGTCAACTTTTGATCAAAAAGTTAATTTTGGTGGAAATAGTCAATTTTTAACCTAATGACCAATCACTGACCCAATAAGTCAATCACTGACCAAAATGTCAACTTTGGTCATAATGGTCAATCCTTGACCCAAAGACCAACACACTGACCTAATAGATCGACTTTTAACAAAAAAAGTCAATTTTTGTAAAAATAGTAAATTTTTTACTTAATGACCACTTATTGACCCAATAGGTCAACTTTTGACCAAAAAGTCAACTTTGGTCAAAATGATCAATCCTTGACCCAATGACCAACTCATTGACCCAAAAGGATAACTTTTGACCAAAAAGTCAATTTTGGTCAAAATTGTCAATTTTTTTATCTAATGACCACCTCATTGACCCAAAAGGTCAACTTTTTACCAAAATGTCAAATTTTGTCAAAATGGTCAATTTCTGACATAATGACCTAAATGTCAACTTTGGTGAAAAACGTAAATCCTTGATCTAATGAGCACCCATAAGCCAAATTTGACAACTTTTGACAAAAATGTCAACTTTGGCCAAAATGGATTATCCTTAACCCGATGACCAACCCATTGACCAAATATATTAACTTTTGACCAAAAAGTCAACTTGGTCAAAAAGTCAATTTTTGACCTTATGACCAATTATTGACCAGGAAAGCCAATCTCTGACCAAGAGGACAACTTTGGTCAAAATGGTCAATCCTTGACCCAATGACTAACCCATTGACACAATAGGTCAACTTTTGACTAAAAAGTAAACTTTTGTCAAAATGATCAATCCTTGACTCAATGAACATCCCATTTGCGTAATAGGTCAACTTTTCACCAAAAAGACAATTTTGGTCAAAATAGTCAAAGTTTGAATTATTGACCAATTATTGACCCAATAAGTCAATCTCTGACAAAAAAGTTAACTATGGTCAAAATGGTCAATCCTTGACCCAATGACATGCCCATTGACCCAATAGGTCAACTTATGATGATAAATTCAATTTTGGTTAAAATAGTCAATTTTTGACCTAAATAGCACAAATTGACCCAACAGGTCAACTTTTGACCAAAAAGTCAACTTTAGTCAAAATGGTCAATTTTTGACCTAATGACCAACCCATTGACCCAAAAGGTCAACTTTTGACTAAAAAGTCAACTTGGGTCAAAATGGTCAATTCTTCACCCAATTACAAACTCATTGACCAAATATGTCAACTTTTGACCAAAAAGTCAACTTTGGTCAAAATGGTCAATTTTGGACCCAATGACCACCCCGTTGTCCCAATGGGTTAACTTTAGACAAAAAATTCAGATTTAGCAAAAATAGTCAATTTTTAACCTGATGACCAATTATTGACCCAATAAGTCAATCTCTGACCAAAAAGTCAACTTTGGTCAAATTTGTCAATGCCTGACCCAATGACAAACCCATTCACCAAATAGGTCAACTTTTGACTAAAAAGTAAATTTTTGGTAAAAATAGTCAAATTTTGACCTAATGACCACCCAATTAATCCAATATGTCAACTTTTGTCTAAAAAGTCAACTTTGGTCAAAATGGTCATTTTTTGACCCAATGACCAACCCATTGACCAAATATATCAAATTTTGACGAAAAAGTCATATTTGGTATAAATGGTCAATTCTTAAACAAATTTCCAACTCATTGACCAAATAAGTCAACTTTTGACCAAAAAATCAACTTTCTTCAAAATGTCCCAATGGATCAACTTTTGACCAAAAATTTAATTTTGGTCAAAATAATCAATTTTTAACTTAATGACCAATTATTTACCCAATAAGTTAATCTCTAACCAAAAAGTTAACTTTGGTCAAAATGGGCAATCCTTGACCCAATGACCAACCCATTAACCCAACAGGCTAACTTTTGACCAAAAAATCAATCTTGGTTAAAATAGTTAATTTTTGACCTAACGACCTATTATAGACCAAGTAAGCCAATCTCTGACCAAAAAGTCAACATTGGTCAAAATAGTCTATCCTTTACACAATGACCAACCCATTGACCCAATAGGTCAACTTTTGACTAAAAAGTCAACTTTGGTCAAAATGATCAATCATTGACCCAATGTCCAACCCATTGGCCTAATAGGTCAACTTTTGACCAAAAAGTCAATTTTCGTCAAAATAGTCAACTTTTAAATTAATGACCAATTATTGACCCAATAAGTCAATCTCTGACCAAAAAGTCAACTTTGGTCAAAACGGTCAATCCTTGACCCAATGACAAACCCATTGACCCAATAGGTCAACTTTTGACCAAAAAGTGAATTTTGGTCAAAATAGTCAAATTTTGACTTAATGACCACCCATTGACCTAATAGGTTAACTTTTGACCAAAAAGTCAACTTTGGTCAAAATGGTCAATTTTTGAACTAATGACCAACCCATTGACCCAATAGATCAATTTTTGACCAAAAGTCATCTTTTGTCAAAATGGTCAATTCTTGACGCAATTACCAACTCATTGACCAAATAGGTCAACTTTTGACCAAAAAGTCAACTTTGGTCAAAATGGTCAATTTTTGACCCAATGACCACCCTGTTAACCCAATGGGTCTTCTTATGATCAAAAAATTAATTTTGGTCAAAATAATCAATTTTTGACCTAATGACCAATTATTGACCCAATAAGTCAATCACTGACCAATAAGTCAAATTTGGTCAAAAAGGTCAATACTTGACCTAATGACCAACCCATTGACCCAAGAGGTCAACTTTTGACAAAAATGTCAACTTTGGTTAAAATGGTCAATCCTTGACTCAATGACCAACTCATTGACCCAATAGGTCATATGTTGACCAAAAAGTCAAATTTGGTCAAAATTGTCATTTTTTGACCTAATGAACAATTATTGACCCAGTAAGCCAATCTCTGACCAAAAAGTCAACTTTGGTCAAAATAGTTAATCTTTGACCTAATGACAAACCTATTGACCAAATAGGTCAACATTTTAACAAAAAGTCAAGTTTGGTCAAAATGGTCAATTTCTGACCCAATGGCCAACCCATTGACCCAATATGTGAACTTTTGACTAAAAAGTCAACTTTGGTTAAAATGGTCAAAACTTGACTCAATGACCAACCCATTGACCCAATAGGTCAACTTTTGACCAAAAAGTTAATTTTGGTCAGAATAGTAAATTTTTGACCTAATGACCAACTATTGACCCAATAAGTCAATCTGTGACCAAAATGTCAACTTTGGTCATAATGGTCAATCCTTGACCCAATAGATCTACTTTTCACCAAAAAGTCAATTTTGGTCAAAAAGGTAAATCCTCTCCCCCAAGACCAACACACTGGCCTAATAGATCTACTTTTCACCAAAAAGTCAATTTTGGTCAAAATAGTAAATTTTTAAATTAATGACCAATTATTGACCCAATAGTTTAACCTTTGACTAAAAAGTCAACTTTGGTAAAAATGTTTAATCCTTGACCCATTGACCAAATACGTCAACTTTTGACCAAAAAGTCAACTTTGGTCAAAATGGTCAATTTTTGACTCAATGACAAACTCATTGACCCAAAAGGTCAACTTTTGACTAAAAAGACAATTTTGTTTAAAATTGTCCATTTTTTACCTATTGTCCGCCTCATTGACCTAAATAGGTCAACTTTTGACAAAAAAGACAACTTTGGTCAAAATGGTCAATCCTTGACCCAATGACAAACCCATTGACCCAATAGGTCAACTTTTGACCAAAAAATCAATTTTGGTCAAAATAGTCAATTTTTACCTAATGACCAATTATTGACCCAGTAAGCCAATATCTGACCAAAAAGTCAACTTTGGTCAAAATGGTCAATCCTTGACCCAATGACCAACAGATTGACCCAATAGGTTAACTTTTGACCAAAAAGTCAACTTTGCTCAAAATGATAAATCCTTGACCCAATGACCAACCCAATGACTTAATAGGTCAACTTTTAACCAAAAAGACAATATTGGTCAAAATAGTTAATGTTTGAATTAATGACCAATTATTTACCCAATAAGTCAATCTTTGACAAAGAAAGTCAACTTTGGTTAAAATGGTCAATCATTGACCCAATGACAAACCCATTGACCCAGTAGGTTAACTTTTGACCAAAAAGTTAACTTTGGTCAAAATGGTCAATTTTTTACCCAATGACCAACCCATTGACCCAATAGGTCAACTTTTGACTAAAAAGTCATCTTGGGTCAAAATGTTCAATTGACCCAATTACAAACGCATTAACCAAATTTGGTAACTTTTCACCAAAAAGTCAACTTTGGTCAAAATGGTCAATTTCGAACCCAACGACCTCCCCGTTGACCCAATAGGTTAACTTTTGACAAAAAATTCAATTTTGGTCAAACTAGTCAATTTTTTACCTAAAGACCAATTATTGACCCAATAAGTCAATCTCTGACTAAAAAGTCAACTTTGATCAAAATGGTCAATGCTTGCCCCAATAGGTCAACATTTGACCAAAAAGTCAATTTTGGTTAAACTACACAATTTTTGACCTAATGACCACCCATTAATCCAATAGGTCAACTTTTGACCAAAAAGTCAACTTTGGTCAAAATGGTCATTTTTTGACCCAATGACCAACCCATTGACCCAATAGATCAAATTTTGACCAAAAAGTCATCTTCGGTATAAATGGTCAATTCTTAAACCAATTACCAACTCATTGACCAAATAGGTCAACTTTTGACCAAATAGGTCAACTTTTGACCAAAAAGTCAACTTTGGTCAAAATTATTAATTTCTGACCCAATGACCACCCCGTTGACCCAGTGGGTCAACTTTTGACCAAAAATTAAATTTTGGTCAAAATAATCAATTTTTGTGTTAATGACCAATAATGACCAAATAAGTCAATCTCTAACCAAAAAGTCAACATTGGTCAAATGGTCAATCCTTGACCCAATGACCAACCCATTGACCCAAAAGAATAACTTTTGACCAAACAGACAACTTTGGTCAAAATGGGCAATCCTTGACCCAATGACCAACCCATTAACCCAACAGGTCAACTTTTAACCAAAAAATCAATTTTGGTCAAAATAATCAATTTTTGACCAAATGACTAATTATTGACCCAGTAAGTCAATCTCTGACCAAAAAGTCAACTTTAGTCAAAATGGCAAATGCTTGACCCAATGACAAACCCATTGACCAAATAGGTCAACTTTTGACGAAAAAAATAATTTTGGTCTAAATAATCAGTTTTTGATCTAATGTCCACCCATCTACCTAGTAGGTCAACTTTTGACCAAAAAGTCAACTTTGGTCAAAATGGTCAATTTTTGATCCAATGACCAACCCATTGACCAAATAGATCAAAATTTGACCAAAAAGTCAACTTCGGTCAAAAAGGTCAATTTCTAACCCAACGACCACCCCGTTGACCCAATGGGTCAACTTTTGACAAAAAGATTAATTTATGTCAAAATAATCAATTTTTGACCTAAGGACCATTTGTTGACCCAATAAGTCAATCTCTGACCAAAAAGTCAACTTTGGTCAAAATGGTCAATCCTTGACCCAATGACAAACCCATTGACCCAATAGGTCAACTTTTGACTAAAAAGTTAACTTTGGTCAAAATGGTCAATCCTTGACTCAATGACCAACCCATTGACCCAATGGTCAACTTTTGACCAAAAAGTCAACTTTTATCAAAATAGTCAATTTCTGATCTAATGACAATTTATTAACCCAATAAGCTAATCTCTGACAAAAAAGTTAACTTTGGTCAAAATGGTTAATCTTTGACCCAATGACAAACCCATTGACCCAATAGATCAACTTTTGACCAAAAAGTTAGTTTTGGTCAAAATGGTCAATTCTGACCCAATGACCAACCCATTGACCCAATAGGTCAACTTTGGACAAATAAGTCAACTTTTGTCAAAATGGTCAAACTTTGACCCAGTGACCAACCCATTATCCCATTAGGTCTACTTTTGACCAAAAAGTCAATTTTGGTCAAAATAGTTAAATTTTGACCTAATGACCATTTATTCACCCAGTAAGCCAATCTCTGACCAAAAAGTCAACTTTGGTCAAAATGATCAATCCTCGACCCAATGACCAACCCATTGACCAAATAGGTTAACTTTTAACCAAAAAGTCAACTTTGGTCAAAATGGTCAATCCTAGACCTAATGACCAACCCATTGACCCAATAGGTCAACTTTTAACCAAAAAGTCAATTTTGGTTAAAATAGTCAATTTTTTACTTAATGACCAATTATTGACCTAATAAGTCAATCCCTGACCAAAAAGGCAACATTGGTCAAAATGGTTGATCTTTGACCCAATGTCAGACTCTTTGACCCAATAGGTCAACTTTTGACCAAAAGGTCAACTTTGGTTAAAATGATCAACTTATACCCCCTTGACAAACCCATTGACCAAATAGGTTAACTTTTGACCAAAAAGTCAACTTTGGTCAAAATGATAAAACCTTGACTAATGACCAACCCATTGACCCATTTGGTCAAATTTTGACCAAAAGTCAATTTATGTCAAAATAGTCTAATTTTGACCTAATGGCCACCCATTGACCAAATAGTTCAACTTGTGACCAAAAAGTCAACTTTGGTCAAAATGGTCAATCCTTGACCCAATAAGTCAACTTTTGACCAAAAAGTCAACTTTTGTCAAAATGCTCAATTATTGACCCAATGACCAACGCATTGATCCAATAAGTTAACTTTTTAACAAAATAGTCAATTTTTGACCTAATGACCAATTATTAACCCAGTAAGCCAATCTCTGACCAAAAAATTAACTTTGGTCAAAATGGTCAATCCTTGATCCAATGACCAACCCATTGACCCAATAGGTCAACTTTTGACCAAAAAGTCAACTTTGGTCAAAATGGTCAATTTATGACCCAATGACCACCTCGTTCAACCAATGGGTTAACTTTTGACAAAAAATTCAATTTTGGTCAAAATAGGTCAACTTTTAACCACAAAGTCATCTTTAGTAAAAATGGTCAATTTCTGACCCAATGACCATCCCATCGGCCTAATTGATCACTTTTGACCAAAAAGTCAAATTTGGTCAAGATTGTCAATTTTTGAATTAATGACCAATTATTGACCCAATAAGTAAATCTCTGACCAAAAAGTTAACTTTGGTCAAAATGTTCAATCCTTGACCTAATGAGAAACCCATTAACGCAATAGGTCAACTTTTGAACAAAAAATTAATTTTGGTCAAAATAGTCAATTTTTGACCAAATGACCACCCATTGACCCAATAGGTCAACTTTTGACCAAAAAGTCAACTTTGGTCAAAATGTCAATTTTTTACCCAATGACCAATCCATTGACCTAATAGGTCAACTTTTGACCAAAATGTCACCTTTGGTCAAAAAGGTCATTTCCTAACCAAATTACCAACTCATTAACCAAATAGGTCAACTTTTGACCAAAATGTCATCTTTGGTCAAAATGGTTAATTCTTGACCCAATTAACAACCCATTGACCAAATATGTAAATTTTGACCAAAAAGTCAACTTAGGTCAAAATGGTCAATTTCTGACCCAATGACCACCCCGTTGACCCAATAGGTTAACTTTTGATAAAAAATTCAATTTTTGTCAAAAGAGTTAATTATTGACCTAATGACCAATTATTGACCTAATAAGTCAATCTCTGACCAAAAAGTTAACTTTGGTCAGAATGGTCAATCCTTGTCCCATTGACAAACTCATTGACCCAATAGGTCAACTTTTGACCCAAAAGTCAATTTTGGTCAAAATAATCAAATTTTGATCTAATGACCACCCATTGACCCAATGGGTCAACTTTAGTCAAAATGGTAAATTGTTGTCCCAATGACCAACCCATTGACCAAATAGATCAACTTTTGACCAAAAAGTAATCTTCGGTCAAAATGGTCAATTCTTGACCGAATTACCATCTCATTGAACAAATAAGTCAACTTTTGACCAAAATTAAGCTTTGGTAAAAATGGTCAATTTCTTGTCCAATGACCACCCTGTTGACCCAATGAGTCAACTTTTGAAAAAAAATTAAATTTTGGACAAAATAATCAATTTTTGAAGTAATGACCAATTATTGACCCAATAAGTCAATTTTTGAACAAAAAGTCAACTATGGTTAAAATGGTCAATCCATGAACCAATGACCAACCTATTGACCCAATAGGTCAACTTTTGACCAAAAGGTCAATTTTGGTCAAAATAGTCAATTATTTACACAATGACCAACTCATTGACCCAATAGATCAACTTTTGACTAAAATGTCATCTTCGGTTAAAATTGTCAATTCTTGACCCAATTACCAACTCATTATCCAAATATGTCAACTTTTGACCAAAAAGTCAACTTTGGTTAAAATTGTCAATTTCTAACCCAATGGGTCAACTTTTGACCAAAAAATTACTTTTGGTAAAAATAATCAATTTTTGACCTAAGGCTAATTATTGAGCCAGTAAGTCAATCACTGATCAAAAAGTCAACTTTGGTCAAAATGGTCAATTCTTGACCTAATGACCAACCCATTGTCCCAATAGGTCAACTTTTGACAAAAAAGTCAACTTTGATCAAAATGGTTAATCCTTGACCCAAGGACCAACCCATTGACCCAATAGGTCATCTTTTGACTAAAAAGTTAACTTTGGTCAAAATATTCAATTTTTGACTTAATGACCAATTATTGACCCAGTAAGCCAATCACTGACCAAAAAGAAACTTTGGTCAAAATGGTTAATCTTTGGCCCAATGACAAACACATTGACCCAATAGGTTAACTTTTGACCAAATAGTTCACTTTGGTCAAAATGGTCAATTTCTGACCTAATGACCAACCGATTGACACAATAGGTGAACTTTTGACTAAAAAAGTCAACTTTGGTCAAAATGGTCAAACCTTGTCCCAATGACAAACACATTGACCCAAAAGGTCAAATTTTGACCAAAAAGTCAATTTTGGTCAAAATAGTTAAATTTTGATCTATTGACCACACATTGACCAAATAGGTCAACTTTTGACCAAAAAGTCAACTTTGGTCAAAATGGTCAATCTTTGACCCAATGACCAACCATTGATCCAATAGGTCTATCTTTGACCAAAAAGTCAACTTTGGTCAAAATGGTCAATTCTTGACCCAAAGACCAACGCATTGACCCAGTAAGTCAAATTTTGATCTAGAACTAAATTTTGGTCGAAATAGTCAATTTTTAACCCAATGACCAATCATTGACCCAATAAGTCAATCACTGACCAAAATGTCAACTTTGGTCATAGTGGTCAATCCTTGACCAAAAGACCAACACACAGACCCAATAGATCGACTTCTCACAAAAAAGTCAATTTTAGCCAAAATAGTAAATGTTTTACTTAATGACCAATTATTGACCCAATAGGTCAACTTTTGACCAAAAAGTCAACTTTGGTCAAAATGGTCAATCCTTGACCCATTGACCAACCCATTGACCAAATATGTCAACTTTTGACAAAAATGTTAACTTTGGTCAAAATGGTCAATCCTTGACCCAATGACCAACTCATTGACCCAAAAGGACAACTTTTGACCAAAAAGTCAATTTTGGTCAAAATTGTCAATTTTTTTAACCTAATAACCACCTCATTGACCGAAAAGGACAACTTTTTACCAAAAAGTCAAATTTGGTCAAAATGGTCAATTTCTGACACAATGACCTAAATGTCAACTTTGGTGTAAAAGGTAAATCCTTGATCTAATGAGCAACCCATAAACCAAAATTTGTCAACTTTTGACAAAAAAGTTAACTTTAGTCAAAATAGTCAATTTTTGACCTAATAACTAATTACTGACAAGGTAAGCCAATCTCTGACCAAAAAGTCAACTTTGGTCAAAATGGTCAATCCTTGACTCAATGGCCATCCCATTGGTGTAATAGGTCAACTTTTCACCAAAAAGATAATATTAGTCAAAATAGTCAATGTTTGAATTAATGACCAATTATTGAACCAATAAGTCAATCTCTGACCAAAAAGTCAACTATGGTCAAAATGGTCAATCCTTGACCCAATCACAAACCCATTGACCTGATAGGTCAACTTTTGACCATAAATTCAATTTTGGTCAAAATAATCAATTTTTTACCTAAATAGCACCAATTGACCCAACATGTCAACTTTTGACTAAAAAATCAACTTTGGTCAAAATGGTCAATTTTTGACCCAATGACCAACCCATTGACCCAATAGGTCAACTTTTGACTAAAAAGTCATCTTGGGTCAAAATGGTCAATTCTTGGCATAATTACCAACTCATTGACCAAATATGTCAACTTTTGACCAAAAAGTCAACTTTAGTCAAAATGATCAATTTTGGACCCAATGACCACCCCGTTGACCTAATGGGTTAACTTTTGACAAAAAATTCAGTTTTGGTAAAAATAGTCAATTTTTAACCTGATGACCAATTATTGACCCAATAAGTCAATCTCTGACCAAAAAGTCAACTTTGGTCAAAATGGTCAATGCTTGACCCAATGACAAACCCATTCTCCCAATAGGTCAACTTTTGACTAAAAAGTAAATTTTTGGTGAAAATCGTTAAATTTTGACCTAATGACCACCCAATTAATCCAATATGTTAACTTTTGTCTAAAAAGTTAACTTTTGTCAAATTGGTCATTTTTTGACCAAATGACCAACCCATTGACCCAATATATCAAATTTTGACTAAAAAGTCATCATTGGTATAAATGGTAAATTGTTAAACAAATTACCAACTCATTGACTAAATAGGTCAACTTTTGACCAAAAAATCAACTTTGGTCAAAATGGTCAATTTCTGACCCAATGGGTCAACTTTTGATAAAAAATTTAATTTTGGTCAAAATAATCAATTTTTGACCTATGTCGGTGAATTTTTAGGTTGAGTGTTTTTGTTTTGAAAAGAGGTCGCCTACAGAAATTGTGCGGCTTATTTTTGATTTAATTTAAATAAATAATTTAAAAAGTAGTATTTGATTTTGAAAATAATTTTTAAATTTGAAAATTTTAAGATATGAAATAAAACTGATCTCACATCCCGAATAGTTTATATAAACGAGCGCCGCACTTCAAACCGTGTATCTATCCCGAAGAATAGACACACTGTTTGATAATGAGGCTCGATTAAATAAACTAGAGAAGTTTGTGACATCCGTTTGGTCTGCGAACCAATTTTATAAGCCGACAAGTTCCCCTGTTTAATATGAAAACATTAAACAGGGTTTATATTACCTGGGTTCTTAAAATTCCCTATAAGGGCAAGCCCCTATAGTTAATTACATCTTAAGTGACGGGAATCACCTAAGAAAACTCTCGATAATAATCAGTAGTTATGCTCTCAAGAATTTCAAAGTTTAAGTTTTCAATGGATTGGATTTTTGAATTTCAAAAGGGAATGGATCAAATTTGGAACATTATATATTGGGAATTCAAAGGAGGAAAGGTAGGAGAAATCACAGATTCGAAGCGAACTTCGGTAATTTCCCGACTATCCTATTGTTTGGCTTGAATTTAGGAAAGACCTAATGTTTATTTAATGTTTTGATCTTGCCAATTTTAATTAATTAGGACTTATATTTGTATGATAAAATCATACAAATAGCCTCGAAGATGTAAGAGTTTATGTCGCATCGAACGACTACCTCGGAGTCCTAAGACCGATTAGGACTTAATTTACATGACATGATCATGCAAATGCCTAACGAAAAGTTGAGGATTTATGTTGCACTAGGCAAACTACCTCGAATTCCTATAGCTTGGTTATTTAATTCTAAGAAAGTTTTACTGAAGTAGACTCAGGTTTTGCTGATGACGATGGTCGTGCTGCCCACCATGCTCCGAGCTCCTTGTTGTCGTAGTGGTTTAGTTTTAGAAGTCATAAATCGGGAGGTGAGAAAAGTGTTTTGGTTTAGAGGAGTCTTAAAATCCAAGTGTTTTTAGTGTTTTAGTTAAAACAAATCTTAAAGTTGATTATAACAACACCGGTTAAGATCCCACGGTTCCATCCTTCCGGCATCGTTATTTTTATCGGATTCACTTAGTCCCGTATGAATTTGCTAAACTCAACTGAATGAGTTCCACACTTTCATTTAGACCGTGGGAAATCCCGTTAGCAACACGTAGGTTACATCATCCGAGGTATTCCCGATCATCCAACAAGACGTTTTAATTTAGTTGTAGTTGTAGTTTTATTGTTCTGTTTGTGATTAAATTTTGAGTTGTCTTATATTTTGAAATGTTGTGGCGGTGAATTTTATCTTGCAATGACTTTTAATTTAGTTTTTGTTTCAGTTTTAGGGACTATCCTAAAGGTGTGGTTTTTCATGCAACAGTTGTTTATCATGCAAGAAAAGTAAGTGCGATGCGATTAAATAAATTGTAATAAAGTAAATTGCAATAAAATAAAAGCGTACCTGGAGGGTCTTCTCGTCATCCCAAGCTGCACTTAAAACACAGTTAGAATATTTAAGCATTTAAAGTAAGTTCCTAGGTAAAGCTAAGGGAAGGGTTATGGTTTTCTACCAAGGTCCTAATCCTATAGCTAGTCATCTCCTATGACGTCTAGGTTCTTGTATTTTGGTTTGAGGACGATTTTCTTCATCAAAGAACAATTAAGTTCAATTGTTCTTATAGATATCCTGTCATATCGAGGAAGTGCTTAAGACGAGTCTTAAACATCTTTTCAATATTTCTAGGATTGTTTTAAGTCCAAGAGAGTTTAATTATACAAATGAATTAATCGTCCAAGAATTTAAGTTTTGTTGTCTTGCTCAGTGAACTAGGACATTTGAATATCTCATGAATGAAGTAACACTTCATTTAACACTCCTTTTAAGAGTTATGACATCACGAGCTTTTGAGGGCAAATGGATGTTCAAGTGGTTTATGATTTAATTTTAGTTAATGGATTTAAGTTTGGAATAGTGTTCAAGTTGTTTTAGATTTATTTTTGAATTCTTCATGTCTTAGGTGATGTTATATTTAACTTAATTTAATTTAATTTAATTTAACTTAATTTAATTTAATGTGGTTTAATTTAATTTATTTTAATTTAAGTTAATTTAATATAATATGATTTAGCTTAATTTAATTTAATTTGATTTAATTTAATTTGATTTAGTTTTAATTTAATTTAATTTAATTTAGTTTAATTTAATTTAATTTAATTTAATTTAATTTAATTTAACTTAATTTAATTTTTTTTAATTTGATTTAATTTAATTTTTAATTTGATTTAATTTAATTTAATTTAATGTGTTTTAATTTAATTTAATTTAATTTAATTTAATATTTTATTTTAAAAGGGTTTGCTTTAAATAATTTAACTTTAATTTAATTTAATGATTAAATCTTTTAGCATTTTAAATCTTAAACTTGGATTATCATTTTAATTAGGAATTAAATATTATTGGGATGATTAATTTAGGGATTCTTAAATTAAAGAACAAATCTCTTCCTAATAATATCCCTATTTTAATAATTCCAATTTTATTATTCTTCCAAATTTAATTAATTATTTTAATTAAAGTTCATTTCAATTATTGTTGAATTGTTTAATAGGTTTCTACCCTTTAATTATTTAAATTTCAATCATCCAAATCAGATTAAGATCAAATATTTTACTCTTTCATTTTATTAAGCCTAAAGTTTTAATTAAAGGCTAAAATTTTAATTACCATTTTGCCCTTCAAGCTTAATAATTTCATAACTCACTAAATTGAGCTCAAATGAATTTGAAATTTTTATGTGACTTTACTCATATGTCAATGAAGACATTAGAGGAGAAAATGTGATTTTTCTGTATTTAATTTATTTATATAATTATTTTTGGTGGAAAATAGGGATTTCCAAGGAAAATTTAATAATATGACCAAGGGAAAGTTTCTATCCTTAAGAAAATTATGGGACATTCCTAATGACCAGAGGACCATTTGGACCAATTTTAGTGATTTTTTGAATTATATTCTTTTTATTATAATTATTTTGAGTTTTGGAGTATTAATTAATTTAAAAATAAAATACAGGTTGAAAAATGAATTTTATATTTTTCAAAAATCTCTCTGATATCAAGGAAATCAGAGAATCAATTTTTACGATTTTCTGATTTTTCTTTGATTTATTAGAATTATTTTAGTGGAAATGCTAGTAAATACATTTTTTAATTTTAAAATTACCTTAGGGCTTTAAAATTTAATAACTCATCATAGAGACCTAGGAAAAATATGGAGTTTGTTCCTAAGTGATTAAAATTCAAAATGTGACATTTTGGTGAATTTTATTATTTTTGTAATTTTTATTATTTTATTAATTATTAAAATATTAAAATAATACAAAAAATCAACTTTTTTAGAAAATTGAAATTTTAATTTTCTTAAATTCCCCTAATATCGGAGAGGCTCCAAAACCAATTTGGTGAATTTTTGAAAAGTATTTTGAAAGTTATGAATTTTCAAAGTTTAAATTGGCTAAATGGCTTAATCAACCCATTCTGATAGGGCTAACCTAACCCAATTGACTTCAAACTTTTATGGTGGGTTCCTCTGATCCTAAAGGTCAGTGGAGAATTGATTTCAAGTCAATTTGATGCATGATTAGCTCTAATTAATTAAAGACCTATTTAGGTGGGTTCCTCTGATCCTAAAGCATCGATATGAGAGTTGTGTCACCTTCGATTGGATCCCAGCAAGCTCCAGATGAAGTCTCCTGGTCTGGTGAATTGCCTAGGTATGATTTCGACCAAGCTCGATCACAAAGCTTGGAGTCTGGAACAACTGGGTGGCCTGGGGATGGGGCTTTCAGTGGGAAACTTCTCCTCTTGGTCGGTGAAGGTGTAGGACCGGTCAATTTGAAGATCGATCCACCGCGAAGAAGTGTCCTGGTTTTTGGGCTAAAGTTCGAGCTCAAAATCGAGCTCACTGGAGGGAATTGGGGCTGGATTTCAGTGGGGATCAAGTGCTCTATGTGTGGAGAGTGATCTGGAATGATTTTGGCAGAGTTTCCCTAAGGTTTTGGTTCAGCACCTCTCATGGCCGAGAGGGGGTGGTGTTTAAATAGAGGTGGCTGGAGAGCCTCACGGGGATGGCCAAGGGTTGGGATCAGCCTGCTCTTGGCATGGGAAGAACGGCCATGGTGGCCATTGGGCATGAGGCAGCTCAACGAGTGAGAATTCCAAGTTTGGGCTCACATGTGAGCTCTCGGCCTGGTGGTTTCCGGCGGCTGTGGTGGCTGGCCGGCCAGGGTCAGGTCACCCTCAAGGTCAGGTGGGTCAGGGCTGGAAGTTGGTGAAGGCAATTGGGCTTGGACATGTGTAAAGTGTTTGGATTGAAATGGAATGGGGGAAGGCTATACTTGGCTAGGTTTGGTCAACCCATTTGTTTAGGCCGGGTTCACCTCCCCATGGCCGGCCTTGGGCCGAGAAAATCGGTTAGGCTAGCCGGTCAAAAGGTGGTGAGGTCTCTTTCTAAGAATATTTAGATTAAATCTTGGTTAAGGGGAAACATGCTTAAGGCTAATGAATTTTAGGAGGTGGTTAAAGGGCCTCCTCCTTTTGCCATTTAAAGAGGGTCGACCACTTAGAAATCCTCATGGCTTGCCAATGGCTTACATGTGGCTTCATGGCTCCATGTGGCTTGGGAAAAGATTGGGTCAATTTCATGAAAAGGGATATTATGGATTTTGGTATTTTAATGGAAATTGTTATGGGGCTTGATTTGGAATTGTTTAATTGATGATTTTAAAACTTAGGGGTGATTTTGATTAAATGGATGATGAGGGGAAGTGTCATGTGGGCTTTGGATGAATTTGGGCTCTTGAATTTGAAGGAAGTGGGCTTTTAGGAAGGTTTAAGGGAAGTGGGCTTTTTGATTATAGGATGGGCATTTGGGTAAAAATTTTGTGAAGGACCATGTCAAATAAATGTTACAATTGGTTTAGGGATGTTTCATGAATGGTTTGGAGTCAATTTGGTGTGATTTGGAATTGAATTGGTTTGAATTTGGGTTCATTTGGTAAGTGGGCCAATGTAGGTCAAATTGGGCTAACTTGGGCCAATGTTGGGCTAGGGTTGAAATTGATGTAAAATTAATATTGGGAAATGTTTATGGGAGTGTTTCAAAGAGGTTTTGGCTTTGGTTGGGTTTTGATTTTGAGGTTTGGGCCTATTTGGGCTAGGTTTAGGTTTAGGTCAAAATTGGGCCTTTTGGCTTTTGGTTGAATTTGAGTGGGGTTTGGGTCTAAACGTTGGGCAAATCATGTTAGTGTTTTGTTTATGGGGATGTTAAGGAAGGTTTAGAAAAGATTTGGGGTTAATTGGAGTTGAATTGGGTGAGTTTGGGCTAAGTTTGGGTCATGGGTCCAAATTGGGCTTTAAGGCCAAAAGTGAAATTGGATCCAAACGTCAATCAAATTGGACTTGGATTTGGTCTAGATTGGTGTTGGGGATGTTGAATTGAAGTTTAGAATTGAATTGGACCAGAATTTGGGTCAATCGGGTAGGTTTGGTTTCGACATCGGGTTCATTTTGGGTTAAAATGGGTCAAATTGGGGGTTTTGATAAAAGTGGGGTAAATTGACAAAATTGGCCCATGGTGTAGTTGAACAAAATGAAATTGGGAATATTTGGGATTTTTTTGGAATTTTCTGGGAATTTTCTGAATTTTTGGATTTTTTGGCTAAGAGGGGCATTTTGGGTATTTGGAGGGTATTGGGAGGTATTTTTGGAATTTTTGGTATTTTTGGCTATGAATGATCAATTTGAGTGATGTGGGACGTTTGGGATTGGTCTTGAGGATTTTTGGGTCATTTGGAGATTTTAGAAAATTTGGGTAATTTCAGGGGTATTGGGTAGGCTAGGTGGGTGTAGGGTCCCGGGGGTCAAAAATTGAAAATTTGTAAAATTGAAGATTGGGTGAATGTAAGTGGAATGAAATCATTTTGGTTGAGCCATGAAGCCATATCAAGCCCACATGAGCCATAAAGGGACTCATTTGAGGCACCCACTATGTTGTTCCTAACCCTCTTAGCCAAGGGCTTAGGGGTTAAAGACCATCCATGTGAATCACCTGCATGAGTTAGGAGGTCAAATTGGGTATGGGTGTGTTTTTAGGAGGTGTATGAAAGTGTAGTGTATAGGTGTAGTGTGTGTGTAAGTCAGCCCCTTCACCAGACCAGGGCCACCCGGGCAGCGTCCCAAGGCCAAAGAATCCTATGGAACTCATCCTTTAAACTTCCACATTTGATTTCAATCCTCTAGGTGATTAGGGGTCTACAACCAAGTTTGTGGAGTTTGCAGGGAGTTAAGAAGTGGTTTGAATTTCTAAGTGGTGGGTTCCAATTCTAATCCTCTAGGATAGTGAAAGGAAAAGCCTAAGGCTAGATCCTAAGTACTAAAGAGAAGAAGAGAAGACCCATCAAAAATGAAGTCAACAACCTAATGACCAATTATTTACCCAGTAAGTCAATCTCAGACCAAAAAGTCAACTTTGATCAAAATGGGCAATCCTTGACCCAATGACCAACCCATTAACCCAACAGGTTAACTTATGAACAAAAATCAATTTTGGTCAAAATAGTTAATTTTTGATCTAACGACCTATTATAAACCCAGTATGCCAATCTCTGACCAAAAAGTCAACATTGGTCAAAATGGTTTATCCATCACCCAATGACCAACCCATTGACCCATTAGGTCAACTTTTGACCAAAAAGTCAACTTTGGTCAAAATGATCAATCCTCGACCCAATGACCAACCAATTGGCCTAATTGGTCAACTTTTGACCAAAAAGTCAATTTTCATTAAAATAGTGAATATTTGAATTAATGACCAATTATTGACCCAATATGTCAATCTCTGATCAAAAAGTCAACTTTGGTCAAAATAGTCAACCCTTGACCCAATGACAAACCCATTGACCCAATAGGTCAACTTTTGACCAAAAAGTCAATTTTGGTCAAAACATTTAATTTTTGACTTAATGACCACCCATTGACCCAATAGGTCAACTTTTGACTAAAAAGTTAACCTTAGTCAAAATGATCAATTTTTGACCTAATGACCAACCCATTAACCCAATAGATCAATTTTTGACCAAAAAGTCATCTTTGGTCAAAATGGTCAATTCTTGACGCAATTACCACCTCAATGACCAAATAGGTCAACTTTTGACCAAAAAGTCAACTTTGGTCACAATGGTCAATTTCTGACCCAATGGGTTAACTTTTGACAAAAAATTCAATTTTGGTCAAAATAGTCAATTTTTGACCTATTAACCAGTTATTGACCTAGTAAGTCAATCTTTGACCAAAAAATCAACTTTGGTCAAAATGGTCAACCCTTGACCAAATGACAAACCCATTGCCCAATAGGTGAACTTTTGACGAAAAAGACAATTTTGGTCAAAATAGTTAAATTTTTACCTAATGACCACCCATTGACACAATAGGTCAACTTTTGACCAAAAAGTTAACCTTGGTCAAAATGGTTAATTTTTTACCCATTGACCAACTCATTGACCCAATAGATCAACTTTTGACAAAAATGTCATCTTCGGTCAAAATGGTGAATTCTTCACCCAATTACCAACTCATTGACCAAATAGGTCAACTTTTGATCAAAAAGTCAACTTTGGTCAAAATGGTCAATTTTTGACCCAATGACCACCCCGTTAACCCAATGGGTCAACTTTTAATAAAAAATTACTTTTGGTCAAAATAATTAAATTTTGACCTATTGACCAATTATTGACCCAATAAGTCAACTGTGGTCAAAATGGTCAAAAAGTCAATGACCAACACGTTGACCCAATTACTAACGCCCAATCTCTGACCAAAAAGTTAACTTTGGTCAAAATGGTCAATCCTTGACCCAATAACCAACCCATTGACCCAATAGATCAACTTTTAACCAAAAAGTCAGCTTTGGTCAAAATGGTCAATCTTAGACCTAATGACCAGCACATTGACCCAATAGGTCAACTTTTGACCCAAATGTCAATTTTGGTCAAAATAATCAACTTTTGACATAATGACGAATTATTGACCCAATAAGTGAATTTCTGACCAAAAAGTCAACTTTGGTCAAAATGGTTGACCCTTGAACCAATTACCAACCCATTGACGCAATAGGTCAACTTTTGACCAAAAGGTCAATTTTGGTCAAAATAGTCAATTTTTGACCTAATGACCAATTATTGACCCAATAAGTCAATCTCTGATCAAAAAGTTAACTTTGGTCAAAATTTTCAACCCTAGACCCAATGATAAACCCAATTCCTAAAAGGTCAACTTTTGACCAAAAATACAATTTTGGTCAAAATAGTTAATTTTTGACCTAATGACCACCCATTGACACAATATGTCAACTTTTGACCAAAAAGTCAACTTTGGTCAAAATGTTCAATTTTTTACCCAATGACCAACTCATTGACCCAATAGATCAACTTTTGACCAAAATGTCATCTTCGGTCAAAATGGTCAATTCTTAACCTAATTACCAACTCATTGACCAAATAGGTCAACTTTTGACCAAAAAGTCAACTTTGGTCAAATAGTCCATTTCAAACCCAATGGGTCAACTTTTGACCAAAAAATTACTTTTGGTAAAAATAATCAATTTTTGACCTATGACCAATTATTGACCCAATAAGTCAATGAGTGACAAAAAAGTCAACTTTGGTCAAAATATTCAATTTTTAACCTAATGACCAATTATTGACCCAGCAAGCCAATCACTGACCAAAAAGTCAACTTAGGTCAAAATGGTTAATCTTTGACCCAATGACAAACACATTAACCTAATAGGTCAACTTTTTACCAAAAAGTTAACTTTGGTCAAAATGGTCAATTTCTGACCCAATGACCAACTCATTGACCCAATAGGTGAACTTTTGATTAAAAAAGTCAACTTTGATCAAAATGGTCAAACCTTGACCCAATTACCAACTCATTGACCCAATAGGTTAACTTTTGACCAAAAAGCCAATTTTGCTCAAAATAGTTAAATTTTGACCTAATGACCACTCGTTGACCAAATAGGACAACTTTTGACCAAAAAGTCAACTTTGGTCAAAATGGTCAATTTTTAACCCAATAACCAACCCTTGGATCCAATAGGTCTACTTTTGACCAAAAAGTCAACTTTGGTCAAAATGGTCAATTCTTGACCCAATGACCAACACATTGACCCAATAAGTCAACTTTTGATCAAAAAGTCAATTTTGGTCGAAATAGTCAATTTTTAACCTAATGACCAATCATTGACCCAATAAGTCAATCACTGACCAAAATGTCAACTTTGGTCATAATGGTCAATCCTTGACCCAAAGACCAACACACTGACCCAATAGATCGACTTTTCACAGAAAAAGTCGATTTTGGTCAAAATAGTAAATTTTTTATATAATGACCAATTATTGACCCAATAGATCAACTTTTAACCCAAAAAGTCAGCTTTGATCAAAATGGTCAATCCTTGACCCATTGACCAACCAATTGACCAAATAGGCCAACTTTTGACCAAAAAGTCAACTTTGGTCAATATGGTCAATCATTGACCCATTGACCAACTCATTGACCCTAAGGACAACTTTTGACCAAAAAGTCAATTTTGGTCAAAATTGTTAATTTTTTACCTAATGACCACCTCAATGACCCAAAAGGTCAACTTTTAACTAAAAAGTCAAATTTGGTCAAAATGGTCAATTTCTAACAAAATGACCTAAATGTCAACTTAGGTGAAAAAGGTCAACGCATGATCTAATGAGCAACCCATTGACCAAATTTTTTAACTTTTGACAAAAAAGTCAACATTGGCCAAAATGGTTAATCCTTAACCCAATGACCAACCCATAGACCAAATAGATCAACTTTTGACCAAAAGGTCAATTTTGGTCAAAATAGTCAATTTTTTACCTAATGGCCAATTATTGACCCAGTAAGCCAATCTCTGACCAAAAAGTCAACTTTGGTCAAAATGGTCAATCCTTGACCCAATGACCAACCCATTGACCCAATAGGTCAACTTTTGACCAAAAGTTAACTTTGGTCAAAATGATCAATCCTTGACTCAATGACCACCCCATTGGCTTAATAGGTCAACTTTTCACCAAAAAGATAATTTTTGTCAAAATAGTCAAAGTTTAAATTAATGACCAATTATTGACCCAATAAGACAATCTTTGACCAAAAAGTCAACTATGGTCAAAATGGTCAATCCTATACCCAATGACAACCCATTGACCCAATAGGTCAACTTTTGACCTTAAATTCAATTTTGGTCAAAATAGTCAACTTTTGACACAAATACCTCCAAGTAACCCAACAGGTCAACTTTTGACCAAAAAGTCAACTTTTGACCAAAAAGTCAACTTTGGTCAAAATGGTCAATTTTTGACCCAATGACCAACCCATTGACCAAATAGGTCAACTTTTGACTAAAAAGTCATCTTGGGTCAAAATGGTCAATTCTTCACCCAATTACCAACTCATTAACCAAATACGTCAACTTTTGACCAAAAAGTCAACTTTGGTCGCAATGGTTAATTTTGGACCCAATGACCACCCTGTTGACCCAATGGGTTAACTTTTGACGAAAAATTCAGTTTTGGTAAAATTAGAAAATTTTTAACTTGATGACAAATTATTGACCCAATAAGTCAATCTCTGACCAAAAAATCAACTTTGATCAAAATGGTCAAAGCTTGACCCAATGACAAACCCATTCACCCAATAGGTCAACTTTTGACTAAAAAGTAAATTTTTAGTGAAAATAGTCAAATTTTGACCTAATGACCACGCAATTAATCCAATATGTCAACTTTTGTCCAAAAAGTCAACATTGGTCAAAATTAACTTTTTATGACCCAATGACCAACCCATTGACCCAATATATCAAATTTTGACCAAAAAGTCATCTTTGCTATAAATGGTCAATTCTTAAACAAATCACCAACTCATTGACCAAATAGGTCAACTTTTGACCAAAAAATCAACTTTGGTCAAAATGGTCAATTTCTCACCCAATGAGTCAACTTTTGACCAAAAATTTAATTTTAGTCAAAATAATCAATTTCTGACCCAATGACCAACCCATTAACCTTACAGGTAAACTTTTGACCAAAAAATCAATTTTGGTCAAAATAATTAATTTTTTACTTAACGACCAATTATTGACCCAGTAAACTAATCTCTGACAAAAATGTCAACATTGGTCAAAATGGTCTATCCTTCACCCAATGACCAACCCATTGACCCACTAGGTCAACTTTTGACCAAAAAGTCAACTTTGGTCAAAGTGATCAATCCTTGAACAATTAATAAACCCATTGGCCTAATAGGTCAACTTTTGACCAAAATGTCAATTTTCGTCAAAATAGTCAATTTTTGAATTAATGACCAATCTCAATAAGTGAATCTCTGATCAAAAAGTCAACTTTGGTCAAAACAGTCAATCCTTGACCCAATGATAAACCCATTGACCCAATAGGTCAACTTTTGACCAAAAAGTCAATTTTGGTCAAAATAGTCAATTTTTGCTTAATGACCACCCATTGACCCAATAAGTCAACTTTTGACTTAAAAGTCAACTTTTGACTTAAAAGTCAACTTTTGACTTAAAAGTCAACTTTGGTCAAAATGGCAATTTTTTACCTAATGTCCAACCCATTGACCCAATAGATAAATTTTTGACCAAAAAGTCATCTTTGGTCAAAATGGTCAATCCTTGACACAATTACCAACTCATTTACCAAATAGGTCAACTTTTGACCAAAAAGTGAACTTTGGTCTAAATGGTCAATTTCTGACCTAATGACCACCCCGTTCACCCAATGGGTTAACTTTTGACCAAAAATTCAATTTTGGTCAAAATTGTCAATTTTTGACATATTGACCAGTTATTGACCCAATAAGTCAATCTCTGACCAAAAAGTCAACTTTGGTCACAATGGTCAATCCTTGACCCAATGACAAACCCATTTTCACAATCGGTCAACTTCTGACCAAATAGTTAATTTTGGTCAAAATAGTCAATTTTGGTTAAAATAGTCAATTTTTGACTAAATGACCACCTATTGACCCAATAGGTCACTTTTGACCAAAGGGTCAACTTTAGTCAAAATGGTCAGTTTTTGACCCAATGTCCAACCCATTGACCTAATAGATCAAATTTTGACCAAAAAGTCCGAATAAAATGGTTAATTCTTGACTCAATTACCAACTCATTGATCAAATACATCAACTTTTGACCAAAAAGACAACTTTGGTCAAAATGGTCAATTTTGGACCCAATGACCACCCCGTTCACCCAAAGGGTTAACTTTTGACAAAAAATTCAGTTTTGGTAAAAATAGTCAATTTTTAACGTGATGACCAATTATTGACCCAATAAGTCAATTTTTGACCAAAAAGTCAACTTTTGTCAAAATAGTCAATGCTTGACCCAATGACAAACCCATTCACCTAATAGGTCAGTCAACTTTTGACTAAAAAGTAAATTTTTAGTGAATATAGTCAAATTTTAACCTAATGACCACCCAATTAATCCAATATGTCAACTTTTGTCCAAAAAGTCAACTTTGGTCAAAACTGACTTTTTATGACCCAATGACCAACCCATTGACGCAATATATTAAATTTTGACCAAAAAGTCATCTTTGGAATAAATGGTCAATTCTTAAACAAATTATCAACTCATTGACCAAATAGGTAACCTTTTGACCAAAAAATCAACTTTTGTCAAAATGGTCAATTTCTGACCCAATGGGTCAACTTTTAACTAAAAATTTAATTTTGGTCAAAATAATCAATTTTGGACCTAATGACCAATTATTGACCCAATAAGTCAATCTCAGACCAAAAAGTTAACTTTAGTCAAAATGGGCAATCCTTGACCCAATGACCAACCCATTAACCCAACCGGTTAACTTTTGACCAAAAAATCAATTTTGGTCAAGATAGTTAATTTTTTACTTAACGACCAATTATTGACCCAGTAAGCCAATCTCTGACAAAAAGTCAACATTAGTCAAAATGGTCTATCCTTCACCCAATGACCAACCCATTGACCCACTAAGTCAACTTTTGACAAAAAAATTAACTTAGATCAAAATGATCAATCCTTGAACCAATGACCAAACCATTGGCCTAATAGGTCAACTTTTGACCAAAAAGTCAATTTTGTCAAAATAGTCAATTTTTGAATTAATGACCAATTATTGACCCAATAAGTCAATCTCTGACCAAAAAGTCAACTTTGGTCAAAATAGTCAATCCTTGACTTAATGATAAACCCATTGACCCAATAGGTTAACTTTTGACCAAAAAGTCAATTTTTATCAAAATAGTCAATTTTTTGACTTAATGACCACCCATTGACCCAATAAGTCAACTTTTGACATAAAAGTCAACTTTGGTCAAAATGCTCAATGTTTGACCTAATGACCAACCCACTGACCCAATAGATCAACTTTTGACTAAAAAGTCATCTTTGGTAAAAATTGTCAATCTTTGACGCAATTACCAACTCATTAACCAAATAGGTCAACTTTTGACCAAAAAATCAACTTTGGTCAAAATGGTCAATTTCTGACCTAAGGACCACCCCGTTTACCTAATGGGTTAGCTTTTGACCAAAAATTCAATTTTGGTCAAAATAGTCAATTTTTGACATATTGACCAGTTATTGACCCAGTAAGTCAATCTCTGACCAAAAAGTTAACTTTGGTCTAAATGGTTAATCCTTGACCCAATGACAAACCCATTGTCCTAATAAGTCATCTTTTTGACCAAATAGTCAATTTTGGTCAAAATAGTCAATTTTGGACCTAATGACCACCCCGTTGACTTAATGGGTTAACTTCTGACAAAAAATTCAGTTTTGGTAAAATTAGTCAATTTTTAACCTAATGACCAATTATTGACCCAATAAGTCAATCTCTGACCAAAAAGTCAACTTTGGTCAAAATGGTCAAAAAGCTTGACAGAATGACAAACCCATTCACCCAATAGGTCAACTTTTGACTAAAAAGTAAATTTTTAGTGAAAATAGTCAAATTTTGACCTAATGACCACCCAATTAATCCAATATGTCAAATTTTGTTCAAAAAGTCAACTTTTTATGACCCAATGACCAACCCATTGACCCAATATATCAAATTTTGACCAAAAAGTCATCTTTGGTATAAATGATCAATTCTTAAACAAACTACCAACTCATTGACCAAATAGGACAACTTTTGACCAAAAAATAAACCTTGGTATAAATGGTCAATTTCTGACCCAATGGGTCAACTTTTGACCAAAAATTTAATTTTGGTCAAAATAATCAATTTTTGACCTTATGACCAATTATTGACCCAAGAAGTCAATCTCTGACCAAAAAGTCAACTTTGGTCAAAATGGGCAATCCTTGACCCAATGGCCAACCCATTAACCCAACAGGTTAACTTTTGACAAAAAAATCAATTTTGGTCAAAATAGTTAATTTTTTACATAACGACCAATTATTGACCCAATAAGCCAATCTCTGACAAAAATGTCAACATTGGTCAAAATGATCTGTCCTTCACCCAATGACCAACCCATTGATCCACTAGATCAACTTTGGACCAAAAAGTCAACTTTGGTTAAAATGATCAATCCTTGACCCAATGACCAACTCATTGGCCTTATAGGTCAACTTTTGACCAAAATGTCAATTTTCGTCAAAATAGTCAATTTTGAATTAATAACCAATTATTGACCCAATAAGTCAATCTCTGACCAAAAAGTCAACTTTGGTCAAAACAATCAATCCTTGACCCAATGACAAACCCATTGACCCAATAGGTCAACTTTTGACCAAAAAGTCAATTTTGGTCAAAATAGTCAATTTTTAACTTAATGACCACCCATTGACCCAATAAGTCAACTTTTGACTTAAAAGTCAACTTTGGTTGAAATGGTCAATTTTTCACCTAATGACCAACCCATTGACACAATAGATCAATTTTTGACCAAAAAGTCATATTTGGTCAAAGTGGTCAATCCTTGACGCAATTACCATCTCAATGACCAAATAGGTCAACTTTTGACCAAAAAGTCAAGTTTGGTCAAAATGATTAATTTCTGACATAATGACCATCCCGTTCACCCAATCGGTTAACTTTTGACCAAAAATTTAATTTTGGTCAAAATAGTCAATTTTTATCATATTGACTAGTTATTGACCCAGAAAGTCAATCTCTAACAAAAAAATCAACTTTGGTCAAAATGGTCAATCCTTGACCCGATTGACAAACCCATTGTCCCAATAGGTCAACTTCTGACCAAATAGTCAATTTTGGTCAAAATAGTCAATTTTTAACTAAATGACCACCTATTTACCCAATTGGTCACTTTTGACCAAAGGGCCAACTTTGGTCAAAATCGTCAATTTTTGACCTAATGACCAACCCATTGACCTAATTGATCAAATTTTGACCAAAAAGTCAGTTAAAATGGTTAATTCTTGACCCAATTACCAACTCATTGATCAAATACGTCAACTTTTGACGAAAAAGTCAACTTTGGTCAAAATGGTCAATTTTGGACCCAATGACCATCCCGTTCACCCAAAGGGTTAACTTTTGACAAAAAAATCAGTTTTGGTAAAAATAGTTAATTTTTAACCTGATTACCAATTATTGACCCAATAAGTCAATCTCTGACCAAAAAGTCAACTTTGGTCAAAATGGTCAATGCTTGACCCAATGACAAACCCAATTACCCAAAAGGTCAACTTTTGACCTAATGACCACCCAATTAATCCAATATGTCAACATTTGTCCAAAAAGTCAACTTTGGTCAAAATAGACTTTTATGAACCAATGACCAACCGATTGACCCAATATATCAAATTTTGACAAAAAAGTCATCTTTCGTATAAATGGTCAATTCTTAAACAAATTACTAACTCATTGACCAAATAGGTTAACTTTTGACCAAAAAATCAAGTTTGGTCAAAATGGTCAATTTCTAACCTAATGGGTCAACTTTTGACTAAAAATTTAATTTTTGTCAAAATAATCAATTTTTGACCTAATGACCAATTATTGACCCAATAAGTCAATCTCTGACCAAAAAGTTAAATTTGGTCAAAAATGGGCAATTTTTGACCCAATGACCAACCCTTTAACCCAACAGGTTAACTTTTGACCAAAAAATCAATTTTGGTCAAGATAGTTAATTTTTTACTTAACGACCAATTATTGACCCACGAAGTCAATCTCTGACAAAAAAGTCAACATTGGTCAAAATGGTCTATCCTTCACCCAATGACCAACCCATTGACCTACTAGGTCAACTTTTGACCAAAAAGTCAACTTTGGTCAAAATGATCAATCCTTGTCCCAATGACCAACCCATTGGCCTAATAGATCAGCTTTTGACAAAAAAGTCAATTTTGGTCAAAATAGTCAATTTTTGAATTATTGACCAATTATTAACCCAATAAGTCAATCTCTGACCAAAATGTTAACTTTGGTCAAAAAAGTCAATCATTGACCCAATGACAAACCCATTGACCAAATTGGTCAACTTTTGACCAAAAGTCAATTTTGGTCAAAATATTCAATTTTTGACTTAATGACCACCCATTGACCCAATAAGTCAACTTTTGACTTAAAAGTCAACTTTGGTCAAAATGGTCAATTTTTGACCTAATGACCAACCCTTTGACCTAATAGATCAATTTTTGACCAAAAAGTCATCTTTGGTCAAAATGGTCAATCCTTGACGCAATTACTAACTCATTGATAAAATAGGTCAACTTTTGACCAAAAAGTCAACTTTGGTCAAAATGGTCAATTTCGACATATCGATCAGCTTATCGACCCGAAGAAGTCTATCTCCGACCAAAAAGTCAACTTTGGTCAAAATGGTTAATCCTTGACCCAATGACAAACCCATTGTCCTAATAGGTCAACTTCTGACCAAATAGTCAATTTTGGTCAAAATATTCAATTTTTGACTAAATGACCACCTATTGACCCAATAGGTCACTTTTGACCAAAGGGTCAGCTTTAGTCAAAATGGTCAATTTTTGACCCAATAACCAACCCATTGACCTAATATATCAAATTTTGACCAAAAAGTCATCTTCGGTTAAAATGGTTAATTCTTGACCCAATTACTAACTCATTGACCAAATAAGTCAACTTTTGACCAAAAAGTTAACTTTGGTCAAAATGGTCAAATTCTGACCCATTTACCACCCCGTCAATCTAATGGGATAACCTTTGACCAAAAAGTCAATTTGGTCAAAATAGCCAATTTTTGACCTAATGACCAATTATTGACCCAATAAGTCAATCTCTGACCAAAAAGTCAACTTTGGTCAAAAAGGTTAATCTTTGACCCAATGACAAACCCATTGACCCAATAGGTCAACTTTCGACCAAAAAGTCAATTTTGGCCAAAATATTCAATTTTTGAATTAATTACCACCCTTTGACCTAATATGTTAACTTTTGACAACAAAGTTAATTTTGGTCAAAATGGTCAATTTTTTACCTAATGACCAATTATTGACCCAGTAAGCCAATCTCTGACTAAAAAGTGAACTTTGGTTAAAATGGTCGATCATTGACCTAATGACCAACCCATTGACCCAATAGGCCAACTTTTGACAAAAAACTAAACTTTGGCCAAAATGATCAATCCTTAACCGAATGACCAACGCATTGGCCTAATAGGTCAACTTTAGACCAAAAAGTCAATTTTTGTTAAAATAGTCAATTTTTGAATTAATGACCAATTATTGACCCAATAAGTCGATCTCTTACCAAAAAGTCAACTTTTGTCAAAATGGTCAATCCTTGACCCAATGACAAACCTATTGACCCAACAGGTCAACTTTTGACTAAAATGTGAACTTTGGTCAAAATAGACAATTTTTGACCTAATGACCACTCATTGACCCAATATACTTTTGACCAAAAAGTCAAAAAAGGTCAAAATGGTCAATTTTTGACATAATGACCAACCCATTGACCCAATAGATCAACTTTTAACTAAATGTCATCATCGGTAAAAACGGTCAATTATTGACCCAATTACCAACTCTTGACCAAATTGGTCAACTTTTGACCAAAAAGTTAACTTTGGTCAAAATGGTCAATTTCTGACCCAATGACCATACCGTTGACTCAATGGGTCAACTTTTGACCAAAAATTTAATTTTGGTCAAAATAATCAATTTTTGACATAATGACCAATTATTTACCCAATAAGTCAATCACTGACGAAAAAGTCAACTTTGGTCAAAATGGTCAAACCTTAACCCAATAACCAACCCATTGACTCAACAGGTCAACTTTTGTCCAAAAAGTCAATTTTGGTCAAAATAGTTAAAATTTGATCTAATGACCCCCATTGACCAAATTGGTCAACTTTAATCAAAATGGTCAATTTTTGATCAAATGACCATCCCATTGACGCAATAGGTCATCTTTTGACCAAAAAGTCAACTTTAGTCAAAATGGTCAATTCTTTACACGATAACCAACGCATTGACCCAATAAGTCAACTTTTGAACAAAAAATTAATTTAGGTCAAAATTGTCAATTTTTGACCTAATGACCAATTATTGACCTTATAAATCAATATCTGACCAAAAAGTTAACTTTTGCCATAATTTTTAACAGATAAACTTTTGAACAAAAAGACAACTGTGGTAAAAAATGTAAATTCTTGATCCAATGACCAACCCACTGACCTAATAGATCGACTTTTGACGAAAAAGTCAATTTTGGTCAAAATAGTAAATTTTTGACTTATTTAACATTTATTGACCCAATAGATCAACTTTTAACAAAAAAAGTCAACTTTGGTCAAAATGGTCAAACCTTAACAAAATAACCAGCCCATTGACACAACAGGTCAACTTTTGTCCAAAAAGTCAATTTTGGTCAAAATAGTCAAATTTTGACCTAATGACCCCCATTGACCAAATAGGTTAACTTTTGATCAAAAAGTCAACTTTAGTCAAAATGGACAATTTTTGACCCAATGACCAACCCATTGACCCAATAGGTTAACTTTTGACCAAAAAGTCAACTTTAGTCAAAATGGTCAATTGTTGACCCAATGACCATTGCATTGACCCAAATAAGTCAACTTTTGAACAAAATGTTAATTTGGTTCAAAATAGTTAATTTTTGGCCTAATGACCAATTATTGACCCAATAAGCCAATCTCCGACCAAAAAGTCAACTTTGGCGATAATGGTCAATCCTTGACCCTATGACAAAACTATTAACCCAACAGATTAACTTTTGAACAAAAAGATAACTTTAGTCAAAACTATAAATCCTTGACCCAATGACCCAATAGATCGACTTTTAACGAAAAAGACAATTTTGGTCAAAATAGTAAATTTTTGACTTATTTACCAATTATTGACCTAATAGGTCAACTTTTGACCAAAAAGTCAACTTTGGTCAAAATTGTCAATCCTTTACCCACTGACCAACTCATTGACCCAGAAGGACAACTTTTGACAAAAAAGTCAATTTTGGTTAAAATTGTAAATTTTAGACCTAATGATCACCTCATTGAGCCAAAAGGTCAACTTTTGACCAAAAAGTCAAATTTTGTCAAAATGGTCAATTTCTGACACAATGACCTAAATGTCAACTTTTGTGAAAATGGTCAATCCTTGATCCAATGACCAACCCATTGACCCAATTTGTCAACTTTTGACTAAAATTCATCTATGGCGAAAATGGTTAATCTTTGATCCAATGACCAACCCATTGACCCAATAGGACAACTTTTGACCAAAAACTCAATTTTCCTCAAAATTGTCAATTTTTCTCAAAATTGTCAATTTTTGACCTAATGACCGCCTCATTGACCTGAATAGGCCAACTTTTGACCAAAAAGACAATTTTGGTCAAACTGATAAATCCTTTACCCAATGACCAACCCATTGACCCAATATGTCAACTTTTGACCAAATATTCAAATTTGGTCAAAATATTCAAGTTTTGACCAAATGACAAATTATTGACCCAGTAAATAAATCTCTGACCAAAGAGTTAACTATGGTCAAAATAGTCAATCCTTGACCTAATGACTAACCCATTGACCCAATAGGTCAAATTTTGACAAAAAAGTCTACTTTGATCAAAATGATCAATCATTGATCCAATGTCTAACCCATTGGCCTAATAGGTCCACTTTTGACCAAAAAGACAATTTTGGTCAAAATAGTTAATTTTTGAATTAATGACCAGTTATTGACCTAATAAGTCAATCTTTGACCAAAAAGTCTACTCTTGTCAAAATGGTCAATCCTTGACATTGATCTATTTACCCAACAGGACAACTTTTGACCAAAAATTCAATTTATGTCAAAATAGTCGATTTTTGACCTAATGATCACCTATTGACCCAATAGGTCAACTTTTAACCAAAAAGTCAACTCTGGTCAAAATGGTTAATTTTTCACCCAATGACCAACCCATTGACCCAATAGGTCAACTTTTGACTAAAAAGTCAACTTTGGTCAAAACGGTCAATTCTTTACCCAATTGCCAACTCATTGACCAAATAGATCAACTTTTGACCAAAAAGTCCATTTTGGTCAAAATAGGCAATTTCTGACCCAATGAGACCCCGTTAATCAAATGAGTTAACTTTTGACCAAAAATTCAAATTTGGTTAAAATAGTCAATTTTTGACCTAATGACCAATTATTGACCCAATAAGTCAATCTTTGACCCAAAAGTCAACTTTGGTCAAAATGGTCAATCCTTGACCCAATGATAAACCCATTGACCCAATATGTCAATTTTTGACGAAAAAGTCAATTTTGGTTAAAATTGTCAGTTTTTGACCTAACGACCACTCATTGACCCAATAGGTTAATTTTTCGCCAAAAAGTTAAGTTCGGCTAAAATGGTCAATTTTTGACCTAATGACCAACCCATTGACCCAATAGATCAACGTTTGACAAAAAAGTCATCTTCGGTCTAAATGGTCAATTCTTGACCCAATTACCAACTCATTGACCAAATAGGCTAACTTTTGACCAAAAAGTCAACTTTTGTAAAAATGGTCAATTTCTGGCCCAATGACCTCCCCGTTGATCCAATGGGTTAACTTTTGACAAAAAAATTAATTTTTATCAAAATAATCAAATTTTGACCTAATGACCAATTATTGACCCAATAAGTCAATCTCTGACCAAAAAGTCAACTTTGGTTAAAATGGTCAATCCTTGACCCAATGACAAACACATTGACCCAATAGGTTAACTTTTGACCAAAAAGTCAATTTTGGTAGTCAATTTTTGACTTAAAAACCACCCATTGACCCAATAAGTCAACTTTTGACTTAAAATTCAACTTTGGTCAAAATAGACAATTTTTGACCTAATGACCAACCCATTGACCCAATAGATTAATTTTTGACCAAAAATTCATCTTTGGTCAAAATGGTCAATCCTTGACGCAATTACCAACTCGTTGACCAAATAGGTTAATTTTGGACCAAAAAGTCAACTTTGCTAAAAATGGTCAATCCTTGACCTATCGACCAACCCATTGACCCAATAGGTCATCATTTGACCAAAAAGTTAATTTTGGTCAAAATAGTCAATTTATGACCTAATGACCAATTACTGACCATTAAGCCAATCGCTGATTAAAAAGTTAACTTTGATAAAAATGGTTAATTTTTGACCCAATGACAAACCCATTGACCCAATATGTCAACTTTAGACCAAAAAGTCAACTTTTGGCCAAAAAGTCAACTTTTGGCCAAAAAGTCAACTTTGTTTAAAAGGGTCAATTTCTGACCCAATGACCAACTCATTGCCCAATTAACAAATTTTGACGAAAAAGTCAACTTTGGTCAAAATGGTTAATTCTTGACCCAATCACCATCGCATTGACCCTGTAAGTCAGCTTTTGAACAAGAAGTCAATTTTGGTCAAAATAGTTAATTTTTGACCTAATGACCAATTATTGACCCAATAAGTCAACTTTGGTTAAAATGGTCAATCCTTGACCCAATGACAAACCCGTTGACCCAATAGGTGAAATTTTAACCAAAAGGTCAATTTTGGTCAAAATAGTCAAATTTTGACCCAATGACCACCATTAACCCAATAGGTCAACTTTTGACCAAAATGTCAACTTTTGTCAAAATGGACAATTTCTGACTCAATAACCACCCCGTTGACCCAATGTGTCAAATTTTGACAAAAAATTTAATTTTGGTCCAAATAATAAATTTTTGACCTAATGACCAATTATTCACCCATTAGGTCAATCTCTGACCAAAATGTCAACTTTGGTTAAAATGGTCAATCCTTAACCCAATGACCAACCCATTGACCCAATAGGTCAACTTTCGATCAAAAAGTCAACTTTGGTCAAAATGGTAAATCCTTAACCCAATGACCAACCAATTAACACAATTGGTCAACTTTTGACCAAAAAATCAATTTTGGTCAAAATAGACAATTTGTTACCTAATGACCAATTATTGACCCAGTAAGTCAATCTCTGACCAAAAAGTAAACTTTGGTCAAAATGGTCTATCCTTGACCCAATGACCAACCCATTGACCCAATAGGTCAACTTTTGACCCAATAGGTCAACTTTTGACCCAAAGGTCAACTTTGGTCAAAATGATCACTCATTGACGGAATGACTAACCCATTGGCCTAATAGGTCAACTTTTGTCCAAAAAGTCAATTTTGGTCAAAATAGTTAATTTTTGAATTAATAACTAATTATAGACCCAATAAGTCAATATCTGACCACAAAATCAATTTTGGTCAAAATGGTAAATCCTATAACCGATGACAAACCCATTGACCCAATAGGTCAACTTGTGACCAAATAGTCCATTTTGGTTAAAATAGTCATTTCTTGACATAATGAGCACCTATTGACCCAATTGGTCAACTTTTGACCGAAAATCCAACTTTGGTCAAAATGGTCAATTTTTGACCCAATGACCAACACATTGACCCAATAGGTCAACTTTTGACCAAAAAGTCAACTTTGGTCAAAATGGTCAACTCTGGGCCGAATTACCAACTCATTGACCAAATAGGTAATCTTTTCATCAGAAAGTCAACTTTGGTCAAAATGGTCAATTTCTGACACAATGACCACCTTGTTGACCCAATGGGTTAACTTTTGACTAAAAAGTCAATTTTGGTAAAAATAGATAACTTTTGACCTAATGACCAACCCATTGACCAAATAAGTCAACTTTTGACCAAAAAATCAACTTTGGTCAAAATGGTCAATTTTTGACCCAATGACCACCCCGTTAACCCAATGGGACAACTTATGATCAAAAAATAAATTTTGGTCAAAATAATCAATTTTTAACCTCTTGACCAATTCTTGACCCAATAGGTCAATCACTGACCAATAAGTCATCTTTGGTCAAAAAGGTCAATACTTGACCCAATGAACAACCCATTCACCCAAGAGGTCAACTTTTGACCAAAAAGTCAACTTTGGTCAAAATGGTCAATCCTTGACTCAATGACCAACTCATTGACCCAATAGGTCAACTTTGGTCAAAATAGTCATTTTTTAACCTAATGAACATTTATTGACCCAGTAAGCCAATCTCCGACCAAAAAGTCAACTTTGGTCAAAATAGTTAATCTTTGACCTAATGACAAACCCATTGACCAAATAGGTCAACTTTTGAACAAAAAGTCAAGTTTGGTCAAAATGGTCAATTTCTGACCCAATGGCCAACCCATTGACACAATAAGTGAACTTTTGAATAAAAAGTCAACTTTGGTCAAAATGGTCAAAACTTGACCCAATGACCAACCCATTGACCCAATAGGTCAACTTTTGACCAAAAAGTCAATTTTGGTCAAAATTTTGGTCAAAATAGTCAATTTTTGACCTAATGACCAATTATTGACCCAATAAGTCAATCTCTGACCAAAATGTCAAGTTTGGTCATAATGGTCAATCCTTGACCAAATGACAAACCCATTGACCTAATAGGTTAACATTTGACCAAAAAGTCAACTTTGGTAAAAAAGGTAAATCCTCGAGCCAAAGAGCAACACACTTGCCCAATAGATCTACTTTTCACCAAAAAGTCAATTTTGGTCAAAATAGTAAATTATTAACTTAATGACCAATTATTGACCCAATAGGTCAAGTTTTGACCAAAAAATCAACTTTGTTCAAAATGGTTAATCCTTGACCCATTGACCAAATAGCTCAACTTTTGACCAAAAAGTCAACTTTGGTCAAAATGGTTAATCCTTGACCCAATGACCAACTCATTGCCCAAAAGGTCAACTTTTGACTAAAAAGACAATTTTGCTTAAAATTGTCAATTTTTGACCTATTGACCGCCTCATTGACCTAAATAGATCAACTTTTGACCAAAAAGTCAACTTTGGTAATATTCAATTTTTGACCTAATGACCAATTATTGACCTAATAAGCCAATCTCTGACCAAAAAGACAACTTTGGTCAAAATGGTCAATCCTTGACCCAATGACCAACACATTGACCCAATAGGTTAACTTTTGACCAAAAAGACAACTTTGCTCAAAATGATCAATCCTTGACCCAATGACCAACCCATTGGCTAATAAGTCAACTTTTAACCAAGAAGACAATATTAGTCAAAATATTCAATGTTTGAAGTAATGCCAATTAATTACCCAATAAGTCAATCTCTGACAAAAAAGTCAACTTTGGTCAAAATGGTCAATCATTGACCCAATGACAAACTCATTGACCCAATGACAAACCCATTGACCCAATAGGTTAACTTTTGACCGAAAAGTCAACTTTGGTCAGAATGGTCAATTTTTGACCCAATGACCAACCCATTGACCCAATAGGTCAACTTTTGACTAAAAAGTCTTCTTGGGTCAAAATGTTCAATTGACCCAATTACAAACGCATTGACCAAATATGTCAACTTTTGACGAAAAAGTCAACTTTGGTCTAATTGGTCAATTTCGGACTCAATGACCACCTCGTTGACCCAATAGGTTAACTTTTGACAAAAAATTCAATTTTGGTCAAACTAGTCAATTTTTTACCTAAAGACTAATTATTGACCCAATAAGTCAATCTCTGACCAAAAAGTTAACTTTGGTCAAAATGGTCAATGCTTGCCCCAATAGGTCAACTTTTGACCAAAAATTCAATTTTTGTCAAAATAAACAATTTTTGACCTAATGACCACCCATTAATCCAATAGGTCAACATTTAACCAAAAAGTCAACTTTGGTCAAAATGGTCATTTTTTGACCCAACGATCAACCCATTGACCCAATAGATCAAATTTTGACCAAAAGTTATCTTCGGTATAACTGGTCAATTCTTAAAGCAATTACCAACTCATTGACCAAAGTCAACTTTTGACCAAAAAGTCAACTTTGGTCAAAATTGTTAATTTCTTACCCAATGACCACCCCGTTGACCCAATGGGTCAAGTTTTGACCAAAATTAAATTTTGGTCAAAATAATCAAATTTTGACCTAATGACCAATTTATGACCCAATAAGTTAATCTCTGACCAAAAAGTTAACATTGGTCGAAATGGTCAATCCTTGACCCAATCACCAACCCGTTGACCCAATAGGATAACTTTTGACAAAAAAGACAACTTTGGTCAAAATGGGCAATCCTTGACCCAATGACCAACCCATTAAAGCAACAGGTTAACTTTTGACCAAAAAATCAATTTTGGTCAAAATAGTCAATTTTTGACCAAATGACCAATTATTGACCCACTAAGCCAATCTCTGACCAAAAAGTCGACTTTGGTCAAAATGGCCAATCCTTGACCCAATGACAAACACATTAACCCAATAGGTCAACTTTTGACGAAAAAGATAATTTTGGTCAAAATAATCATTTGATCTAATGACCACCCATCTACCTAATCGGTCAACTTTTTGCCAAAAAGTCAACTTTGGTCAAAATGGTCAATTTTTTATCCAATGACCAACCCATTGACCAAATAGATCAACTTTTGACTAAAAAGTCATCTTCGGACAAAATGGTCAATTTCTAACCCAACGACCACCCCGTTGACCCAATGGGTCAACTTTTGACAAAAAATTTAATTTATGTCAAAATAATCAATTTTTGACCTAAGGACCATTTGTTGACCCAATAAGTAAATCTCTGACCAAAAAGTCAACTTTGGTCAAAATGGTCAATCCTTGACCCAATGACCAACCCATTGACCCAATAGGTCAACTTTTGACCAAAAAGTCAACTTTGGTCAAAATGGTCAATCCTTGACCCAAAGACCAACTTATTGACCCAATACGTAATCTTTTGACCAAAAAGACAATTTTGGTCAAAATAGTCATTTTCTGACCTAATGACAAATTATTGACCCAATAAGTGAATCTCTGAATAAAAAGTTAACTTTGGTCAAAATGGTTAATCTTTGACCCAATGACAAACCGATTGACCCAAAAGGTCAACTTTTGACCAAAAAGTCAGCTTTGGTCGAAATGGTCAATTTCTGACCCAATGACCAACCCATTGACCCAATAGGTGAACTTTGGGCAAAAAAGTCAACTTTGGTCAAAATGGTCAAACTTTGACCCAGTGACCAACCCATTGTCCCAATAGGTCAACTTTTGACCAAAAAGTCGATTTTGGTCAAGATAGTCAAATTTTGACCTAATGACCATTTATTGACCCAGTAAGCCAATCTCTAACCAAAAAGTCAACTTTGGTCAAAATGGTTAATCCTTGACCCAATGACCAACCGATTGACCCAATAGGTCAACTTTTAACCAAAAAGTCAACTTTGGTCAAAATGGTCAAGCCTAGACCTAATGACCAACCCATTGACCCAATAGGTCAACTTTTGACCAAAAAGTCAATTTTGGTCAAAATAGTCAATTTTTTACCTAATGACCAATTATTGACCCAATAAGCAAATCCCTGGCCAAAAAAGGCAACTTTGGTCAAAATGGTTGATCTTTGACCCTAAGTCAAACCCATTGACCCAATAGGTCAACTTTTGACCAAAAGGTCAACTTTAGACAAAATGATCAATTTCTAACCCCTTGACAAACCCTTTGACCCAATAGGTCAACTTTTGACCAAAAAGTCAACTTTGGTCAAAATGATGAAACCTTGACTCAATGACCAACCCATTGACCCATTAGGTCAACTTTTGACCAAAAAGTCAATTTTGGTCAAAATAGTCTAATTTTGACCTAATGACCACCCAATGACCAAATAGTTCAACTTGTGACCAAAAAGTCAACTTTGGTTTAAATGGTCAATTTTTGACCCAATGACCAACCCATTGACCCAATAAGTCAACTTTTGACCGAAAAGTCAACTTTTGTCAAAATGCTCAATTACTGACCCAATGACCAACGCATCGATCCAATAAGTTAACTTTTGAACAAAAAAGTCAATTTGGGTAAAAATAGTCATTTTTTGACCTAATGACCAATTATTGACCCAGTAAGTCAATCTCTGACCAAAAATTTAACTTTGGTCAAAATGGTCAATCCTTGACCCAATAGCCAACCCATTGACCTTATAGGTTAACTTTCGGCCAAAAAAGTCATCTTTGGTAAAAATGGTCAATTCTTGGTCCAATTACCAGCTCATTGACCAAATATGTCAACTTTTAACCAAAAAGTCAACTTTGGTTAAAATGGTCAATTTCTGACTCAATGACCACCTCGTTGACCCAATAGGATAAGTTTTTATAAAAAATTAAATTTTGGTCAAAATAAGGTTAACTTTTGAACAAAAAGTCATCTTTGGTAAAAATGGTCAATTTCTGACCCACTGAACAACCCATTGGCCGAATTGATCAACTTTTGACCAAAAAGTCAAATTTGGTCAAAATAGTCAATTTTGAATTAATGACCAATTATTGACCCAATAAGTAAATCTCTGACCAAAAAGTCAACTTTGTTCAAAATGTTCAATCCTTGACCAAATGAGAAACTCATTAATCCAATTGGTCAACTTTTGAACAAAAAATTAATTTTGGTCAAAATAGTCAATTTTTGACCTAATGACCACCCATTGACCCAATAGGTTAACTTTTGACTAAAAAGTCAACTTTGGTCAAAATGTCAATTTTTTTACCAAAAAGTAAACTTTGGTTAAAATGGTCAATTTCTAGCCCAATGACCACCACGTTAACCCAATGAGTCAACTTTTGAAAAAAATTTAATTTTGGTCAAAATAATCAATTTTGGTCAAAATAATCAATTTTTGTCAAAATAATCAATTTTTGAAGTAATGGCCAATTATTGACCCAGTAAGTCAATTTCTGAACAAAAAGTCAACTATGGTCAAAGTGGTCAATCCTCTAACCAATGACCAACTCATTGACCCAATATGTCAACTTTTGACCAAAAGGTCAATTTTGGTCAGAATAGTCAATTTTTGACCTAATGACCAATTATTGACCCAATGACAAACCCAATATCTAATAGGTCAACTTTTGACCAAAAAGACAATTTTGGTCAAAATAGTAAATTTTTGATCTAATGACACCCATTGACACAAAATGTCAACTTTTGACCTAAAAGTGAACTTTGGTCAAAATGTTCAATTTTTGAACCAATGACTAACTCATTGACCCAATAGATCAACTTTTGACCAAAATGTCATCTTCGGTCAAAGTTGTCAATTCTTGACCCAAATACCAACTCATTTACCAAATAGGTCAACTTTTTACCAAAAAGTCAACTTTGGTCAAAATGATCAATTTCTAACCCAATGGGTCTACTTTTGACCAAAAAATTACTTTTGGTAAAAGTAATCAATTTTTGACCTAAGACCAATTATTGACCCAATAAGTCAATCACTGACCAAAAAGTCAACTTTGGTCAGAATGGTCAATCCTTGACCCAATGACCAACCCACTGTCCCAGTAGGTCAACTTTTGACCAAAAAGTTAACTTTGATCAAAATTGTCAATCCTTGACCCAATGACCAACCCATTGACCCAATAGGTCATCTTTTGACCAAAAAGTTAACTTTGGTCAAAATATTCAATTTTTGACCTAATGACCAATTATTGACCCAGTAAGCCAATCACTGACCAAAAAGTAAACTTTGGTCAAAATGGTTAATCTTTGACCCAATGACAAACCCATAGACCCAATAGGTCAACTTTTGACCAAAAAGTTAACTTTGGTCAAAATGGTCAATTTCTGACCTAATGACCAACCCATTGACCCAATAGGTGAACTTTTGACTAAAAAAGTCAACTTTGGTCAAAATGGTCAAACCATAACCCAATGACAATCACATTGTCCCAATAGGTCAACTTTTGACAAAAAAGTCAATTTTGGTCAAAATAGTTAAATTTTGACATAATGACCACCCATTGACCAAATAGGTCAACTTTTGACCAAAAAGTCAACTTTGGTCAAAATGGTCAATCTTTGCCCCAATGACCAACACATTGATCCAATATGTCTATCTTTGACCAATAAGTAAACTTTGGTCAAAATGGTCAATTCTTGACCCAAAGACCAACGCATTGACCCAGTAAGTTAACATTTGATCAAAAACTCTATTTTGGTCGAAATAGTCAATTTTTAACCTAATGACCAATCATTGACCCAATAATTCAATCACTGACCAAAATGTCAACTTTGGTTATAATGGTCAATCCTTAACCCAAAGACCAACACACTGACCCATTAAATCGACTTTTCACAAAAAGTCAATTTTGGTCAAAATAGTAAATGTTTTACTTAATGACCAATTATTGACCCAATAGGTCAACTTTTGTCCAAAAAGTCAACTTTGGTCAAAATGGTCAATCCTTGACCCATTGACCAACCCATTGACCAAATAGGTCAACTTTTGACCAAAATGTCAACTTTGGTTAAAATGGTCAATTCTTGATCCAATGACCAACTCATTGACCCAAAAGGACAACTTTTGACCAAAAAGTCAATCTTGGTCAAAATTGTCAATTTTTTTACTTAATGACCACCTCATTGACACAAAAGGTTAACTTTTTACCAAAAAGCCAAATTTGGTCAAAATGGTTAATTTCTGACACAATGACCTAAATGTCAACTTTGATGAAAAAGGTAAATCCTTGATCTAAAGAGCAACCCATAAACCAAATTTGTCAACTTTTGACAAAAATGTCAACTTTGGCCAAAATGGTTAATCCTTAACCCAATGACCAACCCATTGACCAAATAGATCAACTTTTGACCAAAAAGTTAATTTTGGTCAAAATAGTCAATTTTTTACCTAATGACTAATTAGTGACCAGGTAAGCCAATCTCTGACCAAAAAGTCAACTTTGGTAAAATGGTCAATCCTTGACCCAATGACCAACCCATTGACCTAATAGGTCAACTTTTGATTAAAAAGTTAACTTTGGTCAAAATGATCAATCCTTGACTCAATGGCCATCCCATTGGTGTAATAGGTCAACTTTTCACCAAAAAGACAATATTGCTCAAAATAGTCAATGTTTAAATTAATGACCAATTATTGACCCAATAAGTCAATCTCTGACAAAAAAGTTAACTATGGTCAAAATGGTCAATCCTTGACCCAATGACAAACCCATTGACTCAATAGGTCAACTTTTGACCATAAATTTAATTTTGGTCAAAAAAAGTTAATTTTTGACCTAAATAGGACCAATTGACCCAACATGTCAACTTTTGACCAAAAAGTCAACTTTGGACAAAATGGTCAATTTTTGACCCAATGACCCAATAGGTCAACTTTTGACTAAAAAGTCATCTTGGGTCAAAATGGTTAATTCTTGGCCCAATAACCAACTCATTGACCAAGTATGTCAACTTTTGACCAAAAAGTCAACTTTAGTCAAAATGGTCTATTTTGGACCCAATGACCACCCCGTTGACCAAATAAGTTACCCAATAAGTCAATTTTTAACCTGATGACCAATTATTGACCCAATAAGTCAATCTCTGACCAAAAAGTCAACTTTGGTCAAAATGGTCAATGCTTGACCCAATGACAAACCCATTCACCCAATAGGTCAACTTTTGACTAAAGAGTAAATTTTTGGTGAAAATAGTTAAATTTTGACCTAATGACCACCCAATTAATCCAATATGTCAACTTTTGTCCAAGACGTCAACTTTTGTCAAAATGGTCATTTTTTGACCAAATGACCAACCCATTGACCCAATTTATCAAATTTTGACCAAAAAGTCATCTTTGGTATAAATGGTCATTTCTTAAACAAATTACCAACTCATTGACTAAATAGGTCAACTTTTGACCAAAAAATCAACTTTTGACAAAATGGTCAATTTCTGACCCAAAGGGTCAACTTTTCGCCAAAAAATCAATTTTGGTCAAAATAATCAATTTTTGACCTAATGACCAATTATTTACCCAATAAGTCAATCTCTGACTAAAAAGTCAACTTTGGTCAAAATGGGCAATCCATGACCTAATGACCAACCCATTAACCCAACAGGTTAACTTTTGACCAAAAAATCAATTTTGGTCAAAAAAGACAATTTTTGACCTAACGACCAATAATAGACCCTGTATGCCAATCTCTAACCAAAAAGTCAACATTGGTCAAAATGGTCTATCTTTCACCCAATGACCAACCCATTGACCCACTAGGTCAACTTTTGACCAAAAAGTCAACTTTGGTCAAAATGATCAATCCTTGACCAAATGACCAACCCATTGGCCTAATAGGTCAACTGTTGACCAAAAAGTCAATTTTCGTCAAAATACTCAATTTTCGAATTAATGACCAAAAAGTCAATTTTCGTCAAAATACCCAATATGTCAATCTCTGACCAAAAAGTCAACTTTGTTCAAAATAGTCAATGCTTGACCCAATGACTAATCCATTGACCCAATAGGTCAACTTTTGACCAAAAAGTCAATTTTGGACAAAATTGTCAATTTTTGACTTAATGACCACCCATGACCCAACAGGTCAACTTTTGACCAAAAAGTCGACTTTGGTCAAAAAAGTCAATTTATAACCTAATGACAAACCCATTGACCCAATATATCAATTTTTTACCAAAAAGTCATCTTTGGTCAAAATGGTCAATTGTTGACGCAATTACCACCTCAATGACCAAATAGATAACTTTTGACCAAAAAGTCCACTTTGGTCAAAATTGTCAATTTCTGACCCAATGACCACCCCATTCACCCAATGGGTTAACATTTCACCAAAAATTCAATTTTGGTCAAAATAATCAATTTTTGACTTATTGACCAGTTATTGACCGAGTAAGTCAATCTCTGACCAAAAAAATCAACTTTGGTCAAAATGGTCAACCCTTGACCCAACGACAAACCCATTGCCCAATATGTCAACTTTTGACGAAAAAGACAATTTTGGTCAAAATAGTCAAATTTTTACCTAATGACCACCCATAGACACAATAGGTCAACTTTTGACCAAAAACTCAACCTTGGTCAAAATGGTTAATTTTTTACCCATTGACCTACTCATTGACCCAATAGATCAACTTTTGACCAAAATGTTATCTTCGGTCAAAATGGTGAATTCTTCACCCAATTACCAACTCATTGACCAAATAGGTCAACTTTTGATCAAAAAGTCAACTTTGGTTAAAATGGTCAATTTTTGACCCAATGACCACCCCGTTATCCAATGGGTCAACTTTTGACCAAAAAATTAATTTTGGTCAAAATAATTAATTTTAGACCTAATGACCAATTATTGAACCAATAAGTCAACTTTGGTTAAAATGGTCAATACTTGACCCAGTGACCAACCCATTGACCCAAGAGGTCAACATTTGACCAAAAAGTCAACTTTGGTCAAAATGGTTAATCCTTAACCCAATAACCAACTCATTGACCCAATAGGTCATCAGTTGACCAAAAAGTGAACTTTGGTCAAAATAGTCATTTTTTGACCTAATGAACAATTATTGGCCCAATAAGCCAATCTCAGACCAAAAAGTCAACTTTGGTCAAATTAGTTAATCTTTGACCCAATAACAAATCCATTGACCAAATAGGTCAACTTTTGAATAAAAAGTCAAGTTTGGTCAAATTGGTCAATTTCTGACCCAATGGCTAACACATTGACCCAATATGTGAACTTTTGACTAAAAAGCCAACTTTGGTCAAAATGGTCAAACCTTGACCCAATGACCAACCCATTGACCGAATAGGTCAAATTTTGACCAAAATGTCAATTTTGGTCAAAATAGTCAATTTTTGACCTAATGACCAATTATTGACCCAATAGGTCAATCTCTGACCAAAATGTCAACTTTGGTCATAATGGTTAATCATTGACCAATGACAAACCCATTGACCCAATAGGTCTACTTTTCACCAAAAAGTCAATTTTGGTCAAAAAGATAAATATTTGACTTAACGATTAATTATTGACCCAATAGGTGAACTTTTGACTAAAAAGTCAACTTTGGCCAAAATGGTCAATCTTTGACCCATTGACCAAATAGGTCAACTTTTGACCAAAAGTCAACTTCGGTAAAAAATGTTAATCCTCGACCCAATGACCAACTCATTGACCGAAAATGTCAACTTTTGACCAAAAAGACAATTTTGCTTAAAAATGTCAATTTTTGACCTATTAACTGCTTCATTGACCTAAATAGGTCAACTTTTGACCAAAAAGACAACTTTGGTCAAAATGGTCAATCCTTGACCTAATGACAAACTAATTTTCCCAATAGGTCAACTTTTGACCAAAAAGTCTATTTTGGTCAAAATAGTCAATTTTTAACCTAATGACCAATTATTGACCCAATAAGCCAATCTCTGACTAAAAAGTCAACTTTTGTCAAAATGGTCAATCCTTGGCCCAATGACCAATACATTGACCCAATAAGTCAACTTTTGACCAAAAAGTCTACTTTGCTCAAAATGATCAACCCATTGGCCTAATAAGTCAACTTTTGACCAAAAAGATAATTTTGTTCAAAATAGTCAATGTTTGAATTAATGACCAATTATTGACCCAATAAGTCAATCTCTAACAAAAAAGTCAACTTTGGTACAAAAGGTCAATCATTGACCCAATGAAAAACCCATTGACCCAAAAGGTCAACTTTTGACCAAAAAGTCAACTTTGGTCAAAATGGTTAATTTTTGACCCAATGACCAACCCATTGGCCCAATAGGTTAACTTTTAACTAAAAAGTCATCTTAGGTCAAAATGGTCAGTGGACCCAATTACAAACGCATTGACCAAATATGTCAACTTTTGACCAAAAAGTCAACTTTGGTTAAAATGGTCAATTTCGGACCCAATGACCACCTCGTTGACCCAATAGGTTTGCTTTTGAATAAAAATTCAATTTTGGTCAAACTAGTCAATTTTTTACCTAATGACCAATTATTGACCCAATAAGTCAATCTCTGACAAAAAAGTCAACTTTAGTCAAAATGGTCAATGCTTGCCCCAATAGGTCAACTTTTGACCAAAAATTCAATTTTGGTCAAAATAGTCAATTTTTGACCTAATGACCACCCATTAATCCAATAGGTCAACTTTTGACCAAAAAGTTAACTTTGGTCAAAATGGTCATTTTTTGACCCAATGATCAACCCATTGACCCAATTCTTAAACTAATTACCAACTCATTGACCAAATAGGTCAACTTTTGACCAAAAAGTCAACGTTGGTCAAAATTGTCAATTTCTGACCCAATGACCACCCCGTTGACCCAATAGTTCAACTTTTGACCAAAAATTAAATTTTGGTCAAAATAATCATTTTTTAACCTATTGACCAATTATTGACACAATAAGTCAATCTATGTCCAAAAAGACAACATTGGTCAAAATGGTCAATTCTTGACCCAATGACCAACCCATTGACCCAATAAGTTAACTTTTGACCAAAAAGTCAACTTTGGTCAAAATGGGCAATCTTTGACCCAATGACCAACCCATTAACCCAACAGATCAACTTTTGACCAAAAAATCAATTTTGGTCAAAATAGACAATTTTTAACCTAATGACCAATTATTGACCCAGTAGGCCAATCTCTGACCAAAAAGTCAACTTTAGTCAAAATGGCCAATCCTTGACCCGATGACAAACCCATCGAATCCAATAAGTCAACTTCGATGAAAAAGTCAATTTTGGTTAAAATAATGCCTGACCTAATAACCACCCATTGACCCAATAGGTCAACTTTTAGCCAAAAAGTCAACTTTGGTCAAAATGCTCAATTTTTGACCCAATGATCAACCCATTGACCCAATAGATCAGCTTTTGACCAAAAAGTCTTCTTCGGTCAAAATGGTCAATTTCTAACCCAACGACCAATCCTATCGACCCAATCGGGTCAACTTTCGACAAAAAATTTAATTTATGTCAAAATAATCAATTTTTCGACCAAAGGACCATTTGTCGACCCAATAAGTCAATCTTCGACCAAAAAGTCAACTTTGGTCAAAATGGTCAATCCTCGACCTAATGACCAACCCATTGACTCTAATAAGTCAACTTTCGACCACAAAAGTCGACTTTGGTAAAATATGGTCAATCCTTGACCCAATGACCAACCCATTGACCTAATAGGTCATCTTTTGACCAAAAGACAATTTTGGTCAAAATAGTCAATTTCTGACCTAAACACCAATTATTGACCCAATAAGCCAATCTCTGAACAAAAAGTTCACTTTGGTCAAAATGGTTAATCTTTGACCCAATGACAAACTCATTGATCAAATAGGCCAACTTTTGACGAAAGAATCAGCTTTGGTCAAAATGATTAATTTCTGACCAACCCATTGACCCAATAGGTGAACTTTGGATAAAAAAGTCAACTTTGGTCAAGGAGGTCAACATTGACCCAACGACCAACCTATTGTCCCAATAGGTCAACTTTTGACCAAAAAGTCAATTTTGGTCAAAATAGTCAAATTTTGACCTAATGACCATTTATTGACCCAGTAAGCCAATCTCTGACCAAAAAGTTAACTTTGGTCAAAATGGTTAATCCTTGAGCCAATGACCAACCCATTGACCCAATAGGACAACTTTTAACCAAAAAGTCAGCTTTGATCAAAATGGTGAATCGTAGACCTAATGACCGGCCCATTGACCCAATAGGTCAACTTTTGAACAAAAAGTCAATTTTGGTCAAAATAGTTAATTTTTGACCAAATGACCAATTATTGACCCAATAAGTCAATTTCTGACCAAAAAGTCAACTTTGGTCAAAATGATTGACCCTTGAACCAATGTCCAACCCATTAACTCAATAGGTCAACTTTTGACCAAAAGGATAATTTTGATCAAAATAGTCAATTTTTAACCTAATGACCAATTATTGACCCAATAAGTCAATGTCTGATCAAAAAGTCAACTTTGGTCAAAATTGTCAACCCTAGACCCAAAGATAAACCCATTGACACAATATGTAACCTTTTGACCAAAAAGTCAACTTTGGACAAACTAGTCAATTTTTAACCCAATGACCAACTCATTAACCCAATAGATCAACTTTTGACCAAAATGTCATCTTCGGTCAAAATGGTCATTTCTTGACCTAATTACCAACTCATCGACCAAACAGTCAACTTTCGACCAAAAAGTCAACTTCGGTCAAAATGGTCGATTTCTAACCCAACTAAGTCAACTTTCGACCAAAAATTACTTTTCGTAAAATAATCAATTTTTGACCTATGACCAATTATTGACCCAATAAGTCAATCAGTGACCAAAAAGTCAACTTTGGTTAAAATGGTCAATCCTTGACCCAATAACCTACCCATTGTCCCAATAGGTCAACTTTGACCAAAAAGTCAACTTTGATCAAAATGGTCAATCCTTGACCCAATGACCAACCATTGACCCAAAAGGTCATCTTTTGACCAAAAAGTCAACTTTGGTCAAAATATTCAATTTTTGACTTAATGACCAATTATTGACCTAGCAAGCCAATTACTGACCAAAAAGTCAACTTTAGTCAAAATGGTTAATCTTCGACCTAATGAAAACCCATCGATCTAATAAGTCAACTTTCGACCAAAAAGTTAACTTCGGTCAAAATGGTCAATTTCTCGACCTAATGACCAACCCATCAATCTAACAGTGAACTTTTGATTAAAAAAGTCAACTTTGATCAAAATGTTCAAACCTTGACCCAATGACCAAACCATTGACCCAATGGTCAACATTTGACCAAAAAGTCAATTTTGGTCAAAATAGTTCAATTTTGACCTAATGACCACCCGTTGACCAAATAGGACAACTTTCACCAAAAAGTCAACTTTGCTCAAAATGGTCAATTTTCGACCTAATAACCAACCCTTGGAACCAATTGGTCTACTTTTGACCAAAAAGTCAACTTTGGTTAAAATGGTCAATTCTTGACCCAATGACCAACGCATTGACCCAGTAAGTCAACTTTTAATCAAAAAGTCAATTTTGGTCGAAGTAGTCAATTTTTAACCTAATGACCAATCATTGACCCAATAAGTCAATCACTGACCAAAATGTTAACTTCGTCATAATGGTCAATCTTCGACCTAAAGACCAACACATCAATCTAATAGATCGACTTTTCACAAAAAAGTCAATTTTGGTCAAAATAGTAATTTTTTTACTTAATGACCAATTATTGACCTACTAGGTCAAATTTTGACCAAAAAGTCAACTTTGATCAAAACGGTCAATCCTTGACCCATTGACCAACCAATTGACCAAAGTCAACTTTTAACCAAAAAGCCAACTTTGGTCAAAATGGTCAATCCTTGACCCATTGACCAACTCATTGACCCAAAGGATAACTTTTGACCAAAAAGCCAATTTTGGTCAAAATTGTCAATTTTTTACCTAATGACCACCTCATTTACCCAAAATGTCAACATTTTACAAAAAGTCAAATTTGGTAAAAATGGTCAATTTTTGACAAAATGAGCAAAATGTCAACTTTGGTGAAAAAGGTCAATCCTTAATTTAATGAGAAACCCATTGACCAAATTTGTCAACTTTTAACAAAAATGTCAACATTGGCTAAAATGGTTAATCCTTAACTCAATGACCTACCCATAGACCAAATAGATCAACTTTTGACCAAAAAGTCAATTTTGGTCAAAATAGTCAATTTTTGACCTAATGACCAATTATTGACTAGGTAAGCCAATCTCTGACAAAAAAGTCAACTTTGGTCAAAATGGCCAATCCTTGACCCAATGACCACCTCATTGACCCAATAAGTCAATCTCTGACCAAAAAGTCAACCATTGTCAAAATGGTCAATCCTTTACCCAATAACAAACCCATTGACCCAACAGGTCAACTTTTGACCTTAAATTCAATTTTGGTCAAAATAGTCAATTTTTGACCTAAATACCACCAATTCACCAAACAGGTCAACTTTCAACCAAAAAGTCGACTTTGGTCAAAATGGTCAATTTTCAATCTAATGACTAACCCATCGACCTATACAGTCAACATTCGACAAAAAGTCATCTTGGTCAAAATGGTCAATCTCGACCCAATTACCAACTCATCGACCAAATACGGTCAACTTTAACCAAAAGTCAAATTTGGTCAAAATGGTTAATTTCGACCCAATGACCAATCCGTCGATCTAATAGGTCAATCTTCGACAAAAAATTCAGTTTTGTTAAAAATAGCTAATTTTTAACCTGATGACTAATTATTGACCCAATAAGTCAATCTCTGACCAAAAAGTCAACTTTGGTCAAAATGGTCAATGCTTGACCCATTAAAAAACCCATACACCCAATAAGTCAGCTTTTGACTAAAAAGTAAATTTTTAGTGAAAATACTCAAATTTTGACCAAATGACCACCCAATTAATCCAATATGTCAACTTTTGTCCAAAAAGTCAACTTTGGTAAAAATTGACTTTTTATGACCCAACGACCAACCCATTGACCCAATATATCAAATTTTGACCAAAAAGTCATCTTTGGTATAAAATGGTCAATTCTTAAACAAATTACCAACTCATCGACCAAATAGGTCAACTTTTGACCAAAAAATCAACTTTGGTCAAAATGATCAATTTCTGACCCAATGGGTCAACTTTTGACCAAAAATATAGTTTTGGTCAAATTAATCAATTTTTGACCTAATGACCAATTATTAACTCAATAAGTCAATCTCTGACCAAAAAGTCAACTTTGGTCAAAATGGGCAATCCTTGACCCAATGACCAACCCATTAACCCAATAGGTCACTTTTGACCAAAGGGTCAACTTTGGTCAAAATGGTCAATTTTTGACCCAATGACCAACCCATTGACCTAATAGATCAAATTTTGACCAAAATGTCATCTTCGGTTAAAATGGTTAATTCTTCACCCAATTTCCAACTCATTGACCAAATAAATTAACTTTTGACCAAAAAATACAACTTTGGTCAAAATGGTCAATTTCTGACCCATTTACCACTTCCGCTGATCTCACATGGGATAACTTTCGACCAAAAAGTCAATTTCGTCAAAATAGTCAATTCGATCTAATGACCAATTATCGACCCAATAAGTCAATCTCTCGACTAAAAAGTCAACTTTGGTCAAAATGGTTAATCTCGACCTAATGACAAACCCATCGACCTAACAGTCAACATTCGACCAAAAGTCAACTTTGGCCAAAATAATCAATTCTCGACTTAATGACCACCCATCGATCCAAGTAATCACCTAATAAGTTAATTTTGGTCAAAATAGTCAATTTTTGACATAATGACCAATTATCTCGTCAATCTTTCGACCAAAAAGTCAATTTTGGTCAAAATAGTCAATTTCGACCTAATGACCAACTCATCGACCTAATCAGTTAACTTTCACCAAAAAGTTAACTTTGTTCAAAATATTCAATTTCGACCCAATGACTAACCCATTTGACCCAATATGTCAACTTTCGACCAAAAAGTCAATTTTCGTCAAAATATCAATTTTTAACCTAAAGACCAACTCATCGAACAAATAAGTCAATCTTCGACCAAAAAGTCAACTTTGGTCAAAATGGTCAATCTTCGACCCAATGACCAACCCATTGACCAAATATGATAATTTTTGACCAAAAAGTTAACTTTGGTCAAAATGATCAATCCTTGTTCGAATGACCAGCCCATTGACCTAATAGAACAGCTTTTGACCAAAAAGTCAATTTGGTCAAAATAGTCAATTTTTGACTTAATGACCAAATCATCGACCCAATAAGTCAACCTCCGACCAAAATACGTCAACTTGTCAAAATGGCCAATCCTTCGAGCCAATGACAAACCCTTCGAATATGTTAACATCTCGACCAAATAGTCAAATTTGGTCAAAATAATCAATTTTTGACTTTATGACCACCCATTGACCCAATAGGTCAACTTTTGACCAAAAAGTCAACTTTGGTCAAAATGGTCAATTTTTTACCCAAGGACCAAACCCTTAACCCAATAGGTCAACTTTTGACCAAAAAGTCATTTTTGCTCAAAATGGTCAATTCTTGACCCAATTAACAACTCATTGACCAAATAGGTCAACTTTCCACCAAAAAGTCTACTTTGGCCAAAATGGTCAATTTCTGACCCAATGACCACCCCATTCAACCAATGGGTTAACTTTTGACAAAAAATTCAATTTTGATCAAAATAGTCAATTTTGACTTAATCACCAATTATCGACCCAATAAGTTAATCTCTCGACCAAAAAGTCAACTTTAGTCAAAATGGTCAATCCTCGATCCAAGACAAGCCCATCAATCTAATCAGATTACTTTCACCAAAAAATCAATTTTGGTTAAAATAATCAATTTTCGACCTAATGACCACCCATCAATCTAATAAGTCAACTTTTGGCCAAAAAGTCAACTTTGGTAAAAATGGTCAATTTTCGACTCAATGACCAACCCATTGACCCAATAGGTCAACTTTTGACACAAAAATTCATATTTGATCAAAATGGTCAATTCATGACCAAATTACCTACCAATTGACTAGAAAGGTCAAAATTTTGACCAAAAAGTCAACTTTGGTCAAAATGGTTAATTTCTAACCCAATGACCTCCACGTTGACCCAATGAGTTAACTTTTGACCAAAAAAGCAATTTTGGTCAAAATAGTGAATTTTTGACCTAATGACCAATTATTGACCCAATAATTCAATCTCATACCAAAAAGTCAATTTTGAGCTAATTACCAACTATTGACCCAAAGACAAACCCATTGATCAAATAGGTCAACTTTTGACCAAAAAGCAAATTTTGGTTAAAATATTCAATTTTTGACTTAATGACCACCCATTAACCCAATAGAAAAACTTTTGACAAGAAAGTCAACTTTGGTTAAAATTGTCTATTTTTTACTCAATGTCCAAATCTATCAATCTAATAGATCAAATTTTAACTAAAAGTCATCTTCGCGTCAAAATGGTCAATTCTCGACCCAATTACCAACTCATCGACCAAATAGGTCAACTTTGGCCCAAAAAGTTAAGTTTGGTCAAGATGGTCAATTTCTGACCCAATGACCACCCCGTTAACCCAATGGGTCAACTTTTGACAAAAAATTTAATTTTGCTCAAAATATCCAATTCTTGACCTAATGACTAAAATAGTCAATTTTGAAATTAATGGCCAATTATTGACACAATAAGTCAATCTCTGACCAAAAAGTCAACTTTAGTCAAAATGGTTAATCTTTGACCGAATGACAAACCCATTGACACAAAAGGTCAAATTTTGACCAACAAGTCAATTTTGGTCAAAATAATCAATTTTTGACTAAATGACCAACCCATTGATCCAATAGGTCAACTTTGACCAAAAAGTCAACTTTGGTCAAAATGGTCAAATTTTTACCCCAATGACTAATTTATTGACCCAACAGTCAACTTTCGACCAAAAAGTCATCTTTGATCAAAATGGTCAATTTTTGACGCTAATTACCAACTCATCGACCAAATAGGTCAACTTTCGACCAACAAGTCAACTTTGGTCAAAATGGTCAATTTCTCAATCCAATGACCAATCTGTTGACCTTAATTAGGTTAACTTTTGACCAAAAATTCAAAAACTAGTCAATTTTTGACCTAGTGACCAATTATTGACCCAATAAGTCAATCTCTGACCAAAACATCAACTTTAGTCAAAATGGTCAACCATTTACCCAATGACAACCTCATTGAACCAACATGTCAACTTTAGCCAAAAAGTCAATTTTTGTCAAAATAGATAATTTTTGACCAAATGACCAACCCATTGACCCAATAGGTCAACGTTTGACCAAAAAGTCAACTTTGGCCAAAGTGGTCAATCCTTGACCCAATGACCAACCCATTGACCCAATCGGTCAACTTTTGACCAAAAAGTCAACTATGGTCAATCTTTGACCCAATGACCCAATAGGTCAACTTTTGACCAAAAAATTAATTTTGGTCAAAATATTCAACTTTGATAAATGACCAACTCATTGGCCCAATAGGTCAACTCTTGACCAAAAAGTCCATTTTGACCAAAATAGTCAATCCTTGACCCAATGACCAACCATTGACCCAATCGGTCAACTTCTGACCAAAAAGTAAATTATGGTCAAAATGGTCAATCTTTCGTCCTAATGACCCAATAAGTCATCTTTTGACCAAATTTTAATTTTGGTCAAAATAGTCAATTTTGACGTAATGACCAACTCATTGGCCCAATAGGTCAACTTTTGACCAAAAAGTCAATTTTGGTCAAAATAGTCAATTTTTGAATTAATCACGAATTATTGACCCAATAATTCAATCTCTAATCAAAATAAGTCAAATTTTGACCAAATAGTCAAGTTTTGTCAAAATGGTCAATTTCTGACCCAATGACTAACCTGTTTACCCAATATGTCAACTTTTGACCAAAAAGTCAATATTTGTCAAAATAGTTAATTTTTGACCTAATGGCCAATTATTGACCAAATAAGTCAATCTATGACCAAAAAGTTAACTTTGGTCAAAATGGTCAATCCTTGACCCAATGACATAATCATTGACCTAATAGGTAAACTTTTTACCAATAAGTCAATTTTGATCAAAATAATCAATTTTTGTCCTAATAACAACTTATTGACCCAATAGGTGAACTTTTGACCAAAAAGTCAACTTTGGTTAAAATGCTCAATTTTTGACCCAATGATTAACCCATTGACCCAATAGGTCAACTTTTGCTCAAAAAGTCATCTTTGGTCAAAATGGTTAATTATTGACCCAATTACCATCTCATTGACCAAATAGGTTAACTTTTTGACCAAAAAGTCAAATTTTGTTAAAATGGTTAATCCTTGACCTATAGACCAACCCATTGACCCAATGACCCAATAGGTTAACTTTTGACTAAAAAGTCTATTTTGGTCAAATAGTCAATTTTGAGATAATGACCAACTCATCAGTCTAATAAGTCAACTTTCGACCAAAAAGTCAACTTTGTTAAAATAGATTCAATTCTCGACCTAATGACTAAACCTTTGACCCAATAGTCAACTTTCGACAAAAAAGTCAATTTTAGTCAAAATAGATCAATTTTTGACCTAAAGACCACTTATCGACTCAAGAAGCCAATTTCGACAAAAGTCAACTTTGGTCAAAATGGTCAATCCTTGACCCAATGACCAACCCATTGACCAAATATGACAACTTTTGACAAAAAAGTCAACTTTGGTCAAAATGATCAATCCTTGATCTAATGACCAACCAATTGGCCTAATATGTCATCTTTTGACCTAAAAGTCAATTTTGGTCAAAATAGTCAATTTTTGAGCTAATGACCAAATCATCTGACCCAAATAAGTCAATCTCTCACCAAAAAGTCAACTTTGGTCAAAATGGTCAATCCTTGTACCAATGACAAAACCATCGATCCTAATAGGTTAACTTTTGACTAAATAAGTCAATTTTGTCAAAATAATCAATTTTCGACTCTAATGACCACCCATCACTCTAATCAGGTCAACATTTCGACCAAAAAGTGAACTATGGTCAAAATGGTCAATTCCTACCCAATGACCAACCCATTAACTTTAAAAGGTCAACTTTTGACCAAAAAGCCAACTTTGGTCAAAATGGTCAATTCTTGACCTAATTAACAACTCATTGACCAAATAAGTCAACTTTTGACCAAAAAGTCAACTTTGGTCAAAATGGTCAATTTCTGACCCAATGCCACCCCGTTCACCTAATGGGTTAAGTTTTGACAAAAAATTCAATTTTGGTCAAAATAGTCAATTATTTACCTAATCGCCAATTATTGACCCAATAAGTTTATCTCTGACCAAATAGTCAACTTTGGTCGAAATGGTTAATCCTTAATCCAATGATAAACCTATCGACCCAATAAGTCAACTTCTGACCAAAAAGTCAATTTTCGTCAAAATAGTCAATTTTTGACTTAATAACCACCCATCGACGCAATAGTCAACTCGACTAAAAGTCAATTTTGATCAAAATAAACAATTTTTGACCGAATTACCAATTATTGACCCAGTAAGTCAATGTCAGACCAAAAAGCGAACTTTGGTCTAAATGGTCAATCTTTAACCCAATGACCAACCCATCGACTCTAATAGGTCAACTTTCGACCAAAAAGTCAACTTTGGTCATAAATGACCAATCTTAACCCAATAAGTCAATCTCGACCAAAAAGTTCCTCGACTCAAACAAACCCATAACCAATGCTTTCGACCAAAAAGTCAATTTTGGTCAAAAATGTCAATTTTTTACTCAATGACCAACCCATTGATCCAATAGCTCAACTTTCGACACAAAAATCATATTTGATCAAAATGGTCAATTCTATGACCAAATTATCTACCCATCGACCTAAAAGGTCAACTTTCGACCAAAAAGTTAACTTTGGTCAAAGTGGTCAAGCTTCTAACCTAATGACCACCTATCAATCCAATGAGTTAACTTTTGACCAAAAATTCAATTTTGGTCAAAATAGTGAATTTTTGACCAAATGACCAATTATTGACCCAATAAGTCAATTTCAGACCAAAAAGTAAACTTTGGTCAAAATAGTCAATCTTTGATCCAATGATAAACCCATTGATCAAATAGGTCAACTTTTGACCAAAAAGCAAATTTTGGTAAAAATAGTCAATTTTTGACTTAATGACCACCCATTAACCCAACATTACATCTTTTGACCAAAAAGTTAACTTTGGTCAAAACAGTCAATTTTTGACTCAATGTCTAACCCATTGACCCAATAGATCAAATTTTAACTAAAAAGTCATCTTAATTCAAAATAGTCAATTCTTGACCCAATTACCAACTCATTGAACAAATTTGTCAACTTTGGCCCAAAAAGTTAACTTTGGTCAAGATGGTCAATCTTCAACCTAATGACTACCCCGTCAATCTAATGGGTCAACTTTCGACCAAAATTTAATTCGCAAAATAACTAATTTTGGCCTAATGACTAAAATAATCAATCTCGATTAATGACCAATTATCGACACAATAAGTCAATCTCTCGACCAAAAGTCAACTTCGGTCAAAATGGTTAATATTCGATCAATGACAAACCCATCAATCTAACGGTCAACTTTTGACAAAAAAGTCAATTTTGGTCAAAATAGATCAATTTTTGACCTAATGACCACCCATTGATCCAATAGGTCAGCTTTTGACCAAAAAGTCAACATCGGTCAAAATGGTCAATTTTTGACCCAATGAAAAACTCAATGTTCAATAGGTCAAATTTTGACGAAAAAGTCATCTTTTGTCAAAATGGTCAATTTTCGATCTAATTACCAACACATCGACTCATTTAGGTCAACTTTCGACCAACAAGTCAACTTTGATCAAAATGGTCAATTTTCGACACAATGACTAACCCTATTGATCCGATGGGTTAACTTTTGACCAAAAAATCAATTTTAGAAAACTAGTCAATTTTTGACCTAATGACCAGTTATTGACCCAATAAGTCAATCTCTGACCAAAATATCAACTTTGGTCAAAATGGTCAACGCTTTACCCAATGACAAACCCATTGAACCAACATGTCAACTTTTGCCAAAAAGTTAATTTTTGTCAAAAAGTCAATTTTTGTCAAAATAGTCAATTTTTGACCAAATGACCAACCCATTGACCCAATAGGTCAACATTTGACCAAAAAGTCAACTTTGGCCAAAGTGGTCATTCCTTGACCCAATGACCATCCCATCGAATCCAATCGGTCAACTTTCGACCAAAAAGTCAACTATCACAATCCGATCTAATAGGTCAACTTTTGACCAAAAAGTTAATTTTGTCAAAATAGTCAATTTTGATAAATGACCAACTCATTGGCCCAATAGGTCAACTTTTGACCAAAAAGTCAATTTTGATCAAAATAGTCAATCCTTGACCCAATGACCAACCCATTGATCCAACCAGTCAACTTTTCGACCAAAAGATAAATTATGGTCAAAATGGTCAATCTTCGACCTAATGACCTAATCAAGTCAACTTTCGACCAAAATTTAATTTTGGTCAATAAAGTCAATTTTGACGTAATGACCAACTCATTGGCCCAATAGGTCAACTTTTGACCAAAAAGTTAATTTTGGTCAAAATAGTCAATTTTTGAATTAATGACTAATTATTGACCCAATAATTCAATCTCTCATCAAAAAGTTAACTTTAGTTAACATAGGTCAACTTTTGATCAAATAGTCAAGTTTTGTCAAAATGGTCAATTTCTGACCCAATGACTAACCCATTTCCCCAATATGTCAACTTTGACCAAAAAGTCAATATTTGTCAAAATAGTCAATTTTTGACTTAATGGCCAATTATTGACCCAATAAGTCAATCTCTGACCAAAAAGTTAACTTTGGTTAAAATGGTCAATCCTTGACCCAATGACTTAACCATTAACCCAATAGGTTAACTTTTGACCAACAAGTCAATTTTGATCAAAATAGTTAATTTTTGACCTAATGACAACTTATTGACCCAATATGTGAACTTTTATCCAAAAAGTCAACTTTGGTTAAAATGGTCAATTTTTGACCCAATGACTAACCCATTGACCCAATAGGTCAACTTTTGCAAAAAAAAGTCATCTTTGGTCAAAATGGTCTATTATTCACCCAATTACCATCTCATTGACCAAATAGGTTAACTTTTTGACCAAAAAGTCAACTTTGGTCAAAAGGGTCAATCCTTAACCTAATGACCAACCCATCAATCTAATCGTCAACTTTTGACCAAAAAGTCAATTATAGTCAAAATGGTCAATCTTTGACCCAACAACCCAATAGGTCAACTTTTGACCAAATAGTAAATTTTGGTCGAAATAGTCAATTTTGACGTAATGGCCAACTCATTGGCCCAATAGGTCAACTTTTGAAAAAAAAGTTAATTTTGTTTAAAATAGTCAATTTCTGACCTAATGACTAACTCATTTACCCAATAGGTCAACTTTTGACAAAAAAGTCAATTTTGTTCAAAATAGACAATTTTTGACCTAAGGACCAATTATTCACCCAGTAAGCCAATCTCTGACAAAAAAGTCAACTTTGGTCAAAATGGTCAATCCTTGACCCAATGACCAACCCATTGATCAGATATGACAACTTTTGACCAAAAAGTCAACTTTATTCAAAATGATCAATCCTTGATCCAATGACCAACCTTGCCTAATAGGTCAGCTTTTAACCAAAAAGTCAATTTTGGTCAAAATAGTCAATTTTTGACCTAATGACCAAATCTTGACCCAACAAGTCTATCTTTGACCAAAAAGTCAACTTTGGTCAAAATGGTCAATCCTTGAGCCAATGACAAACCCATTGAACCAATAGGTTAACATTCGACCAAATAGTCAAATTTGGTCAAACTAATCAATTTTAACTTAATGACCACCCATTGACCCAATAGGTCAACTTTTGACCAAAAAGTCAACTTTGGTCAAAATGGTCAATCTTTTACCCAATGACCAGCCCCTTAGCCCAATAGGTCAACATTTGACCAAAAATTCATCTTTGCTCAAAATGGTCAATTCTTGACCCAATTAACAACTCATTGACCAAATAGGTTAACTTTCGACCAAAAAGTCAACTTTGGTCAAAATGGTCAATTTCTGACCAAATGGCCACCCCGTTCACCTTATGGGTTAACTTTTGAGTAAAAATTGAATTTTGGTCAAAATAATCAATTTTTTCCCTAATCACCAATTATTGACCCAATAAGTTAATCTCTGACTAAATAGTCAACTTTGGTCGAAATGGTCAATCCTTAACCCAATGACAAACCCATTGACCCAATAGATTAACTTTGGACCAAAAAGTCAATTTTTGTCAAAATAGATAATTTTTTACTTTATGACCACCCATCGATCGCAACAGTCAACTTTCGACCAAAAAGTCAATTTAGATCAAATAAGTCAATTTTGACCTAATGACCAATTATTGACCCAACAAGCCAATCTCTGACCAAAAAGTCAACTTTGGTCAAAATGGTCAATCTTTAACCCAATGATCAATCCATTGACCCAATAGTTTAACTTTTAACCAAAAAGTCAACTTTGGTATAAATGATAAATCATTGACCAGATATCCAACTCATTAGCCTAATATGTCAACTTTTAACCAAAAAGTCTATTTTGGTCAAAATAGTCAAATTTTGAATTTATGACCAATTATTGACCCAATAAGTCAATCTTTGACAAAAAAGCCAACTTTGGAAAAATGGTCAATCCTTGACCCCAAGACAATCCCATTGACCCAATAGGTTTACTTTTGACAAAAATGTCAATTTTGGTTAAAATACTAAATTTTTGACTTAATGACCACCTATCAATCTAATAGGTCAACTTTTCGACCAAAAAGTCAACTTCGGTAAAATGGTCAATTATTAGACTCTAATGACTAACATATTCACTCCAATAGGTCAACTTTTGACAGAAAAAATCGTATTTGATCAAAATGGTCAATTCATTACCAAATACCTACCCATTGACCAAAAAGGTCAAATTTTGACAGAAAAGTCAATTTTGGTCAAAATGGTCAATTTCTAACCCAATGACCTCCACGTTGACCCATTGACAATTTTGGTCAAAATAGTGAATATTTGACCTAATGACCAGTTATTGACCTAATAAGTCAATCTCAGACCAAAAAGTCAACATTGGTCAAAATAATCAATCCTTGACCCAATGACAAGCCAATTAATCAAATAGGTCAACTTTCGACCAAAAAGTAAATTTTGGTTTAAATAGTTAATTTTTGATTTAATGACCACCCATTTACCCAATAGGACAACTTTTGACCAAAAAGTCAACCTTGGTCAAAATAGTCAATTTTTTATTCAATTTCCAACCCATTGACCCAATAGATCAAATTTTAACTAAAAAGCCATCTTCGTTGAAAAAGGTCAAATCTTGACCCAATTACCAACTCATTGACCAAATAGGTCAACTTTGGCTCAAAAAGTTAACTTTGGTCAAGATGGTCAATTTCTGACCCAATGACCACCCCATTGACCCAATAGTTCAACTTTTGATAAAAATTTAATTTTGCTCAAAATAATCAATTTTTTTACCTAATGACTAAAATAGTCAATTTTTGAATTAATGACCAATTATTTACCCAATGACAATCCCATTAATCACCAATTTTCGAATTAATGACCAATTTTTGAATCAATCTCTGACCAAAAAGTCAACTTTGGTCAAAATGGTTAATATTTGACTGAATGACAAACCCATCAATCTAATAAAGTCAACTTTCGACCAAAAGTCAATTTTGGTCAAAAGAGTCAATTTTTGACCTAATGACCACCCATTGACCCAATAGGTCAGCTTTTGACCAAAAAGTCAACTTCGGTCAAAATGGTCAACTTTTACCCAATGACAAACTCAATGACCCAATAGTCACTAACTAAAATGTCATCTTTTGTCAGAATAACATATTCTTGACCCAATTACCAACTCATTGACCAATTAGGTCAACTTTTGACCAACAAGACAACTTTGGTTGAAATGGTCAATTTATGACCCAAAGACCACCTTATCTGATCGTTAACTTCACCAAAATCAATTTTGAAAACTAGTCAATTTTTGACCTAATGACCAATTATTGACCCAATAAGTCAATCTCTGACCAAAATATCAACTTTGGTCAAAATGGTCAACCCTTTACCCAATGACAAACCCATTGAACCAACATGTCAACTTTTGCCAAAAAGTCAATTTTTGTCAAAATAGTCAATTTTTGACCAAATGACCAACCCATTGACCCAATAGGTCAACGTTTGACCAAAAAGTCAACTTTGGCCAAAGTGGTCAATCCTTAACCCAATGACCAACCCATTGACCAAATTAATCAACTGTCACCTAGTCAACTATGGTCAACTTCGAATCCAATGACCGAATAGGTCAACATTTGAACATAAACTTAAAATTGGTCAAAATAATAAATTTTAATAAATGACCAACTCATTGGCCCAATATGTCAACTTTTGACCAAAAAGTCAATTTTAATCTAAATAGTCAATCCTTGACCCAATGACCAACCCATTGACCCAATCGGTCAAATTTTGACAAAAAAGAAAATTATGGTCAAAATGGTCAATCTTTGACCTATTGACCCAATAAGTCAACTTTCGACCAAAAATTTAATTTTGGTCAAAATAGTCAATTTTGACGTAATGACAAACTCATCGTACCAACAGGTCAACTTTCAACCAAAAAGTCAATTTTGGTCAAAATAGATCGATTTGGATCTAATGACCAATTATCGACCCAATAATTCAATCTCCGACCAAAAAGTCAACTTTAGTCAAAATAGTCACTTTCGACCAAATAGTCAAGTTTTGTCAAAATGGTCAATTTCTCACTCAATGACTAACCCATTTACCCAATATGTCAACTTCAACCAATAAGTCAATATTCGTCAAAATACATCAATTTTCGACTCTAATGGCTAATTATCGACCTAAAGAAGTCAATCTCTCGATCAAAAAGTCAATTTTAGCCAAAATGGTCAATCATCGACCTAATGACTAACCCATCGATCTAACAGTCAACTTTCACCAAAAAGTCAACATTCGTCAAAATGATCAATCATCGACCCAATGACCAACTCACTCGTCTCAATAGGTCAACTTTCGACCAAAAGTCAACTTCGTCAAAATAGTCAATTTTGAATTAATGACCAATTATCGACCCAATAAGTCAATATCCGACCAAAAAGTCAACTTTGGTCAAAATGTTCAATCCTTGACCCAATGACAAACCCATTGACCCAATAAGTCAACTTTTGACCAAAAAGTCAATTTTGGTCAAAATAATTAATTTTGACCTAATGTGCACCCATTGACCCAATGGTCAACTTTTGATCAAAAAGTCAATTTTAGTTAAAATGGTCAATTTTTGACCCAATGACTAACCCATTGACCCAATAGGTCAACTTTTGCTCAAAAAAGTCATCTTTGGTCAAAACGGTCAATTCTTGACCCAATTACTAACACGTTGACAAAATAGGTCAACTTTTGACCAAAAAGTCAACTTTGGTTAAAATGGTAAATTTTTGACCCAATGACCTCCCCGTCAACCTAATGAGTTAACATTCGACCAAGAATTCAATTTTATTCAAATAATACGTTCGACCTAATGACCAATTATTGACCCAATAAGTCAATTTCTGACCAAAAAGTCAACTTTTGACAAAATGGTCTATCCTTGACCCAAAGACAAACCCATTGACCCAATTGTTCTACTTTTGACCAAAAAGTTAATTTTAGTCAAAATAAACAATTATTGACCTAGTGACCATCCATTGTCCCATTATGTCAACTTTTGACCAAAAAGTCAAATTTTATTCAAAATGGTCAATACTTAATCTATTGACCAACCATGTCGACCTAATTAGGTCAACTTTCGACCAAAAATTTAATTTTTGTCAAAATAATCAATCTCGACCTAATGACCATTTATCGACCCAATAAGTCAATCTCCGACCAAAACGTCAACTTTGGTTAAAATGGTCAATCCTCGACCCTCGACAAACCCATCGAATCTAATAGCTCAACTTTTCACCAAAAAGTCAATTTTGTCAAAAAATAAATAAATTTCGATTTAATGACCACCCATCGACCCAATAATTCAGGTCAAAATAGTCAAACCTCGATCCAATGACCAACCCATTCGAACCTAATAAGTCAAGCTTCGACCAAAAAGTTAACTTTGGTCAAAATGACTCAATCTTTCGACCCAATAACCAACCCATCTACCTACTACAGTCAAGTTTCGATCAAAAAGTCAATTTTCGTCAAAATAGTCAATTTTTCGACTGATGACCAATTATCGAACTCGATAAGTCAATCTTCGAAGATAAAATTCAACTTTGGTCAAAATGAGTCAATCTTCGACCCAATGACAAACCCTATCGATCCAATCAGTCAACTTTCGACCAAAATAGTTAATTTTGTAAAAATAGTTAATCTTTAACCTAATGACCACCCATCGACCCATTAGTGTCAACTTTTGACAAAAAGTCAACTTCGGTCACAATGGTCAATTTTCGAACTAATGACCAAACCATCGAGTCAATAGATCAAATCTCGACCTAAAAGTCATCTTTCAGTTCAAAGGGTCAATTCTCGATCAAATTACCAACTCATTTACCAAATCAAGTAAACTTTTGACCAAAAAGTCAACTTTGGTCAAAATGGTCAACTTTCGAGCCAACGACCACCTCGTCGACCTAATAGGTCAACTTTCGACAAAAATTAATTTTGCTCAAAATAACCAATTTTTGACCTAATGACTAAAATAGTCAATTTTTGAATTAATGACCAATTATTGACACAATAAGTCAATCTCTAACCAAAACGTCAACTTTGGTCAAAATGGTTAATATTTGACCGAATGACAAACCCATTGACCAAATCGGTTAACTTTTGACCAAAAAGTCAATTTTGGTCAAAATAGTCAATTTTTGACCTAATGACCACCCATTGACCCAATCATGTCGGCTTTTCGACCGTAAAGTCAACTTCGGTCAAAATGGTCAATTTTTTAATCTAATGACAAATCCATTGATCCAATAGGTCAACTTGATCAAAAAGTCATCTTTTGTCAAAATGGTCAATTTGATCTACTCACCAACTCACTCGACCAATCAGTCAACTTCGACCAACAAGTCAACTTTTGATCAAAATGGTCAATTTCTAACCCAATGACTACCCCGTCGACCCAGATAGTTAACTTTTAACCAAAAAATCAATTTTGGTAAAACTAGTCAATTTTCGATCTAACGACCAATTATCGAATCTAATAAGTCAATCTCTCGACCAAATTAGTCAACTTCGGTCAAAATGGTCAACCCTTTACCCAATGACAAACCCATCGAACCCAATATGTCAACTTTTGACCAAAAAGTCAATTTTTGTCAAAATAATAATTTTTCTAACCAAATGACTAACCCATCAATCTAATAATAGTCAACGTTTGACCAAAAAATTAACTTTGGTCAAAGTGGTCAATCCTTGACCCAATGACCAATCCATTGACCCAATCGATTAACTTTTGACCAAAAAGTCAATTATGGTCAATCTTTGACTCAATGACCCAATAGGTCAACTTTTGACCAAAAAGTTAATTTTGTCAAAATAGTCAATTTTGATAAATGACCAACTCATTGGCCCAATATGCCAACTTTTGACCAAAAAGTCCATTTTGACCAAAATAGTCAATCCTTGACCCAATGACCAACCCATTGACCCAATCAGTCAACTTTTGACCAAAAATAAATCATGGTCAAAATGGTCAATCTCGAATTCTGATCGACCTAATAAGTCAACTTTTGACCAAAATTTAATTTTGGTCAAAATAGTCAATTTTGACGTAATGACCAACTCATTGGCCCAATAGGTCAACTTTTGACCAAAAAGTCAATTTTGGTCAAAATAGTCAATTTTTAAATTAATGACCAATTATTGACCCAATAATTCAATCTCTGATCAAAAAGTCAACATTAGTTAAAATATGTCAACTTTTGACCATATAGTCAAGTTTTGTCAAAATGGTCAATTTCTGACCTAATGACTAACCCATTTACCCAATATGTCAACTTTTGAACAAAAAGTCAATATTTGTCAAAATAGTCAATTTTTGACCTAATGACCAATTATTGACTCAAGAAGTCAATCTCTGACCAAAAAGTTAACTTTGGTCAAAATAGTCAATCCTTAACCCAATGACATAATCATTGACCCAATAGGTAAACTTTTGACCAACAAGTCAATTTTGATCAAAATAGTCAATTTTTGACCTAATAACAACTTTTTGACCTAATAGGTGAACTTTTGACCAAAAAGTCAACTTTGGTTAAAATGGTCAATTTTTGACCCAATGATTAACCCATTAACCCAATAGGTCAACTTTTGCACAAAAAAGTTATCTTTGGTCAAAATTGGCCAATTATCGACCTAATGTACTCATCTCATCGACCAAATATGTTAACTTTTCGACCAAAATGTCAATCTTTGCAAAATGGTCAACTTCGACCCAATGACCAACCCATTGACCGAATCGTCAACTTTTGACCAAAACGTCAATTATGGTCAAAATGGTCAATCTTTGACCCAATGACCCAATAGGTCAACTTTTGACCAGAAAGACAATTTTGGTCAAAATAGTCAATTTTGACGTAATGACCAACTCATTAGCCCAATAGGTCAATTTTTGACTAAAAATTTAGTTTTGTTTTAAATAGTCAATTTCTGACCTAATGACTAACACATTTACCTAATAGGTCAACTTTTGACCTAAAGACCAATTTAGTTTTGGTCAAAATAGACAATTTTTGATCTAGTAAGCCAATCTCTGACAAAAAAGTCAACTTTGGACAAAATGGTCAATCCTTGACCCGATGACCAACCCATTGACCAAATTTGACAACTTTTGACCAAAAAGTCAACTTTAGTCAAAATGATCAATCTCTCGATCCAATGACCAACCCATCGACCTAATAGTCACTCACCAAAAAGTCAATTTTGGTCAAAAAAGTCAATTTTTGACCTAGTGACCAAATCTTAACCCAACAAGTCAATCTCTGACCAAAAAGTCAACTTTGGTCAATATGGTCAATTCTTGAGCAAATGACAAACTGATTGACCCAATAGGTTAACTTTTGACCAAATAGTCAAACTTGGACAAGATAATCAATTTTGACTTAATGACCACCCATTGACCCAATAGGTCAACTTTTGCCCAAAAAGTCAACTTTGGTCAAAATGGTCAATCTTTTACCCAATGACCAACCCCTTAGCCCAATAGGTCAACTTTTGACCAAAAAGTCATCTTTGCTTAAAATGGTCAATTCTTGACCCAATTAACAACTCATTAACCAAATAGGTCAACTTTTGACCAAAAAGTCAACTTTGGTCAAAATGGTCAATTTCTGACACAATGGCCACCCCGTTCACCTAATGGGTTAACTTTTGACAAAAGAATTCAATTTTCGTCAAAATTGTCAATTTTTTACCTAATCACCAATTATTGACCCAATAAGTTAATCTCTTACCAAATAGTCAACTTTGGTCGAAATAGTTAATCCTTAACCCAATGACAAACCCATTGACCCAATAGGTTAACTTTGACCCAATGACAAACCCATTGACAAAGTAAATTTTCTTTAAAATTGATAATTTTTTACTTTATAACCACCTATTGACGCAATAGGTCAACCTTTGACTAAAAAGTCAATTTTGTTCAAAATAGTCAACTTTGACCTAAGGACCAATTATTGACCCAGTAAGCCAATCTTTGACCAACAAGTCAACTTTAGTCAAAATGGTCAATCCTCTACCCAATCCAACCCATTGACCGAATAGGTCAAATTTTGACCAAAACGTTAACTTTGGTAAAAATGGTAAATCCTTGACCTAATGACCAACCCACTGATCCAATATATCGACTTTTGACAAAAAGTCAATTTTGGTCAAAAATAGTAAATTTTAACTTAATGACCAATTATTGACCCAATAGGTCAACTTTTGACCAAAAAGTCAATTTTGGTCAAAATGGACAATCATTGACCCAATGACCAACCCATTAACCCCATAGGTCAACTTTTGACCAAAAAGTCAACTTTGGTCAAATTGGTCAATCCTTGACTCAATGACAAACCCTTAAACCGAAAGGACAGCTTTTGTCCAATAAGTCAATTTTGGTTAAAATTTTTAATTTTTTCACCAAATGACAACCTCTTTGACCCAAAAGGTCAACTTTTGTCCAAAAAGTCAAATTTGCTCAAAATGGTCAATTTCTGACACAATGACCTAAATATTAACTTTAGTGAAAATGGTCAATCCTTGATCCAATGACAAACCCATTGACCCAATTTGTCAACTTTAGACCAAAAGTTAACTTTAGTCAAAATTGTTAATCTTTGACCCAATGACCAATCCATTGACCCAATAGGTCAACTTTTGAAAGTCAATTTTGCTAAAAATTGTATATTTTTCGATCATATGATCACTCATCGGACTCTAAATAGGTCAACTTTTGACCAAAAAGATAACTTTGGTCAAAATGGTCAATCCTTGACAGAAAGACCAACCCATTGATCCAACAGGTCAACTTTTGATCAAAAAGTCAATCTTGGTTAAAATAGTCAATTTTTTACCTAATGACCAATTATTGACTCTGTAAGCCAATCTCTGACCAAAAGCTTTGACCAAAAAGTCAATTTTGGTCAAAATAGATAATTTTTTACCTAATGACCACCCTTGACCCAATAGGTCAACTTTTGACCAAAAAGTCATCTTAGGTCAAAATGGTCAATTCTTGACACAATTACCAAGCCATTGACCAAATAGATCAACTTTGGACCAAAAAGTCAACTTTGGTCAAAATGGTCAATTTCTGGCTAATTGACCACCCCGTTGACCTAATGGGTTAACTTTTGACCAAAAATATTATTTTGGTCAAAATAGGTCAACTTTTGACCAAAAAGTCATCTTTGGTCAAAATGGTCATTTTCTGACCAAAAGACCACCTGTTGACGCAATGAGTTAACTTTTCGACCAAACATTCAATTTTCGGTTAAAATAGCTTAATTTTGAATTAATGACAATTGTTGACCCAATAAGTCAATCTCTGACTAAAAGTCAACTTTGGTCAATATGGTTAATCAACCCAATGACCACCCTGTTGACTCAATGAGTCAACTTTTGAAAAAAAATTTAATTTTGGTCAAAATAAATAATTTTTGACCTAATGACCAATTATTGACCCAATAAGTCAATCACTGACCAAAAAAACAACTTTAATAAAAAAAAGTCAATCCTTGACCCAATGAACAACCCATTGACCCGATAGGTCAACTTTTGACCAAAATGTCAATTTTGGTCAAAATTGTCAATCTTTTACGCAATGACCAATCCATTGACCCAATAAGTCAACTTTTGACCAAAAAGTCAACTTTGTCAAAATGGCCAATTATTGACCCAATAAACAACCCATTGACCCAATAGGTTAACTTTTAACCAAAATAGCCAATTTTTTTACATAATGACATATTATTGACCTAATAAGTCAATTTCTGACCAAAAACTGAACTTTGGTCAAAAAGGTCAATCCTAGACCCAATGACCAACCCATTGACCATACAGGTCAATTTTTGACTAAAAAGTGAACTTTAGTCAAAATGGTCAATCCTTAACCCAATGACCAACTCACTGACTAAATAGGTCAACTTTTGACCAAAAAGTTAATTTTGGTCGATATAGTTAATTTTTTACCTAATGACCACCCTATTGACCCAATGTCTTTTGACAAAAAAGTCAACTTTGATCAAAGTGGTCAATCTTTGACCCAATGACCCAATAGGTCAACTTTTGACCAAAATGTCAATTTTGGTCAAAATAGTCAATTTTTGACATAATGACCAACTCATTGGCCTAATAGGTCAACTTTTGACCAAAAAGTTAATTTTTGTTAAAATATTCAATTTGTTACCTAATGACCACCCCATTGACCCAATAGGGAAACTTTTGACCAAAAAGTTAACTTTTGTCAAAATGGTCAATTTCTGACCCAATGACAAACCCTTTGACCCAATAGGTCAACTTTTGACAAAAAAATCAATTTTGGTCAAGTTAGTCAATTTTTGACCTAATGACCAATTATTGACCCAGTAAGCCAATCTCAGACCAAAAAGTCAACTTTGGTCAAAATGGTCAATCCTTGACCATATGACCAACCTATTGACCAGATAGGTCAACTTTTGACAAAAAAAGTTAACTTTTGTCAAAATGATCAATCTTCGACTCCAATGACCAATCCATCGTCCTAATAGGTCAACTTTTGACAAAAAAGTCAGTTTTGGTCAAAATAATCAATTTTTAAATTAATGACCAATTATTGACCCAATTAGTCAATCTTTGACCAAAAAGTTAACTTTAGCCAAAATGGTCAATCCTTAACCTAATGAAAACCCAATAGATAAAAATTTCACCAAAATCACAATTTTGGTCAAAATTGTCAATTTTTGACCAAATGGCCACCCATTTACCCAATATGTCAACTTTTGACCAAAAAGTAAACTTTGGTCAAAATGGTCAATTTTTTATCCAATGACCAATCCATGGACAAAAAGTCATCTTTGGTCAAACTGGTCGTTTAATGACCCAATTACAAACTCATTGACCAAATATGTAAACTTTTTAACAAAAAGTTAAATTTGGTCAAAATGGTCATTTTCTGATCCAAAGACAACCCATTGACCCAAAGGGTCAACTTTTGACGAAAAATTTAATTTTGGTCAAAATAATCAATATTTGACCTAATGACTAATTATTGACCCAATAAGTCAATCTCAGAGCAAAAAGTTAACTTTGGTCAAAATGATCAATCCTTGACTCAATGACCAACCCATTGACCCAATAGGCCAACTTTTAACCAAATGTTAAATTTGGCCAAAATAGTAAATCGTTGACCTAATGACCAACCCATTGACCCAATAGTTCAACTTTTGGCCAAAAATCAATTTTGGTCAAAATAGTCAATTTTTGACCTAATGAATAATTACTAACCCAGTGAGCCAATCTCTGACCAAAATGTCAACTACGGTAAAAATGGTCAATCCTTGAACCAATGGCCAACCGATTGACTTAATAGGTCAACTTTTGACCAAAAAGTCAACTTTGGTCAAAATGATCGATCCTTGACCAAATGACGAACACATTGGCCTAATAGGTCAACTTTTGACCAAAAAGTCAACTTTGGTCTAAATGATTAATTTTTTACCCAATGCCCAACCCAATGACCCAAAAGGTCAATTTTTGACAAAAAAGTCATCTTCGGTCAAAATGGTCATTTCTTGACCAAGTTACCAACTCTTTAACCAAATAGGTCAACTTTTGATCAAAAACTCAACTTTGGTCAAAATGGTCATTTTCTGACCTAATGACCACCCCGTTGACCCGATGAGTTAACTTTTGACCAAAAATTCAATTTTGGTCAAAATAGTCAATTTTTAACCTTGTGACTAATTATTGACCCAATAAGTCAATCTCTAACTAAAAAGTCAACTTTGCTCAAAATGGTTAATCCTTGACCCAATGATCAACCCATTGACCTAATAGGTCAACTTGTGACCAAAAAGTCATCTTTGGTCAAAATGTTTAATTCTTGACCTAATTACCAACTCATTGGCCCAATAGGTCTACTTTGAACTAAAAAGTCATCTTTGGTCACAATGGTCAATTCTTGTCCCAATTACAAACTCATTGACCCAATAGGTCAACTTTTGACCAAAAAGTCAACTTTGGTCAAAATAGTCAATCCTTGACCCAATAACCAACACATTGACCCATTAGGCCAACTTTTGACCAAAAAGTCAACTTTGGTCAAAATGCTTAATTTTTGACCCAATGCCCAATCCATTGACCCAATAGGTCAACTTTTGACTTAAAAGTCAACTTTTGACCAAAAAGTCAACTTTTGACCAAAAAGTCAACTTTGGTGAAAATGGTCAATTTCTGACCTAATCACCACCCCGTTGACCCAATGTGTTAACTTTTGACCAAAAATTCAATTTTTGTAAAAATTGTCAATTTTTAACCTTGTGACCAATTACTGACCCAATAAGTCAATTTCTAACTAAAAAGTTAACTTTGGTCAAAATCGTCAATCCTTGACCCAATGACCAACACATTGACCCAATAGGTCAACTTGTGACCAAAAAGTCATCTTTGGTCAAAATGGATAATTCTTGACCCAATTACCAACTCATTGGCCCAATAGGTCTACTTTTGACCAAAAAATAATCTTTGGTCAAAATGGTCAATTCTTGACCCAATTACAAACTCATTGACCCAATGGGTTAACTTTTGACCAAAAAGTCAACTTTGGTCAAAATAGTCAATCCTTGACCCAATAACCAACCCATTGACCCAATAGGTCAAATTTTGACCAAAAAGTCAACTTTTGTCAAAATGGTCAATCTTCGACCCAATGACCAACCTATCGATCTCAAAAGGATAACTTTTAACCAAAAAGTCAATTTTAGTCAAAATTGTCAATTTTTGACCTAATGACCACTTCATAGACTAGAAAGGTCAACTTTTGACCAAAAAGTTAAATTTGGTCAAAATGGTCAATTTCTGACACAATGACCTAAATCTAAACTTTAGGGAAAATGGTCAATCCTTTATCCAATGACCAACCCATCAACTCCATCAATCAACTTCGACTTAAAACGTCAACTTTCGACCAAAATGATGAATCTCACCTAATAGCCAACTCATCGATCCAACATGATCAATTTTGACCAAAAAGTCAATTTTGCTCAAAATTGTCAATTTTCGACCTAATGACCACCTCATCGACCTAATAGTCAACTTTCGACCAAAAAGACAACTTCGATCAAAATGGTCAATCCTCAACCCAATGACTAACCCATCGACCCAATAGGTCAACTTTCGACCAACAAACCAATTTTGGTCAAAATAGTCATTCAACCTAATGACCAATTATCGATCTCAAGAAGCCAATCTCAAACCAAAAAGTCAACTTTCGTCAAAATGGTCAATCTTCGACCCAATGACCAACCCATCGACCTATTAGGTCAACTTTCGACCAAAAGTCAATTTTGCTCAAAATAGTCAATTTTCGACCTAATGACTAACTTATCAATCTAATAAGTCAATCTCTGACCAAAAAGTCAACTTTGGTCAAAATGGTCAATTGTTGACCCAATGATAAACCCATTGACCCATAAGGTCAAATTTTGACCAAAAAGTCAATTTTGGTCAAAATAGTCAATTTTTGACCTAAAGACCACCCGTTAACTAATAGGTCAACTTTCGACCAAAAAGTCAACTTTGGTGAAAATGGTCGATTTTTGACCTAGTGACCAACCCATTGACCCAATAGATCAAATTTTGACCAAAAATTCATCTTCCGTCAAAATGGTCAATTCTTAACTGAATTACCAACTCATTGACCAAATAAGTCAACTTTTGACCAAAAAGTTTACTTTGGACAAAATGGTCAATTTCTAACCCAATGACCACCTTATCGACCCAATGGGTCAACTTTTGACCTAAAATTTAATTTTGGTCAAAATAATCAAATTTTTACCTAATGAACAATTATTGACCTTATAAGTCCGTCTATGACCAAAAAGCCAACTTTGGTCAAAATGGTCAATCCTTGACCCAATGACCAACCCATTAACCAAATAGGATAACTTTTGACCAAAAATTCAACTTTGGTGAAATTGGTCAATCCTTGACCCAATGACCAATCTATTGACACAATAGGTAAATTTTCGACCAAAAAATAAATTTTGGTCAAAATAGTGATTTTTCAGCTAGTAAGCCAATCTCTGACCAGAAAGTCAACTTTGGTCAAAACGGTGAATCCTTGACCCAATGACCAACCCATTGACCCAATGACCAACCCATTGGCCTAATAGGTCAACTTTTGATAAAAAAGTTAATTTTGGTCAAAATAGTCAATTTTTGAATTAATGACCAATTATTGACCCAATAAGTCAATCTCTCGACCAAAAGTCAACTTCGATCAAAATGAGTCAATCCTCGACCCAATGACAAAACCTATCGATCCAATACAGTCCACTTTCGACCAAATAAGTCAATTTTGGTCAAAATTGTCAATTTTTAACGTAATGACCACCCATCAATCCAACAGATCAACTATTGACCAAAAAGTTAACTTCGGTAAAATGGTCAATTTTCGACCCAATGACCACCCCGTTGACCCAATGGGTTAACTTTTGTCCAAAAATTCAATTTTGTCAAAATAAATCAATTTTCGACCTAATGACCAATTATCGACCCAATAAGTCAACCTCTAACCAAAAAGTCAACTTCGGTCAAAATGGTAATCCTCGACCCAATGACAAACCCATCGAACCAATAGGTCAACTTTGACCCAATAGTCAATTTTGGTCAATATAGTCAATCTTTGACCTAATCGACCAACCCATCGAATCTAATAAGTCAACTTTTGACCAAAAAGTCAACTTTGGTCAAAATGGTCAATTTTCGACCCAATGACCAACCCATCAACCCAATAGATCAACTTTCGACCAAAAAGTCAATCTTTGACTCAAAATAGTCAATTCTTGACCTCAATTACTCAACTCATCGACTCAAATTAGTCAACTTTTGACCAAAAAGTCAACTTTGGTCAAAATGGTCAATTTCTGACTCAATGACCACCCCGTTAAACCAATGGGTCAACTTTTGACCAAAAATTTAATTTTGGTCAAAATAGTCAATTTTTGACCTAATGACTCAAATACGGTCAATTTTCGAATTAATGACAAATTATCGATCCCAATAAGACTCAATCTATTCGACCAAAAAAGTCAACTTTGGTCAAAATGGTCAATCCTTGATCCAACGATCAAACCCATCGACCCAATAAGTCAACTTTTGACCAAAAAGTCAATTTTCGTCAAAATAGATCAATTTTTGACCTAATGACCAACCCATCGATCCAATAAGTCAACTTTCGACAAAAAAGTCAACTTTGGTCAAAATGGTCAATTTTCGACCCAATGACCAACCCATCGACCCAATAGTCAACTTTCGACCAAAAAGTCATCTTTGGTCAAAATGGTCAATTCTCGACCCAATTACCAACCTCATTGACTCAAATAGAGTCAACTTTCGACCAAAAAGTCAACTTTGGTCAAAATGACTAATTTTCGACCTAATGACCACCCCGTTCGACCCAATCGGTCAACTTTTGACCAAAAAAGTTAATTTTCGTCAAAATAATCAATTTTTGACCTAATGACCAATTATTGACCCAATAAGTATATCTTTGACCAAAAAGTCAATTTTGGTCAAAATGGTCAATCGTTGACCCAATAGGTCAACTTTTGACCAAAAAGTCAACTTTGGTCAAAATGGTCAATCCTTGACCCAATGACTAACCCATTGACCCAATATGTCAACTTTTGACCAAAAAGTCAATTTTGGTCAAAATAGTCAATTTTTGACCTAATGACCAATTCATCAACTCCAATCAAGTCAATCGTCTCGACCAAAAAGTCAACTTTGGTCAAAATGGTCAATCCTCGACCCAATGACTAACCCATCGACCCAATATGGTCAACTTTTGACCAAAAAGTCAACTTTGGTCAAAATGATTAATCTTCGACCCAATGACCAACCTCATTCGACCTAATAAGTCAACTTTTCGACCAAAAAGTCAATTTTAGTCAAAATAGTCAATTTTTCGACTTAATGACCAATTATCGACCCAATAAGTCAATCTTCGACCAAAAAGTCAACTTTGTCAAAATGGTCAATCTTCGACCCAATGACAAACCCTATCGACCCAATAAGTCAACTTTCGACCAAATAGTCAATTTTGGTCAAAATAGTCAATTTTGACTTAATGACCACCTCATCAACCCAATAAGTCAACTTTCGACCAAAAAGTCAACTTCTTGTCAAAATGGTCAAATTTCGACCCAATGACAAACCCAATCAACTCTAACTAATGTCAATCTTTCGACCAAAAAGTCAACTTTGGTCAAAATAGTCAATTTTTGACCTAATGACCAACTCATTGACCCAATAAGTCAACTTTCGACCAAAAAGTCAACTTCGGTCAAAATGGTCAATCTTCGACCCAATGACAAACCCATCAACCTAATAGGTCAACTTTGATCAAAAAGTCAATTTTGGTCAAAATAGTCAATTTTTCAACCTAATGACCAACTTATCGACTCCAATAGGTCAACTTTGATCAAAAAGTCAACTTTGGTCAAAATGGTCAACTTCGACCTAATGACCAACCCATCGACCTAACAGTCAACTTTCGACCAAAAAGTTATCTTTGGTGAAAATGGTCAATTCTGACCCAATGACTACCCCGTCGACCCAATGGGTCAACTTTCGACCAAAAATTCAATTTTGGTCAAAATAGTCAATTTTTGAAATAATGACCAATTATCGAATCCAATAAGTCAACTCTTCGACCAAAAAGTCAACTTTCGTCAAAATGGTCAATCCTCGACCCAATGACCAACCCATCGACCCAATAAGTCAACTTTCGACCAAAAAGTCAATTTTGTCAAAATAGTCAATTTGACCTAATGACCAACTCATCGACCCAATAAGTCAACTTTCGACCAAAAAGTCAACTTTGGTCAAAATGGTCAATTTTCAACCCAATGACCAACCCATCGACTCCGATAGATCAACTTTCGACCAAAAAGTCAATCTTTGGTCAAAATGGTCAATTTCGACCTAATGACCAACTCATCGACCAAATAAGTCAACTTTCGACCAAAAAGTCAACTTTGGTCAAAATGGTCAATTCTCGACCCAATGACAAACCCATCGACTCCAACAGGTCAACTTTCGACCAAAAAGTTAATTTTGGTCAAAATAATCAATTTTCGAACTAATGACCAACCACGACTCAATCAATTTCGACCAAAAGTCAACTTTGGTCAAAATGTCAATCTTACCCAATGACCAACCATTGACCCAATAAGTCAACTTTCGACTAAAAAGTCAATTTCGTCAAAATGGTCAATCTTAACCCAATGACCAACCCATCGACCTAATAGTCAACTTTCGACCAAAAGTCAACTTTGGTCAAAATGGTCAATCTTCGACCTAATGACCAACCCATCGACCCAACAGGTCAACTTTCGACCAAAAAGTCAACTTTGATCAAAATAGTCAATTTTTAACCTAATGACCAATTCATCGAATCCAATAAGTCAACTTTTCGACCAAAAAGTCAACTTTGGTCAAAATGATCAATCTTCGACCCAATGACCAACCCATCGACTCCAATAAGTCAACTTTCGACCAAAAAGTCAATTTTGGTCAAAATAAGTCAATTTTCGACCTAATGACCAACCAATCGACCCAATAAGTCAACTCTCGACCAAAAAGTCAACTTTGGTCAAAATGGTCAATCTTCGACCCAATGACAAACCCATCAATCTAATAGTCAACTTTCAACCAAAAAGTCAATTTTGGTCAAAATATCAATCTCTGATTAATGACCATCCCATCGACCCAATAAGTCAACTTCGACCAAAAAGTCAACTTCGGTCAAAATGGTCAATTTCTCGAATCCAATGACAAAGACAACCCGTCAACTCGTCAACTCGACTATGCCAACCCTTCGACTCACAAAAGTCAACTTTGGTAAAAATAGATCAATTTTAACCTAATGACCAACTTATCGACCCAATAAGTCAACTTTCGACCAAAAAGTCAACTTTGGTCAAAATGGTCAATTTTCGACCCAATGACAAACCCATCGACCCAATACAGTCAACTTTTGACCAAAAAGTTAATTTTGGTCAAAATAGTTAATTTTCGAACTAATGACCAACTTATCGACTCAATAGGTCAACTTTCGACCAAAAAGTCAACTTTGGTCAAATGCCAATTCGACCCAATGACCAACCCATTGACCCAACAGTCAACTTTCGACCAAAAAGTCAACTTTGTCAAAATGGTCAATCTTCGACCCAATGACCAACCCATCGACCCAATGAGTCAACTTTGACCAAAAAGTCAATTTCGGTCAAAATAATCAATTTTCGACCTAATGACCACCTCATTAACCCAATAAGTCAATCTCACCAAAAAGTCAATTTCGGTCAAAATGGTCAATCTTGATCTAATGACCAACACATAGACCCAATAGGTCAACTTTAGACCAAAAAGACAACTTTGGTCAAAATGGTAAGTCCTTACCCAATGACCAACCCACTCAGCCAATAGGTTAACTTTCGACCAAAAAGTCAATTTTGGTCAAAATAATCAATTTTCGACCTAATGACCAATTATTGAGCCAATATGCCAATCTCTGACCAAAAAGTCAACTTTGGTCAAAATGGTCAATTCTTCGACCCAATGACCAACCCATCGACCCAATAGTCAACTTTCGACTAAAAAGTCAATTTTGGTCAAAATAATAATTTTTAACCTAATTGACCAACTCATCGACCAAATAAGTCAACTTTCGATCAAAAAGTCAACTTTGGTCAAAATGGTCAATTTCGACCCAATGACCACCCCATCGATCTAATGGGTTAACTTTCGACCAAAAATTCAATTTTGGTCAAAATAATCAATTTTTGACCTAATGACCAATTATTGACCCAATAAGTCAATCTCTCGACCAAAAGTCAACTTTGGTCAAAATGGTCAATCCGACCCAATGACCAAACCATCGACCTAATAGATCAACTTTCGACCAAAAAGTCAATTTTGGTCAAAATGGTCAACTTCGACCCAATGACCAACCATCGACCAATAGATCAACTTTCGACCAAAAAGTCAACTTTGGTCAAAATAGTCAATTTCGACCTAATGACCAACCCATCGACCTAATAGATCAACTTCGACTAAAAAGTCAACTTTGGTCAAAATGATCAATTATCGATCCAATGACCAACCCATCGACCTAACAGTCAACTTTTGACCAAAAAGTCAATTTCGTCAAAATAGTCAATTTTCGACCTAATGACCAATCATCGACCCAATAAGTCAATCTTCGACCAAAAAGTCAACTTTGTCAAAATGGTCAATCTCGACCCAATGACCAACCTATCAACCGAATAGTCAACTTTCGACCAAAAAGTCAACTTTAGTCAAAATGGTCAATCTTCGACCCAATGACCAACCCATCGACCTAATAAGTCAACTTTCGACCAAAAAGTCAATTTTCGTCAAAAATGGTCAATTTTCGACCTAATGACCAACTTATCGACCCAATAAGTCAACTTTCGACCAAAAGTCAACTTTGGTCAAAATGATCAATCCTGACCCAATGACCAACCCATCGACCCAATAGGTCAACTTTCGACCAAAAAGTCAACTTTCGTCAAAATAGTCAATCTTCGATCTAATGACCAACCCATCAACCCAATAAGGTCAACTTTTGACCAAAAAGTCAACTTTGGTCAAAATAATCAATTTCGACCTAATGACCAACTCATCAACCCAATAGGTCAACTTTTGACCAAAAAGTCAATTTTGGTCAAAATGGTCAATCTCGACTCATTGACCCAAATATCAATCTGAATCGGTCAACTATCCAATGATCAACCTATTGACCCAATAGTCAAATTTTAGATTAAAAGTCAACTTTTGCAAATTGTCAATCCTAACCTAATCAATCCATCGACCTAATAGTCAACTTTTGAATCAAAAAGTCAATTTTGGTCAAAATGGTCAATTTTTGACCTAATGACCAACTCATCGATCCAACAGGTCAACTTTCGACCAAAAGTCAATCTTCGGTCAAAACTGATCAATCCTCGACCCAAAGACCAACCCATCGACTCCAATAGTCAACCTTTCGACCAAAAGTCAATTAATTGGTCAAAATAATCAATTTTCGACCTAACGACCAATTATTAACCCAAGAAGTCAATCTCTCGACCAAAAAGTCAATTTTGTCAAAATGAGTCAATCCTGACCCAATGACCAAATCATCAATCCTAACAGTCAACTTTCGACCAAAAAGTCAACTTTGGTCAAAATGATCAATTCTCGACCCAATGACCAACCCATCGACCTAATCAGTCAACTTTCGACCAAAAAGTTAATTTTGGTCAAAATAGTCAATTTTTAACTTAATGACCAATTATCAATCTAACAAGTCAATCTCTCGACCAAAAAGTCAACTTTGGTCAAAATAGGTCAAACTCGACCTAATGACAAACTCAATCGACCTAATAAAGTCAACTTTCGACCAAAAAAGTCAACTTTGGTCAAATATAGTCAATTTTGACTCAATGACCACCCATCGAATCTAACAGTCAACTTTCGACCAAAAAGTCAACTTTGGTCAAAATGGTCAATTTTCGACCCAACGACCAACCCATTGACCTCAATAGATCAAATCTTCGACTAAAAAGTCATCTTTGGTCAAAATGGTCAATTATCGAATCCAATTACCGAACTCATTCGACCAAATACGTCAACTTTGGTAACAAAAAGTCAACTTTGTCAAAATGGTCAATTTCTCGATCTAATGACTACCCCGTTGACCCAATAGGTCAACTTTTGACAAAAAATTCAATTTTGATCAAAATAGTCAATTTCTTAACCTAATCGACCAATTATCGACCCAATAAGTCATTGGTCAAAATAAATAATTTTCGACTTAATGACCACCCATTGTCCTAATAGGTCAACTGTTGACCAAAAAGTCAACTTTGGTCAAAATGGTAAGTTTTTTATCTAATGACCGACCCATTAACCCAATAGGTCCACTTTTAACCAAAAAGACATTTTTGGTCAAAATGGTCAATTTTCGACCAAATTATCAACTCATCGACCAACAGTCAACTTTCGATAAAAAAGTCAACTTTGGTCAAAATGGTCAATTTATCGACTGAATAACTGCATCCCATCGATCCAATGGGTTAACTTTTAACTAAAAATTTAATTTTGGTCAAAATAGATCAATTTTTAACCTAATGACCAATCATCGACCCAATAAGTCAATCTCTAACCAAAAAGTCAACTTTGGTCAAAATGGTCAATCTCTGACCCAATGACAAACTCATTGACCTAATAGGTCAACTTTTGACTACATAGTCAATTTTGGTCAAAATAATTAATTTTTGACTCTAATGACCACCCATCGACCTAACAGGTCAACTTTCGACCAAAAAGTCAACTTTGGTCATAAATGGTCAATTTTTAACCCAATGACCAACCCATTGACCCAATAGCTCAACTTTTGACCAAAAAGTCATCTTTGGTCAAAATGGTTAATTCTTAACCTAATTACCAACTCATTGATCAAAATAGGTCAACTTTTGACCAAAAAGTCAACTTTGATCAAAATGGTCAATTTCTGACACAATGACCACCCCGTTGACCCAATGGGTCAACTTTCGACCAAAAATTTAATTTTGGTCAAAATAGTTAATTTCTGACCTAATGACCAAGATAATATCTCAATTAATGACCAATATCGACTAATAAGTCAATCGTCGAACAAAAAGTCAACTTCAGTCAAATGATCAACTTCGACCCAATGACAAACCCATTCGACCCAATAAGTAAACTTTTTACCAAAAAGTCAATTTTGGTCAAAATAGAAAATTTTTGACCTAATGACCACCCATCGATCTAACAGTGAACTTTCGACCAAAAAGTCAATCTTATGTCAAAATGGTCAATTTTCGACCCAATTACTAACCTATCGACCAAATAGATCAACTTTCGAACAAAAAGTCAACTTTGGTCAAAATGGTCAATTTCCGACTAAATGACCACCCCGTTGACCTAATGGGCTAACTCGACCAAAAATTCTAATTTTGTCGAAATAGTCAACTTTCGACCAAAAGTCATCTTGGTCAAAATGGTCATTTTCCGACCCAATGACCAACTCCGTCGACGCAATGAGTTAACTTTTCGACCAAACATTTAATTTTGGTTAAAATAATTAATTTTCGACCTAATGACTACCAATTGTCGACCCAATAAGTCAATCTCCGACTAAAAAGACAACATCTGGTCAATATGGTCAATCTCGACCTAATGACCACCTCGTCGATCTAATGAGTCAACTTTCGACAAAAATTTAATTTTGGTCAAAATAAATAATTTTTGACATAATGACCAATTATTGACCCAATAAGTCAATCTCTGACCAAAAAATCAACTTTAATCAAAATAGTCAATCCTTGACCCAATGACCATCCAATTGACCCAAAGGTCAACTTTTGACGAAAAAGTCAATTTTTGTCAAAATTGTCAATCCTTTACGCAATGACCAATCCATTGACCCAATAAGTCAACTTTTGACCAAAAAGTCAACTTTGGTCAAAATGGTCAATTATTGACCCATTAACCAACCCATTGACCCAATAGGTTAAATTTTAAAAAAAATAATCAATTTTTGACATAATGACCTATTATTGACCTAATAAGTCAATTTCTGACTAAAGTCGAACTTTGTCAAAATGGTCAATCCTCACCTAATGATCAACCCATTGACTTATACAAGCGACAATATTAACAAAGTGAACTTTAGTAAAAATGGTCAATCCTTAACCAAATGACCAACCCACTGACTAAATAGATCAACTTTTGACCAAAAACTAAATTTTGGTCGATATAGTAAATTTTTTACCTAATGACTCACCCTTATTGACCTAATGTCAACTTTCACCAAAAAGTCAACTATAGTCAAAATGACTAATCCATGACCCAATGACCCGATAGTCAACTGACCAAATGTCAATTTTGGTCAAAATAGTCAATTTTTCGACAAATGACCAACTCATTCGACCAATAGTCAACTTTTCACCAAAAGGTTAATTTTGGTTAAAATATTCAATTTTTTACCTAATGACCACCCAATCGAACTCAACGAAGTCACTTGACCAAAAACTTAACTTTTGTCAAAATGGTCAATTTCTGAATCAATGACAAACCCTTTGACCCAACAGGTCAACTTTTGACCAAAAAGTCAATTTTGGTCAAATTAGTCAATTTTTGACCTAATGACCAATTATTGACCCAGTAAGCCAATCTTAGACCAAAAAGTCAACTTTGGTCAAAATGGTTAATCCTCGACTCAATTGAACTAATCCCATCGACTCGACAGAGTCAACTTTTGACCAAAAAGTCAACTTTGTTCAAAATGATCTATCTCGATCTAATGACCAACACTATCAGCTTAATAGTCAACTTTTGACTAAAAAGTCATTTTTGGTCAAAATAATCAATTTTTTAATTAATGACCAATTATCAATCTAATAAGTCAATCTCCGACCAAAAAGTCAACTTTACCAAAATGGTCAATCCTTGACCTAATGAAACCCATCGACCCAATAGCTAACATTTCACCAAAAACTAAATTTCGGTCAAAATTATCAATTTTAACCAAATTACCATCCATCGACTTCGATAGTTAACTTTCGACCAAAAAGTCAACTTTGGGTCAAAATGGACTAATTTTTAATCTAATGACCAACCCATCGACAAAAAGTCATCTTCGTCAACCGGCTAATTATCGACCAATTGATTTCAATTCATCATCAAATAGTAAACTTTTCAACAAAAAGTCAAATTTGGTCAAAATGGTCAATTTCTCGACCCTAAGACAACCCCATTGATCCAATGCCAACTTTTCACCGTAACTTTAATTTTGGTCAAAATAATCAATATTCGACCTAATGACTAATTGTCGAATTCAATAACTGAATCTCCACCAAAAGTCAACTTTGGTCAAAATGATCAATCCTTAACCCAATGACCAACCCATCGACTCCAAAGAGGTCATTTTTCACTCAAAAGTTAACTTCGGTCAAAATGATCAATCCTCGACTCAATGATCTAACGCATCTACCCAATAGATCAACTTTTGGGCAAAAATCAATTTCGCCAAAATGACAATTTTTTGACCTAATGAATAATTATTAGACCCGAGCTGAGCCAAAATGGTCAACTTCTGCAAAAAATTAACTCGTTCAAAATAGTCAACTCTCGCCTCAAATTACCAACTTGCGTCAAAAGTCATCTTTGATCAAAATAATCAATCTCGACCAAATTGCCAACTCTTTAACAAAATAGTCAACTTTCGACCAAAATGTCAACTTTAGTCAAAATGGTCAATTCTCTCGACATAATGACTCATCCCGTTGACCCATGATGTTAACTTGACCAAAAAATTTAATTTTTGTCAAAATAGTTAATTTTTAACCTTATGACCAATTATTGACCCTATAAGTTAATCTCTGACTAAAAAGTCAACTTTGGTCAAAATGGTAAATGCTTGACCCAATGACCAACCCATTGACCCAATAGCTCAACTTGTGACCAAAAAGTCATCTTTGGTCAAAATGGTTAATTCTTGACCCAATTACCAACTCATTGACGTAATAGTCAACTTTTCGACCAAAAGTCATCTTTGATCAAAATGGTCAATTCTCGATCGAATTACAAACTATCGAATTCAATAGGTCAACTTGTGACCAAAACGTCAACTTTGGTCAAAATACCAATCCTTGACCCAATAACCAACCCGTCGAATCTAATATGTCAACTTGACTAAAGTCAACTTCGTCAAATGGTCAATCCGATCCAATGACCAACTCATCGACTCCAAAAGGATAACTGGAACCAAAAAAGTCAATTTGGCTAAAATGGTGAATTTAACATAATGACCACCTCATACTCGTAAAGGTCAATCCACCAAAAGGTCAAATTCTGTCAAAATGACCAATTTCGACACAATGACCTAAATCTCATCTGGTGAAAACGGTCAATGCTTTTTCCAATTACCAACCGTATCGACCTAAATTTGTCAACTTCGACTAAAAGACAACTTCGGCTAAAATGGTCAATCCGTTGACCTCAATGACAAACCTATCGATCTAACAGGTCAACATTCGACCAAAAATCAATTTTTGTCAAAATAACTAATTTTCGTCCTAACGACCACACATCGACCCAATAGGTCAACTTTTAACAAAAACGATAACTTTGGTCAAAAGGTTAATTGACCCAAAGGATCTAACCCATTGATCAAATATATCAACTTTCGACCAAAAAAGTCATCTTCGATCAAAATGGACAATTTTCGACTCTAATGACCAATCTATCAACCAACAGCTAACTTTTGACTAAAAGTCACTTTCGTCAAATGGCGAATTCTCGACCTAATGACTCAACCCCATCGAATCTAATGGGTCAACTTTCGACAAAAAATTTAATTTTGTCAAAATACTCGATTTCGACCCACTACCATTTATCGACCCAATAAGTCAATCTCGACCAAAAGTCAATTTTGGTCAAAATGGTTAATCCACTGACAAAAGACTAAACCCATTGTCCTAACCCCTGCCTTTCTGATCAAGGCGTAGCTGGTTTCTCGTGACCACTTAAATAGTCGAACAATGAAAATGTATGGCGAGTGCTCCGATCGAATCCATCGGCTCGTGTAGGAACAAGGCTCAAATCTCTCGGTCCTCAAGATGCCTCACTCGCATACATCACCGCACTGCCACTTTCGACCAAAAAGTCAACTTCGTCAAGGTCGGTCAATCCTGACCCAATGACTAACCCATCGAGCCCAATACATTAACTTTTGACCAAAATGTTAATTTTGGTCAAAATAGTCAATTTTTTGACTCTAATGACCAATTATTCGACATAGTAAGCCAATCTCCCGCCAAAAAGTCAACTTTGTTCAAAATGGTCAATCTCGACCATCGACCAACCCATTGACTCGACGAGTCAACTTTCGACCAAAAAGTTTACTTAGTAAAATGATCAATTCTTACCTAATACTCAACCCATGACCTAACTGTTAACCACCAAAAGTTAATTTTGACTCAAAAATGCTGAATTTTCGAAATAATGACCAATTATTTGACCCAATAAGTCAATCTCTCGTAACTTTCGACTAAAGTTAACTTTGGTCAAAATTATCAACTTATACAATGACTAACCATGGACCATTAAGCTCAACTCGACAAAAAAGTCAACTGCCACAAATGGCCAATTATTGCTCTAAGAATCAACCCATCGATTTAATAAAGTTAACTTTTAACCAAAATAGTCAATTTTGTATATAATGACCTATTATCGACCTAATAAGTCAATCTCTCGACCAAAAGCCGAACTTTGGTTAAAATGACAATCCCGACCTAATGACTAAACCCATTGTTAACCATATACGTCCACTCGACCAAAAAGTAAACTTTAGTTAAAATCGTCAATCCTTAACTTAATGACCAACCCAATCGACTAAATCAAATAATCTTCTGACCCAAAAGTTAATTTTGGTCGATATAATGAATTCTTCACCTAATGACCACCCTATCGATCAAATGTCAACTTTTTACCAAAAAGTCAACTATCAGTCAAAATAGCAATCTTGACCGAATGACCCACATATTTAATTAATTAACTAAAATGATCAATTTGGACAAAACGGTTAATCCGATATAATGACAACTCATCTACCGAATGTGCTGTCACTTTGACCAAATAGTTAATTTTGGTTAAAATATTCAATTTTTAACCTAATGACCACCCTATCGACCCAATAAAGTCAACTTTCGACCAAAAAGTTAACTTCTGTCAAAATGGTCAATTTCGACCTAATGACCAAACCTTCGACCTAATAAATAACTTTGGACCAAAAAGTCAATTTTAGTCAACGAACAATTCGACTCCATCGACCAATCATCAATCCGTAGTCAATCTCATACCAAAGTTAAATCTGGTCAAATGGTCAATCTGACCCAATGACCAACCCATTAACTAAATATGTCAACTTTCGACTACAAAGTACAACTTCGTCGTCAAAATGATCAATCCTTGGCCCAATGACCAATACATTGACCTAATAGGTCAACTTTTGACCAAAAAGTTAATTTGGTCAAAATAGTTAATTTTTGAATTAATGACCAATTATTGTCCCAATAAGTCAATCTATGACCAAAAAGTCAACTTTGGTCAAAATGGGTCAATCTCGACCTAATGAAACCCATCAACCTAATAGTCAATATTTCACCAAATACTCAATTTTCGTCAAAATTAACAATTTCGACGAATGGTACACATCCATCGAACCATATATCAACTTTCGACCAAAAAAGTCAACTTCGTCAAAATAGTTAATTTTCATCCAATGACCAACCTTTCAAATAGTCATCTTTCGGTCAAACTGATCAATTATTCAACCAATTACTGGACAACTCATCGAATCCAATAAGTAAACTTTTCAAAAAACTCAAATTTGGTCAAAATAGTCAATCTCTCAATCTAACAATAACTAATGGCCAAAATTCAATTTTGGTCTAAATAATCAATATTTGACCTAATGACTAATTATTGACCAAATAAGTCAATCTCTAACCAAAATATCAACTTTGGTCAAAATGTTCAATCCTTGACCCAATGACCAACCCATTGGCCAACCCATTGACCCAGTAGGTCAACTTTTGTCCAAAAGATAAATTTGGTCAAAATTGTCAATCCTTGACACAATGACCAACCCATTGTCCCAATAGGTCAACTTTTGGCCAAAAAATCAATTTTGGTAAAAATTGTCAATTTTGGCCTAATGAATAATTATTGACCCAGTGAGCCAATTTCTAACCAAAATGTCAACTATGGTAAAAATGGTCAATCCTTGACCCAAAGACCAAACCATCAATCTAATAGTCAACTTCGACTAAAAGTCAACTTTGGTCAAAATGATCAATTCGACGCAATGACCAACACATCGCTTAATAGGTCAACTTTTCACCAAAAAGTCAATTTTGGTCAAAATAGTCAATTTTCGAGCTTAATGACCAATTATCGACCCAATAAGTCAATCTCTCGACCAAAAAGTTAACTTTGGTCAAAATGGTCAATCCGACTCCAAATACAAACCCATCGACCTAACTAGTCAACTTTCGACCAAATAATGAATTTCGTCAAAATAATCAATTTTGACTTAATGACCACCCATCGATCCAATGTGTCAACTTTTCGACCAAAAGTCAATTTTAGTCAAATGGTTAATTTTTAACCTAATGCCCAACCCATTGACCCAACAGTCACCTTCCAATTCTAAAAAGTCATATTTATCAAAATGGTATACCACTAAATCACCAACTTTAACCAAATCGGTCAACTTTTGACCAAAAAGTCAACTTTGGTCAAAATGGTCAATTCTCGATGAAATGACTAACTCCATTGACTCCAATGAATTAACTTTTGACCAAAAATTCAATTTTGGTTAAAATAGTCAATTTTTAGACTCATATTCAACCAATCATCGACTCTAATAAGTCAATATGTCGACCAAAAAGTCAACTTTGTCAAAATGGTCAACTCTTGACCCAATGACCAACCCATTGACTCAATAGGTCAACTTTGACCAAAAAGTCAGCTTCGGTCAAAATGATCAATTTCTTGACCTCAATTACCAACTCATTGATCTAATGGGTCAACTTTTCGTCCAAAATGTCAATCTTTGGTCAAAATGGTCAATTCTCAATCAAATGACAAACTCATCAATCCGAATAGGTCAACTTTTCGACCAAAAAGTCAACTTTGGTCAAAATAGTCAATCTTCGACCCAATGACCAACCCATTCGACCCAATAAAGTCAACTTTTGACCAAAAAGTCAACTTCGGTCAAAATTGGTCAATCCTTAAATCTAATGACCAACCCATCGACCTATAAGGATAACTTTTGACTAAAAAGTCATATTTTGGTCAAAATTGTAAATTTTTGACCTAATGACCTACCTCATAGACTCAAAAAGGTCAACCTTGACCAAAAGGTCAATTTCTCGGATCAAATGACACCTCGACACAATGACCTAAATCTCAACTTCGTGTCAAAATGTCAACTTTTGCCAATGACCAACCCATCAATCACTAATTTATCTCTGACCAAAAATCAATTTTGGTCAAAATTATCAATCGTCAACCCAATGACAAACCCATCGATCCAATAAAGTCAACATTTGACAAAAGTCAATTTTGGTCAAAATAATGAATTCTTTACCTAATGACCAACCCATCGACCCAATAGATCAACTTTTGACCAAAAGATCATCTTTGGTCAAAATGGTCAATTTTTTACCCAAGTGATCCAACCCATTGATCAAATAGATCAACTTTTAACCAAAAAGTCAACTTCGACCAAAATCGATCAATTCTCGATCTAATTACCAACTCATCGACTCAACAGGTCAACTTTCGACCAAAAAGTCAACTTCGGTCAAAATGGTCAATTTCTGACCTAATGACCACCCCATTGACTCAATGATTTAACTTTTCGACTAAAAAATTCAATTTTGGTCAAAATCACTCAATTTTTCGACTAATGACCAATTATCAACCCAATAAGTCAATCTTGCCCAAAAAGCCAACTTTGGCCAAAAATGGTCAATCCTCGACCCAAAGACCAACCCATCGATCCTAATCAGTCAACTTTCGACCAAAAAGTCAACTTCGGTCAAAATGGTCAACTTTCGACCCAATGACTAACCCATCGAGCCAATACATTAACTTTCGACCAAAAAGTAATTTTCGTCAAAATAAATAATTTTTCGACTTAATGACCAATTATCGAATCTAAGTAAGCTCAATCTCCGACCAAAAAGTCAACTTTCGTCAAAATGGTCAACTTCGACCCAACGATCAACCCTATCGAACTAACTAGTCAACTTTTGACCAATAGTCAAATTCTAGTCAAAACAGCTAATTTTGCTTAATGACCTCCCATCGACTCTCAATAAGTCAAGTTTCGACCTAAAAATCAACTTTGCTCAAAATGCTCAATTTCTCGACCCAATGACCAAAGACCAACCCGTTGACCCAAAGACCAACCCGTCGACCCAATGACCAACTCTTGTCGACCCACGAGTTAACTTTCGACCAAAAATTAAATTTTGCTGTCAAAAACAATTTTTCACCTAATGACCAATTATCGACCCAATAAGTCAATCTCTCGACATCTTAAAGTCAACTTTGTTCAAAATGGTCAACTTTCGATCTAATGACAAACCTATTGACCCAATAGATCAACATTTAACTAAAAAATCAATTTTGGTCAAAATAGTTAATTTTTGACCTAATCACCAATTATTGACCCAGTTAGCCAATCTTTGACAAAGAAGTCAACTTTGGTCAAAACGGTCAACTCTTGACCCAATAACCAACCCTTGAACCCAACAGGTCAACTTTTAACCAAAAAGTCAACTTTGGTCAAAATGGTCAATTTCTCGAATCCGATGACCACTCACGTCAATCTAATGGGTCAACTTTGAAAAATTTAATTTTGGTCAAAATAATCAATTTTCGACCTAATGACCAATTATCAACCCAATAAGTCAATCTCCGACTAAAAAAGTCAACTTCGGTCAAATGATCAACTTCGACCTAATGACCAACCCATCGAATCAATAGGATAACTTTCAACTAAAGTCAATTTTGGTCAAAAAGAATCCTCAATCAATGACCAACCCATCGATCCAATACGCAACTTTGACCAAAGAGTCAATTTCGCCAAATCAATTTCATCTAATGACCAATTATCAATCGAGTAGCCAATCTCTGACAAAAAAGTCAACTTTGATCAAAATGATGAATTTTTTACCTAATGACCAAGCCATCAATCTAATAGATCAAATTTCGACCAAAAGGTCATCTTCGGTCAAAATGGTTAATTTCTGACCTAATTACCAACTCATCAATCAAATAAGTCAACTTTGACTAAAAAGTCAACTTTGGTCAAAATGGTCAATTTCAATCTAATTACAAACCCGTTGACCCAATGGGTCAACTTTCGACCAAAATCTAATTTGGTCAAATTAATCAATTTTTCGATCTAATCGACCAATTATCAATCTAATAAGTCAATCCCTCACCAAAAGTCAACTTCCGTCATAATAATAAATCTTTGACCCAATGACAAAACCATCGACCAATATGTACAAGCTTTGACCAAAAGTCAATTTCGGTCAAAATAGCTAATCTTGCGATGCTAATGATCTACACAGTCAACTTTCGACTAAAAAGTCAAACTTTGGTCAAAATGATCAATTTTAGACCTAAGGACCAACCCATCGGATCTAATAGATCAACTTTTGATCGAAAAGTCAACTTTGATCAAAATGATCAATTCTTGACCAAATGACTCAACCCATCGATCACAATAGTCAACTTTCGACCGAAAATTCAATTTTCGTCAAAATAAATCAACTTTCGACCCAATGACCAATTATCGATCCAAAGATGCCAAATCTTCGACTCAACAAGTCAACTTTGGTCTAAATGGTCAATCCTTAACCCAATGACCAACCCATTGACCGAATAGGTCAACTTTTGACCAAAACGTCAACTTTGGTCAAAATGGTAAATCCTTAAACCAATGACCAACCCACTGACCAAATATATCGACTTTCGACGAAAAAGTAAATTTCAGTCAAAATAGTGAATTTTGAATTAATGACCAATTATTGACCTAATAGGTCAACTTTTAACCAAAAAGTCAATTTTGGTCAAAATCAACAATCCTTGACCCAATGACCAACTCATTAACCCGTAAGGACAACTTTTGTCCAAAACGTCAATTTTGGTCAAAATTTTCAATTTTTTCACCAAATGACCACCTGATTGACCCAAAAGGTCAACTTTTGACTAAAAAGTCAAATTTGGTCAAAATGGTCAATTTTTGACACAATGACCAAAATATCAACTTTGGTGAAAATGGTCAATTCTTGATCCAATGACCAACCCATTAACCCATTTTGTCAACTTTAGAATAAAAAGTTAACTTTGGCCAAAATCGTTAATCCTTGACCCAATGACCAATCCATTGACCCAATAAGCCAACTTTTGAAAGTCAATTTTGCAAAAAATTGTTTATTTTTGACCTAATGACGGCCTCATTCACCTAAATAGGTCAACTTTTGACCAAAAAGACAACTTTGGTCGAAATGGTCAATCCTTGACCTAAAGACCAACCCATTTATCCAATAGGTCAACTTTTGACCAAAAAGTCAATCTTGGTCAAAATTGTCAATTTTTAACCTAATGACCAATTATTGACCCAGTAAGCCAATCTCTGACTAAAAGCTCAACTTTGGTCAAAATGTTCAATTCTTAACCCAATGACCAAACCATTGACCCAATAGGTCAACCTTTGACAAAAAAGTCAACTTTTATCAAAATGATCAATCCTTGACCCAATGACCAAACCATCGACATAATAGTCAACTTTCGACCAAAAAGTCAAATTTGATCAATATAGTCAAATTTTGAATTAATGACCAATTATTGACCTAATAAGTCAATCTCTGACCAAAAAGTCAACTTTGGTCAAAATGATCAATCCTTGACCTGATGACAAACTGATTGACCCAATCGGTTAACTTTTTACAAAAATGTCAATTTTACTCAAAATAGTAAAATTTCGACCTTATGACCACCCATCGACCCAATAAAGTCAACTTCGACCAAAAAGTCAACTTTAGTCAAAATGGTCAATCTTCGACCTAACAACCAAACCATCGACTCGATAGATCAAATTTCGACGAAAAAGTCATCTTTGTCAAAATTAATGTCCTGACCCAATTTCCAACTCATTGACCAAATACGTAAACTTTTGACTAAAAAGTTAACTTTGGTCAAAATGGTCAATTTCTGACCCAATGACCACCCCGTTGACCTAATTGGTCAACTTTTGACAAAAAATTTAATTTTGGTCAAAATAATCAGTTTTTACTTAATGACTAATTATTGACCCAATATGTTGGTTAAAATAGTCAATTTTTTACTTAATGACCACCCATTAACCCAATAAGTCAACTTTTGACCTAGAAGTCAACTTTGGTCAAAATGGTCAATTTTGTAACCAATGACCAACACATTGACCCAAAAATTTAAATTTTATCCAAAAGGTTATCTTCGGTCAAAATGGTCAATTCTTGACCCAATTACCAACTCATTGACAAAATTAGTCAACTTTTGACCAAAAAGTCAACTTTAGGTTCAAATGATTAATTTCTGACCCAATGACCACCCCGTTGACCCAATGGGTCAACTTTTGACCAAAAAATTAATTTTGGTTAAAATAATTAATTTTTGACCTGATGACAAATTATTTACCCAGTAAGCCAATCTCTGACCAAGAAGTCAACTTTGGTCAAAATAGTCAATCCTTGACGCAATGACCAACCCACTGACCCAATAGGTCAACTTTCGACCAAAAAGTTAACTTTAGTCAAAATGATCAATCTTCGACCTAATGACCAACGCATTGGCCTAATAGGTCAAGTTTTGATCAAAAAGTTAATTTTGGTCAAAATAGTTAATTTTTGAATTAATGACCAAATATTGACCCAATAAGTCAATCTCTGACCAAAAAGTCAACTTTGGTCAAAATGGTTAATCCTTCACCCAATGAAAAACCCATTGACCTAGTAGGTCAACTTTGGACCAAAGAGTCAATTTGGTTAAAAAATCAATTTTTGACTTAATGACCACCCATTGACCCAATATGTCAACTCTTGACCACAAAGTCAACTTTGGTCAAAATGGTATATTTTTTTCCCAATGACCGACCCATTGACCCAATAGGTCCACTTTTAACCAAAAAGTCATTTTTTGTCAAAATGGTCAATTCTTGACTAAATTACCGACTCATTGACCAAATAGGTCAACCTTTAAAAAAAATTAACTTTGCTTAAAATGGTCAATTTATGACCCAATAACTACCCGTCCACCCAATGGGTTAACTTTTGACGAAAAATTCAATTTTAGTCAAAATAGTCAATTTTTGACCTAATGACCAATTATCGACCAATAAGTCAATCTCTAAGCAAAAAGTCAATTTTGGTCAAAATGGTCAATCATTGACCCAATGACAAACTCATTAACCTAAAAGGTCAACTTTTGACTAAAAAGTCAATTTTTGTAAAAATAGTCAATTTTTAACTTAATGACCACCCATTGACCCAATAGGTCAACTTTTGACAAAAAAGTCAACTTTGGTCATAAATGGTCAATTTTTAACCCAATGACCAACCCATTGACCCAATAGAACAACTTTTGACGAAAGTCATCTTAGTCAATTTTTGATTTAATGACCAATTATTGACCCAATAAGTCAATCTTTGACAAAAAAGTCAACTTTTGTCAAATTGGTCAATCCTTGACCCAATTACGAACCCATTGACCCAATAGGTCAACTTTTGACCAAATAGTCATTTTTGGTCAAAATAGTCAATTTTTTACTTAATGACCACCCATTGATCCAATAGGTCAACTTTTGACCAAAAAGTCAACTTTGGTCAAAATGGTTAATTTTTTACCCAATGCCCAACCCATTAACCCAATAGGTCAACTTTTGACCAAAAAGTCAGCTTTGGTCAAAATGGTCAATTCTTGACCAACTCACCAACTCTTTAACCAAATAGGTCAACTATTTAACCAAAAAGTCAACTTTTTAACCAAAATGTCAACTTTGGTCAAAATGGTCAATTTCTGACCAATGACCACCCTGTTGACCCAATGAGTTAACTTTTCACCAAAAACTCAATTTTGGTCAAAATAGTCAATTTTTAGCCTTGTGACCAATTATTGACCCAATAAGTCAATCTCTGACTAAAAAGTCAACTTTGGTCAAAATGGTCAATCCTTGACCCAATGACCAACCAATTGACCCAGTAGGTCAACTTGTGACCAAAAAGTCATCTTTGGTCAAAATGGTTAATTCAATCAACTCATGACCAAGTTACTTCGACAAAAAGTCATCTTGTCAAATGGTCAATTCGAGCCAATACAACTCATCGATCTAACAGTCAACTTTCGACCAAAAAGTCAACTTTGGTCAAAATAGCCAATCTTCGACCCAATAACCAACCCATCGACCCAATAGGTCAACTTTTAACCAAAAGTCAACTTTAGTCAAAATGGTCAATCCTTGACCCAATGACCAACTCATTGACCCAAAAGGATAACTTTTGACCAAAAAGTCAATTTTGCTCAAAATTGTCAATTTTTGACCTAATGACCACCTCATAGACTAGAAAGGTCAACTTTTGACCAAAAAGTAAATTTGGTCAAAATGGTCAATTTTTGACACAATGACATAAATCTCAACTTTGAGGAAAATGGTCAATCCTTTATCCAATGACCAACCCATTGACCCAATTTGTCAACTTTTGGCTAAAACGTCAACTTTGGCCAAAATGGTGAATCCTTGACCTAATGACCAACCCATTGACCCAATAGATCAATTTTGGACCAAAAAGTCAATTTTGCTCAAAATTTTTAATTTTTGACCTAATGACTGCTTGATCGACCTAAATAGGTCAACTTTTGACCAAAAAGACAACTTCAGTCAATATGGTCAATCAATGACCCAATGACCAACCCATCGACCCAATAGGTCAACTTTTTGACCAAAAAGCCAATTTTGGTCAAAATAGTCAAATTTTGACATAATGGCCAATTATTGACCCAATAAGTCAATCGCAAACCAAAAAGTCAACTTTTGTTAAAATGGTCAATTCTTGACCCAATGTCCAACCCCTTGGCCTATTAGGTTAACTTTTGACCAAAAAGTTAATTTTGCTAAAAATAGTCAATTTTTGACCTAAAACCAATTTTTGACCCAATAAGTCAATCTCTGACCAAAAAGTCAACTTTGGTCAAAATGGTCAATCCTTGACCCAATGATTAACCCATTAACCCATAAGGTCAACTTTTGACCAAAAAGTCAATTTTGGTCAAAATAATCAATTTTTGACCTAATGACCACTCATTAACCCAATAGGTCAACTTCTGACCAAAAAGTCAATTTTGATGAAAATGGTCAATTTTTGACCTAGTGACCAACCATTGAACCAATAGATCAAATTTTGACTAAAAAGTCATCTTCCGTCAAAATGGTCAATTCTTAACCCAATTACCAACTCATTGACCAAATAAGTCAACTTTTGACCAAAAAGTTAACTTTGGTCAAAATGGTCAATTTCTAACCCAAAGACTACCCCATTGATCCAATGGATCAAATTTTGACCCAAAATTTAATTTTGGTCAAAATAATCAATTTTTGACCTAATGACCAATTATTGACCCAATAAGTCCATCTCTAACCAAAAAGCCAACTTTGGTCAAAATGGTCAATCCTTGACCCAATGACCAACCCATTGACCAAATAGGACAACTTTTGACCAAAAAGTTAACTTTGGTCAAAGTGGTCAATCATTGACCCAATGACCAATCTATTGACCTAATAGGTAAACTTTTGACCAAAAAATCAATTTTGGTCAAAATAGTGAATTTTTAACCAGTAAGCCAATCTCTGACCAAAAAGTCAACTTTGGTCAAAATGGTGAATCCTCGACCCAATGACCAACCCATTAACCCAATCGGTCAACTTTTCACCAAAAGTCAACTTTGGAAAAATGATTAATCTCGACCCAATGACCAACCCATCGACTTATCAGTTCAACTTTCACCAAAAAGTTAATTTTAGTCAAAATAATTAATTTTTGAATTAATGACCAATTATTGACCCAATAAGTCAATCTCTGACCAAAAAGTCAACTTTGGTCAAAATAGTAAATCCTTGACCCAATGACAAAACCATTGACCCAATAGGTCCACTTTTGACCAAATAGTCAATTTTGGTCAAAATTGTCAATTTTTAGCGTAATGACCACCCATCGACCCAATTAGTCAACTTTTGACCAAAAAAGTCAACTTTGGTAAAAATAATCAATTTCTGACCCAATGACCACCCCGTTGATCCAATGGGTTAACTTTTGACCAAAAATTCAATTTTGATCAAAATAGTCAATTTTGACCAAATGACCAATTATATACCCAATAAGTAAATCTCTAACAAAAAATTCAACTTTGGTCAAAATGGTAAATCCTTGACCCAGTGACAAAACCACTGACCCAATAGGTCAACTTCGAGCAAATAATTAACTTTGGTCAATATATCAATTTTTTGATCGAATCACCACCCATCGATCTAACAGTCAAATTTCGACCAAAAAGTCAACTTTGGTCAAAATTGTTAATTATGACCCAATGACCAAACCGCTGACCCAATATATCAATTTTTCACCAAAAAGTCATCTTTGGTGAAAATGGTCTATTCTTGACCCAATTACCAACCAGTTGACTCAATGGGTCAACTTTTGACCAAAAGTCAATTTCAAAATACATTTCGACTCCAAGACACTCATTGACTAATAATTTTTCGACCTAATGACCAAAACGGTCAATTTTTGAATTAATGACCAATTATTGTCCCAATAACTCAATCTCTGACCAAAAAGTCAACTTTGGTTAAAATGGTCAATGGTTGACCCAATGACAAACTCATCGACTCCACAGTCAACATTTGACCAAAAAGTCAATCTTTTGGTCAAAATATTAATTTCGTCAATAGTCAATTTTGGTCTAAATACCAATTTTTGACCTAATTACCAATTATCGACCCAATTGGTCATTTTTCGACAAAAAAGACAACTTTGGTCAAAATGGTTAATTTTTGACCCAATGACCAACCCATTGATCAAATAGATCAACTTTTGACTAAAAAGTCATCTCCGATCAAAATGAACAATTCTTGATCCAATTACCAACTCATTGACTCAATAAGTCAACTTTCGACCAAAAGTCAACTTTGTCAAAATGGTCAATCATCCGACCAAATGACTACCTCATTGACTCCAAAGGGTCAACTTTCGACAAAAAATTTAATTTTGGTCAAAATACTCAATTTTTGACCTAATGACCAATTATTGACCCAATAATTCAATCTTTGACCAAAAAGTCAATTTTGGTCAAAATGGTCAATCCTTCACCCAAAGACCAACCCCTTGTCCCAATAGGTTAACGTTTCACTAAAAAGTCAACTTTGGTCAAAATGACCAATCCTTGACCCAATGAGTACCACATTGACCCAATACATTAACTTTTGACAAAAAAGTCAATTTTAGTCAAAATAGTCAATTTTTGACCTAATGATCAATCATCGACCCAAGAAGTCAATCTTCGACCAAAAGTCAACTTTGGCAAATGGTCATCCTCGACCTAAAGACCAACCCATTGACCCAATAAGTCAACTTTAGACCAAAAAGTCAACTTTGGACAAAATGATAAATTCTTGACCCAATGACCAACCCGTTGGCCCAATAGGTCAACTTTTGACCAAAAAGTCAATTTTGGTCAAAATAGTGAATTTTTGACTTAATGACCAATTATTGACCCAATAAGTCAATCTTTGACCAAAATGTCAACTTTGGTCAAAATGGTCAATCCTTGACCCAAAGATAAACCCATTGACCCAACTGGTCATCTTTTGACCAAATAGTTAATTTTGGTCAAAATAATTAATTTTGGCTTAATAACCTCCCATTGAACCAATAAGTCAACTTTCAACCAAAAAATCAACTTTGTTCAAAATGGTCAATTTCAACGAATGACCAGACTAACTCAAAGACCAACCCGTTGACCCAAAGACGAACCCATTGACCCAATGACAACCCCGTTGACCCAATGGGTTAACTTTTACCAAAAATTAAATTTTGGTCAAAATAGACAATTTTTGACCTAATGACCAATTATTGACCCAATAAGTCAATCTCTGACCAGAAAGTTAATTTTGTTCAAAATGCTCAATCCTTGAACCAATGACAAACCCATTAACCCAACAGTCAACTTTTCGACTAAAAATTAATTTTGGTCAAAATAGTTAATTTTCGACCTAATCACCAATTATCGACTCCAAGAAGTCAATCTTTGACCTAGAAGTCAACTTTAGTCAAAATGGTCAACCTTTAACCCAATGACAAACCCATTGACCCAACAGCTTAACTTTTGACCAAAAAGTAAACGTTGGTCAAAATGGTCAATTTCTGACCCAATGACCAGTCCGTTAATCCAATGGGTCAACTTTCGACCAAAAATTTAATTTTGGTCAAAATAATCAATTTCGACTCTAATGACCAATTATTAACCCAATAAGTCAATCTCTCGACCAAAAAGTCAACTTTGGTCAAAATGGTCAATCCTCGACCTAAAGACCAACCCATCGACCTAATAGATAACTTCTAATTAAAATGTCAACTTTGGTCAAAATGGTCAATCCTCGACCCAATGACCAACCCATCGAGCTAATATGTGAACTTTCGACTAAAAAATCAATTTTAGTCAAAATAGTCAATTTTGACCTAATGACCAATTATTGACCCAGTAAGCCAATCTCTGCTAAAAAGTCAACTTTGGTCAAAATGGTCAATTTTTCACCCAATGACCAAGGCATTGACCCAATAGATCAAATTTTGACCAAAAAGTCATCTTCGGTCAAAATGATCAATTTCGACCTTATTAACCAAATAAGTCAACTTTCGACCAAAAAGTCACCTTTAGCCAAAAATGGGTCAACTTTTAACCAAAAATTTAATTTTCGTTAAATTAAACAATTTTAGACCTAATGACCAATTATTGACCCAATAAGTCAATCTCTGACCAAAAAGTGAACTTTGGTCATAATGGTCAATCTTCGACCCAATGACAAAACATCAACTAACACAGTAAAGTTTTGACCAAAAAATTAATTTTGGTCAAAATAGTCAATTTATGAGCAAATGACCCAATAGGTCAACCTTTGACCAAAAAGTTAACTTCGGTCAAAATGGTCAATTTTTGACCTAATGACTAACCCATTGACCTAATAGATCAACTTTTGACCGAAAAGTCAACTTTGGTCAAAATGATCAATCCTTGACCCAATGACCAACCCATTGACACAAAGGTCAACTTTGACAAAATCAATTTTGTTCAACAATAATTCGACCAATACCAATATCGACCAGTGCCAATGTTCGCCAACAAGTCAACTTTGGTCAAAATGGTCGATCCTCTACCCAATGACCAACCCATTGACCGAATTGTTCAACTTTTGACCAAAACGTCATCTTTGGTCAAAATCGTAAATCCTTGACCTAATGACCAACCCGCTGACCCAATATATCGACTATTGACAAAAAGTCAATTTTAGTCAAAATAGTAAATTTTAACTTAATGACTAATTATTGACCCAATAGGTCGACTTTTGACCAAAAACTCAACTTTGGTCAAAATGGACAATCCTATACCCAATGACTAACCTATTAAACCCATAGGTCAACTTTTAACCAAAAACCAACTTTGGTCAGAATGGTCAATTCTTGACCCAATGACAAATTCATTAACCCGAAAGGACAGCTTTTGTCCAAAAAGTCAATTTTGGTCAAAATATTCAATTTTTTCATCAAATGACATCCTCATTGACCCAAAAGGTTAACTTTTATCCAAAAAGTCAAATTTGCTCAAAATGGTCAATTTCTGACACAATGACCTAAATATTAACTTTAGTGGAAATGGTCAATCCTTGATCCAATGACCAACCCATTGACCCAATTTGTCAACTTTAGACCAAAAAGTCAACTTTGGCCAAAATTGTTAATCCTTGACCCAATGACCAATCCATTGACCTCAACAGATCAACTTTGCAAAGTCAATTTTGCTAAAAATTGTATATTTTTGAATCTAATGACCACCTCATCGACTCCAACAGTCAACATTCGACCAAAAAGATAACTTTGGTCAAAATGGTCAATTCTCGACAAAAGACCAACCCATCGATCCGACAGTCAACTTTTCGATCAAAAGTCAATCTTGGTCAAAATAATTAATTTTTACCTAATGATCAATTATCGACCTCAAGAAGTCAATCTCTGACCAAAAGCTCAACTTTGGTCAAAATGGTCAATCCTTAACCCAATGACCAAACTATTGACCCAATAGGTCAACTTTTGACCAAAAAGTCAACTTTGGTCAAAATGATCAATCCTTGACCCAATGACCAAACCATTGACATAATAGGTCAACTTTTGACCAAAAAGTCAACTTTGATCAAAATAGTCAAATTTTGAATTAATGACCAATTATTGACCCAATAAGTCAATCTCTGACCAAAAAGTCAATTTTGGTCAAAATGGTCAATCCTTGACCCAATGAAAAACTAATTGACCCAATCAGTTAACTTCGACAAAAAAGTCAATTTTAGTCAAAATTGTAAATTTTTAACCTTATGACCACCCATCGACCTAATAGTCAACTTCGCATCAAAAAGTTCAACTTTGGTAAAAATGGTCAATTTTTGACCCAATGACCAACCCATTGACCAAATAGATCAAATTTTGACGAAAAAGTCATCTTTGGTCAAAATGATGAATTCTTGACCCAATTTCCAACTCATTGACCAAATACGTAAACTTTTAACAAAAAAGTCAACTTTAGACAAAATGGTTAATTTCTGACCCAATGACCAACCCGTTAACTTAATTGGTCAACTTTTGACAAAAAATTTAATTTTGGTCAAAATAATCAATTTTTTACCTAATGGCCAATTATTGACCCAATATGTTGGTCAAAATAGTCAATTTTTGACTTAATGACCACCCATTAACCCAACAGGTCAACTTTTGACCAAAAAGTCAACTTTGGTCAAAATGGGCAATTTTTTAACTAATGACCAACCCTTTGACTCAATAGATTAAATTTTGTCCAAAAGGTTATCTTTGGTCAAAATGGTCAATTCTTGACCCAATTACCAACTCATTGACCAAATAGGTCAACTTTTAACTAAAAAGTCAACTTTTCGTTCAAATAGTCAATTTCTGACCCAATGACTCGACCGAGTCAATCTAATAATTAATTTCGAACTCGATGACCAATTATCGACTCAAGAAGCCAATCTCTGACCAAAAAGTCAACTTCAGTCAAAATAATCAATCCTTGACGCAATGACCAACTATTGACCCAATAGGTCAACTTTTGACCGAAAAGTTAACTTTAGTCAAAATGATCAATCATTGACAAAATGACCAATGCACTGGCCGAATAAGCCAACTTTTGACCAAAAAGTTAATTTTCTTCATAATAGTGAAATTTTGAATTAATGACTAATTATTGACCCTATAAGTCAATCTCTGACCAAAAAGTCGACTTTGGTCAAAATGGTTAATCCTTGACCCAATAAGAACTGATTAACCCAGTAGGTGAACTTTGGACCAAATAGTCAATTTGGTCAAAATAGTCAATTTTTGACTTAATGACCACCCATTGACTCAATAGGTCAACTCTTAACTAAAAAGTCAACTTTGGTCAAAATGGTAAATTTTTTACCCAATGACCGACCTTTAACCCAATAGGTCCACTTTAACCAAAAAGTCATTATTGGTCAAAATTATCAATTCTTGACTAAATTACCGACTCATTAAACCAACAGTCAACTTTCGACAAAAAGTCAAGTTTAGTCAAAATGCTCAATTTATGACCCAATAACTACCCCATTGACTAAAAATTCAATTTTGGTCAAAATAGTCAATTTTTTACATAATGACCAATTATTGACCCAATAAGTCAATCTCTAACCAAAAAGTCAATTTTGGTCAAAATGTTCAATCCTTGCCCCAATGACATACTCATTAACCTAATAGGTCAACTTTCGACTAAATAGTCAATTTTGGTAAAAATAGTCAATTTTTGACTTAAACACCACCCATTGACCCAATATGTCAACTTTTGACCAAAAAGTCAACTTAGGTCATAAATGATCATTTTTTAATACAATGACCAACCCATTCACCCAATAGATCAACTTTTGACCAAAAAGTTATCTTTGGTCAAAATGGTCAATTTTTGACCCAATTACCAACTCATCGACTAAATCAGTCAACTTTTGACCAAAAAATTAACTTTGGTCAAAATGGTCAATTTCTAACATAATGACCAACCTCGTTGATCTAATGGGTCAACTTTCGATCATAAATTTAATTTTAGTCAAAATACTAATTTTGACATAATGACCAAGATAGTCATTTTTGAATTAATGACCAATTATTAACAAATAAGTCAATCTCTGACCAAAAAGTCAACTTTGGTCAAGATGGTCAATCCTTGAACCAACAACAAACCCATTGATGAAATAAGTAAACCTTTGACCAAAAAGTCAATTTTGGTCAAAATAGACAATTTTTGACCTAATGACCACCCATTGACCCAATTGGTCAACTTTTGACAAAAAAGTCATCTTAGGTCAAAATGGTCAATTCTTGACACAATTACAAAGTCATTGACCAAATAGATCAACTTTGGACAAAAAAAGTCAACTTTGGTCAAAATGGTCAATTTCTAACTAAATGACCACCTTGTTGACCTAATGGGTTAACTTTTGTCCAAAAATTCTATTTTGGTCAAAATAGGTCAACTTTTGACCAAAAAGTCATCTTTGGTCAAAATGGTCATTTTCTGACCTAATGACCACCTATTGACGCAATGAGTTAACTTTTGACCAAACATTCAATTTTCGTTAAAATAGTTAATTTTGAATTAATCACCAATTGTTGACCCAATAAGTCAATCTATGACTAAAAAGTCAACTTTGGTCAATATGGTTAATCCTTAACCCAATGACCACCACTTCGACTCAATGAGTCAACTTTTCGAACAAAAATGTAATTTTGGTCAAAATAATTAATTTTTGACGTAATGACTAATTATTGACCCAATAAGTCAATCACTGACCGAAAAACAACTTTAATCAAAATAGTCCATCCTCGACCCAATGAACAAGCCATTGACCCAATAAGTCAACTTTTGACCAAAATGTCAATTTTGGTCAAAATTGTCAATCCTTTACGCAATGACCTATCCATTGACCCAATAAGTCAAATTTTGACCAAAAAGTCAACTTTGTCAAAATGGTCAATTATTGACCCAATAAACAACCCATAGACCCAATAGGATAACTTTTAACCAAAATAGCCAATTTTTTGACATAATGACATATTATTGACCTAATAAGTCAATTTCTGACCAAAAGCTGAACTTTGGTCAAAATGGTCAATCCTTGACCCAATGACCAACCCATTGACCATACAAGTCAATTTTTGACCAAAAAGTGAACTTTAGTCAAAATGGTCAAACCTTAACCCAATGACCAACCCACTGACTAAATAGGTCAACTTTTGACACAAAAGCTAATATTGGTCGATACAGTCAATTTTTTACATAATAACCTCCCTATTGACCCAAAGTCAACTTTTGACAAAAAAGTCAACTATGGTCAAAATGGTCAATCTTTGACCCAATGACACAATTGGTCAACTTTTGACCAAAATGTCAATTTTGGTCAAAATAGTCAATTTTTGACATAATGACCAACTCATTGGCCCAATAGGTCAACTTTTGACCAAAAAGTTAATATTGGTTTAAATATTCAATTTTTTACCTAATGACCACCCAATTGACCCAATAGGTCAACTTTTGACCAAAAAAGTTAACTTTTGTCAAAATGGTCAATTTCTCGACCTAATGACAAACCTTCGACCTAATAGTCAACTTTCGATCAAAAAGTCAATTTTGGTCAAATTAGTCAATTTCGACCTAATGACCAATTATCGTCTCAAGAAGTCAATCTCATGACCAAAAAGTCAACTTTGGTCAAAATGGTCAATCCTTCGACCCAATGACTAACCCATTGATCGTGACAGTCAACTTTCGATAAAAAGTCAACTTTGTCAAAATGATCAATCTCGACCCAATGACCACATCCATCAGCCTAATAGGTCAAGCTTCAACCAAAAAGTCAATTTTGGTCAAAATAGTCAATTTCGAATTAATGACCAATTATCGACCCAATAAGTCAATCTCTCGACCAAAAAGTCAACTTTGGTCAAAATGGTCAATCCTCGACCTAATGAAAACCCAATAAGTAAAAATTTCACTCAAAATCACAATTTCGGTCAAAATTGTCAATTTTAAACAAATGACCACCCATCGACCCAATAAGTCAACTTTTGACCAAAAAGTAAACTTTGTCAAAATGGTCAATTTTTTAACCAATGACCAACCCATTGACAAAAAGTCATCATTGGAAAAACTAGTCATTTATTGACCCAATTACAAACTCATTGACCAAATAGGAAAACTTTTGAAACAAAATTCAAATTTGGTCAAAATGGTCAATTTCTGATCCAAAGACATCCCCGTTGACCCAATGGGTCAACTTTTGACCAAAAATTTAATTTTGGTCATAATAATCAATATTTGACCTAATGACTAATTATTGACCCAATAAGTCAATCTCGGAGCAAAAAGTCAGCTTTGGTCAAAATGGTCAATCCTTGACCCAATGACCAACCCATTGACCCAATAGGTCAACTTTTGACCAAAAGTTAAATTTGGTCAAAATGGTCAATCGTTGATCTAATGACCAACCCATTGACATCAATAGCGTCAACATTTCGCCAAAAATCAATTTTGGTTAAAATAAATAATTTTGACCTAATGAATAATTATGGACCCAATGGAGCCAATCTTCGACCAAAATGTCAACTATGGTAAAAATTGCGTCAATCTTCGACCTAATGGCCAACCCATCGATCCAATAGGTCAACTTGTTGACCAAAAAGTCAACTTTGGTCAAAATGATCAATCTCGACCCACTGACCAACACATCGCCTTAATAGATCAACTTTTGATCAAAAAGTCAATTTTGGTCAAAATAATTAATTTTCGAGTTAATGACTAATTATCGACCTAATAAGTTAATCTCTCGATAAAAAAGTTAACTTTCGTCAAAATGGTCAATCCTTGACCAAATTACAAACCCATTGACCCAATAGGTCAACTTTTGAGCAAATAGTCAATTTTGGTTAAAATAGTCAATTTTTGACTTAATGACCACCCATTGAACAAATAATTCAACTTTCGACCAAAAAGTCAACTTTGGTCAAAATGGTTAATTTGTGACCCAATGCCCAACCCATTGACCCAAAAGGTCAATTTTTGACTAAAAAGTCATCTTCGGTTAAAATGGTCAACTTTTGACCAAAAAGTCAACTTTGGTCAAAATGATCAATCCTTGAACCAATGACTAACTCATCGACACAACAGTCAATTTTTACCAAAAAATCAATTTTGGTCAAAATAATCAATTTTCGATCTAATGACCTAATGATTGACCCAAGAAGCCAATCTCGACCAACAAGTCAACTATGGTCAAAATGGTCAATCCTTGACCCAATGACCAACCCATTGACTGAATATGTCAACTTTTAACCAAAACATCAACTTTGGTCAAAATGGTAAATCCTTGACCCAATGACCAAACCACTGACCCAACATATCGACTTTTGACAAAAAAGTCAATTTTGGTCAAAATAGTAAATTTTTGTCTAAATGACCAATTATTGACCCAAAAGGTAAACTTTTAACCAAAAAGTCAACTTTGGTCAAAATGGATAATCCTTGACCCAATGACCAACCTATTGACCCCATAGGTCAACTTTTGACCAACAAGTCAATTTTGGTCAAAATTATGAATTTTTGAATTAATGATAAATTATTGACCCAATAAGTCAATCTCTAACCAAAAAGTAAACTTTGGTCAAAATGGTCAATCCTTGACCCAATGATAAACTCATTAACCCAACTGGTTAACTTTTGACCAAATAGTTAATTTTGCTCAAAATTGTTAATTTTGGCTTAATGACCTCCTATTGACCCAATAAGTCAACTTTTGGACAAAAAATCAACTTTGTTCAAAACGCTCAATTTCTGACCCAATGACCAAAGACCAACCCGTTGACCCAATGACCACCCTGTTGACCCAATGGGTTAACTTCTGACCAAAAATTAAATTTTGGTAAAAATAGATGATTTTTAACCTAATGACCAATTAATGACCCAATAAGTCAATCTTTCACCAGAAAGTCAACTTAGTTCAAAATGGTAAATCCTTAACCCAATGACAAACCCATTGACCCTATACGTCAACTTTTGACTAAAAAATAAATTTTGGTCAAAAAAGTCCATTTTTGACCTAATCACCAATTATTGACCCAGTAAGCCAATCTTTGACCAAGAAGTCAACTTTTGTCAAAATGGTCAACCCTTGACCCAACGACCAACCCATTAACCCAACATGTCACCTTTTGAACAAAAACTCAACTTTGGTTAAAATGGTCAATTTCTGACCTAATGACCACTCTGTCGACCCAATGGGACAACTTTTCGACCAAAAATTTAATTTTGGTCAAAATAATCAATTTTCGACCTAATGACCACGTATCGACCCAATAAGTCAATCTTCGACCAAAAAGTTAACTTTGGTCAAAATGGTTAATCTCGATCCAATGACCAACTCCATCGATCTCATCAGATAAATTTCGACTAAAAAGTCAACTTTGGTCAAAATGGTTAATCCGACCTAATGACAAAGCCATTGACCCAATATGTGAACTTTTGACCAAAAAATCAATTTTGGCCAAAATATTCAATTTTTGACATAATGACTAATTATTGACCCAGTAAGCCAATCTCCGACCAAAAAGTCAACTTTGGTCAAAATGGTCAATTTTTCACCCAATGACCAATCCATTGACCAGATAGATCAAATTTTAACCAAAAAGCCATCTTCGGTCAAAATGGTTAATTTTTGACCTAATCACCAACTCATTGACTAAATAAGTCAACTTTTGATCAAAAAGTCACCTTTAGTCAAAATGGTCGATTTCTGACCCAATTACAAAACCCGTTGACCCAATGGGTCAACTTTTGAGCAAAAATTTAATTTTGGTCAAATTAATCAATTTTTGACCTAATGGCCAATTATTGACCCGATAAGTCAATCTCTAACCAAAAAGTCAACTTTGGTCATAATGGTCAATCTTTTACCCAATGACAAAACCATTGACACAATATTTAAAGTTTTGACCAAAAAGTCAATTTTGGTCAAAAAATAGTCAATTTTTGACCTAATGACCTAATAGGTAAAATTTCGACCAAAAGTCACCTTTGGTCAAAATGATCGATTTATGACCCAATTACAAACCCGTCAATCTAATACAGTCAACTTCGACCGAAAAGTCAACTTTGATCAAAATGATCAATTCTTGAACCAATGACCAACCCATCGACACAATGGTCAACTTTTGACCAAAAAATCAATTTTGGTCAAAATAGTCAATTTTTGACCTAATGACCAATTATTGACCCAGTAAGCCAATCTTTGACGAACAAGTCAACTTTGATCAAAATTGTCAATCCTTGACCCAATGACCAACTCATTGACCGAATAGGTCAACTTTTGACCAAAACGTCAACTTTGGTTAAAATGGTAAATCCTTGACGCAAAGACCAACCCATTGACCAAATATATCAACTTTTGACAAAAAAAAGTCAATTTTGGTCAAAATAGTAAATTTTTGACTTAATGACCAATTATTGGCCCAATAGGTCAACTTTTGACTAAAAAGTCAACTTTGGTCAAAATGGATAATCCTTGACCCATAGACTAACCCATTGACCCCATAGGTCAACTTTTGAGCAAAAAGTCAACTTTGGTCAAAATGGTCAATCCTTGACCCAATGACCAACTCATTGACCCGAAAGGACAACTTTTGTCCAAAAAGTCAATTTTGATCAAAATTGTCAATTTTTTCACCATATGACCACCTCATTGACCCAAAAGGTTAACTTTTGTCCAAAAAGTCAAACTTAGTCAAAATGATCAATTTCTGACACAATGACCTAAATGTCAACTTTGGTGAAAATGGTCAATCCTTGTTCCAATGACGAACCCATTGACCAAATTTGTCAAATTTATACTAAAAAGTCAACTTTGGCCAAAATTGTTAATTTTTGACCCAATGACCAATCTATTGACCCAATAGGTCAACTTTTGAATGTTAATTTTGCTAAAAATTGTATATTTTTCACCTAATGACCGCCTCATTGACCTAAATAGGTCAAGTTTTGACTAAAAAGATAACTTTGGTCAAAATGGTCAATCCTTGACCCAAAGACCAACCCATTGATCCAATAGGTTAACTTTTGACCAAAAAGTCAATCTTGGTCAAAATAGTCAATTTTTGACCTAATGACCAATTATTAACCCAATAAGTCAATCTCTAACTAAAAGCTCAACTTTGGTCAAAATGGTCAATCCTTAACCCAATGACCAAACCATTGACCCAATAGGTCAACTTTTGACCAAATAGTCAACTTTGGTCAAAATGATTAATTCTTGACCCAATAACCAAACCATTGGCATAATAGGTCAACTTTTGACCAAAAAGTCAATTTTGATCAAAATAGTTAAATTTTGAATTAATGACAAATTATCGATCTAATAAGTCAATCTGACCAAAAAAGTCAACTTTGGTAAAAAAGGTCAAACCTTGACCTAATGACAAACTCAATGACCCAAAAGGTTAACTTTTGACAAAAAAGACAATTTTGGTCAAAATAGTAAATTTTTGACCTTATGACCACCCATTGACCTAATTGGTCATATTCTGATCAAAAAGTCAACTTTGGTCAAAATGGTCAATTTTTGACCCAACGACCAACCCATTGACCTGATATATCAAATTTTTACGAAAAAGTCATCTTTGGTCAAAATGGTCAATTCATGACCCAATTTCCAGCTCATTGATCAAATACGTAAACTTTTGATCTAAAAGTCAACTTTGGTCAAAATGGTCAATTTTCGATCTAGTGATCCACTTCGTTGACCCAAGCTTGGTCAACTTTTCGAGAAAAATTTAATTTTGGTCAAAATAATCAATTTTTTACCTAATGACCAATTATTCGAATCTAATAGAGTTAGTCAAAATAAGAATCTTTGACTTAATCGACCACCCATCGACCTAATTAGTCAACTCTTGACCAAAAGGTCAACTTTTGTCAAAATGGTAAAATTTTTATCCAATGACCGACCCATTGACCCAATAGGTCCACTTTTATCCCAAAAGACAATTTTGGTCAAAATGGTCAACTCCTGACTAAAATACTGACTAATTGACCAAATAAGTCAACTTTTGACAAAAAAAGTCAAGTTTGTTCAAAAGGGTCAATTTATGATTCAATAACTACCACGTTGACCCAATGGGTTAACTTTTGACTAAAAAATCAATTTTTATCAAAATAGTATATTTTTAACCTAATGACCAATTATTGACCCAATAACTCAATCTCTAACTAAAAAGTCAATTTTGGTCAAAATGGTCAATCCTTGACCCAATGACAACGTCATTAACCTAATAGGTCAACTTTTGACTACATAATCAGTTTTGGTAAAAACAGATAATTTTTGACTTAATGACCATCCATTGACCCAATAAAGTCAACTTTCGACCAAAAAGTCATCTTTGGTCAAAATGGTCAATTCTTAACCCAATTACCAACTCATCGACCAAATAGTCAACTTTCGACCAAAAAATTAACTTTGGTCAAAATGATAATTTCGACACAATAACCACCCCGTCGACCTAATGGGTCAACTTCGACCAAAAATTTAATTTTAGTCAAAATTGTCAATTTTTGACCTAATGACCAAGATAGTCAAATTTTAAATTAATGACCAAATGTTGAACCAATAATTCAATCTCTGACCAAAAAGTCAACTTTGGTCAAAATGGTCAATCCTTGACCCAATGACAAACCCATTGACCCAATAGTAACTTCGACCAAAAAGTCAATTTTGGCCAAAATAGACAATTTTTGACCTAATGACCACCCATTGACCAAAAGGTTAACTGTTGACCAAAAAGTCATCTTAGGTCAAAATGGTAAATTCTTGACCCAATTTCTAACTCATTGACCAAATAGATCAACTTTTGAACAAAAAGTCAACTTTGGTCAAAATGGTCAATTTCTGACTAAATGACAACCTCGTTGACCTAATGGGTTAACTTTTGACCAAAAATTCTATTTTGGTCAAAATAGGTCAACTTTTGAACAAAAAGTCATCTTTGGTCAAAATGGTCATTTTCTGACCCAATGACCACCTATTGACGCAATGAGTTAACTTTTGACCAAACATTTAATTTTGGTTAAAATAGTTAATTTTTGACCTAATGACCAATTATTGACCCAATAAGTCAATTTCTGACTAAAAAGACAACTTTGGTCAATACGGTCAATCGTTGACCTAATGACCACCCCGGTGACTCAATGGGTCAACTTTTGAACAAAAATTTAATTTTGGTCCAAATAATTAATTTTTGACCTAATGACAAAATATTGACCCAATAAGTCAATCTCTGACCAAAAAATCAACTTCAATCAAAATAGCCAATCCTTGACCCAATGACCATCCCATTGACCCAATAGATCAACTTTTGACGAAAAAGTCAATTTTTTGTCAAAATTGTCAAACCTTTACGCAATGTCCAATCTATTGACCTACTAAGTCAACATTTGACCAAAAAGTCAACTTTGGTCAAAATGGTCAATTATTGACCCAATAACCAACCCATTGACCCAATAGGTTAAATTTTAAACAAAATAGTCAATTTTTGACATAATGACCTATTATTAACCTAATAAGTCAATTTCTGACCAAAAGCTGAACTTTGGTCAAAATGGTCAATCCTTGACCCAATGACCAACCCATTGACCATACAAGTCAACTTTTGACAAAAAAATGAACTTTTGTCAAAATGGTCAATCCTTAATCAAATGACCAACCCACTGACTAAATAAGTCAACTTTTGACCAAAAAGTTAATTTTGGTCGATATAGTAAATTTTTTACCTAATGACCACCATATTGACCTAATGTCAACTTTTGACTAAAAAGTCAAATATGGTCAAAATGTTCAATCTTTGACCCAAAGACCCAATAGGTCAACTTTTGACCAAAATGTCAATTTTGGCCAAAATAGTCAATTTTTGACAAAATGACGAACTCATTTGACCATTTGGTCAACTTTTGACCAAAAGTTAATTTTGGTTAAAATATTCAATTTTTTAACTAATGACCACCCAATTGACCCAATAAGTCAACTTTTGACGAAAAAGTTAACTTTTGTCAAAATGGTCAATTTCTGACGCAATGACAAACCCTTTGACCCAATAGGTCAACAAAAAAGTCAATTTTGGTCAAATTAGTCAATTTTTGACATAATGACCAATTATTGACCTAGTAAACCAATCTCAGACCAAAAAGTCAACTTTGATCAAAATGGTCAATCCTTGACCCAATGACCAACCCATTGACCAGATAGATCAACTTTTGACCAAAAAGTTAACTTTGGTCAAAATGATCAATCCTTCACCCACTAACCAATCCATTGGCCTAATAGGTCAACTTTTGACCAAATAGTCAATTTTGGTCAAAATAGTCAATTTTTAAATTAATGACCAATTATTAACTCAATAAGTCAATCTCTGACCAAAAAGTCAACTTTGGTCAAAATGGTCAATCCTTGGTCTAATGAAACCCATTGACCCAATAGGTCAACATTTCACCAAAAACTTAATGTTGGTCAAAATTATCAATTTTTAACCAAATGACTATCCATTGACCCAATAGGTCAACTTTTGACCAAAAAGTCAATTTTGATCAAAATGGTCAATTTTTTATGCAATGACCAATCCATTGACAAAAAGTCATCTTTGTTCAAACTAGTTAATTATTGACCCAATTACCAATTCATTGATCAAATAAGTAAGCTTTTCAACAAAAAGTCAAATTTGGTCAAAATGGTCAATTTCTGACCCAAATACACCCCGTTGACCCAATGGGTCAACTTTTGACCAAAAATTTAATTTTGGGAAAAATAATCAATATTTGACCTAATGACTAATTGTTGACCCAATAAGTCAATCTTTGAACAAAAAGTCAACTTTGGTCAAAATGATCAATCCTTAACCCAATGACCAACCCATTGACCAAGTAGGTCAACTTTTGACCTAAAATTAAATTTGGTCAAAATGGTCAATCCTTGACCTAATGACCAACCCATTGACCCAATAGATCAAATTGTGGCCAAAAATCAATTTTGGTCAAAATAGTCATTTTTTGACCTAATGAATAATTATTGACCCAGTGAGCCAAAATGGTCAACTTTGGTTAAAAAATTAACTTTGGTAAAAAATTAACCTTGGTCAAAATAGTCAACTTTTGCCCAAATTACCAATTTTGGTCAAAAAGTCATCTTTGGTCAAAATAGTCAATTCTTGACCAAATTACCAACTCTTTAACCAAATAGGTCAACTTTTGACCAAAAAGTCAACTTTAGTAAAAATGGTCAATTTCTGACCTAATGACCACCCCGTTGACCCAATGAGTTAACTTTTGACCAAAAATTTAATTTTGGTCAAAATAGTCAATTTTTAACCTTATGACCAGTTATTGACCCAATAAGTCAATCTCTGACTAAAAAGTCAATTTTGGTCAAAATGATCAATCCTTGATCAATGACCAACCCATTGACCCAATAAGTCAACTTCTAACCAAAAGACATCTTTGGTCAAAATTGTTAATTCTTGACCCAATTACAAACTCATTGACCCAATAGGTCAACTTTGGACCAAAAAGTCATCTTTAGTCAAAATGGTCAATTCTTAACCCAATTACAAACTCATTGACCCAAAAGGTTAACTTTTGACCAAAAAGTCAACTTTGGCAAAGTAGTCAATCCTTGACCCAATAACCAACCCATTGACCCAATAGGTCAACTTTTGACCAAAAAGTCAAGTTTGGTCAAAATGGTCAATCCTTGACCCAATGACCAACACATTGACCCAAAAGGATAACTTTTGACCAAAAAGTCAATTTTGGTCAAAATTGTAAAGATTTGACCTAATGACCACCTCATAGGCTAAAAAGGTCAACTTTTGACCAAAATGTCAATTTGGTCAAATTGGTCAATTTCTAACACAATGACCTAAATCTTTACTTTGGGGAAAATGGTCAATCCTGTTTCCAATGACCAACCTATTGACGCAATTTGTCAACTTTTGTCTGAAAAGTCAACTTTGGTCAAAATAGTTAATCGTTGACCCAATGACAAACCATTGACCCAATAGGTCAACATTTGACCAAAAAGTCAATTTTGGTCAAAATAGTCAATTTTTGACCTAACGACCACACATTGATCCAAAAGGTCAACTTTTGACAAAAAATAAAACTTTGGTCAAAATGGTTAATTTTTGACCCAGTGACCAACCCATTGATCAAATTGATCAACTTTTGACCAAAAAGTCATCTTCGGTCAAAATGGACAATTTTCGACCCAATTACCAACTCATCGACCAAATAGTCAACTTTCGACCAAAAAGTCAACTTTGGTCAAAATGGTTAATTTCGAACCTAATGACTCACCCTATTGATCCAATGGATCAACTTTCGACAAAAATTTAATTTTGGTCAAAATACTCAATTTTTGACGTAATGACTAATTATTGACCCAATAAGTCAATCTTTGACCAAAAAGCCAATTTTGGTCAAAATGGTCAATCCTTGACCCGAAGACCAACCCATTGTCCTCAACCCTCTCATCGGATGGAAGGGCGAGCTTCGGGTTTCTCAGCTTGTCAAAAAGTTGAACAATGAAAATAGATGGCGAGTGCCTCGATCGAATTGATCGGGTCGTGTAGGAACAAGGTTCAAATTTCTGGTCTCGTTAGATGCCTCAACTCGCATACACCATTCGCAGCTCCACTTTCGACCAAAAAGTCAACTTCGTCAAAATGGTCAATCCTCGACCCAACGACTAAACCATCGAGCCAATACATTAACTTTTGGCAAAAAAGTCAAATTCGGTCAAAATAGATCAATTTTTCGACCTAATGACCAATTATCGACCTCAGTCAAGTCAATCTTCTCAGACCAAAAAGTCAACTTTCGTCAAAATGGTTATCTTTCGACCCAATAACCGACCTATCAATCTAATAGGTCAACTTTTGACAAAAAAGTCAACCTTGGACAAAATGATCAATCCTTGACCCAATGACCAACCCATTGGCCTAATAGGTCAACTTTTGACTAAAAAGTCAACTTAGGTAAAAATAGTGAATTTTTGAATTAATGACCAATTATTAACACAATAAGTCAATCTCTGACCAAAAAGTCAACTTTGGTCAAAATGATCAATCCTTGACCCAAATACAAACCCATTGACCCAACTGGTCAACTTTTGACCAAATAGTTAATTTTAGTCAAAATAATTAATTTTGGCTTAATGACCTCCCATTGACCCAATAAGTCAACTTTTGACCAAAAAAACAACTTTGTTCAAAATGATCAATTTTTAACCCAATGACCAAAGACTAACCCGTTGACCCAAAGACTCAACTTAGCAGTTAACTCGTAATAACCACCTCGTTGACTCAATAGGTTAACTTTTGACTAAAAATTAAATTTTGGTCAAAATGATCATACTCTTTTGACCTAATGACCAATTATTCGACCCAATAATTCAACTCTCGACTGTAAAAGTCAACTTAGTTCAAAATGGTCAATCCTTCGACCCAATGACAAACCCATCGATCCAAAAGGTCAACTTTTCACTAAAAATCAATTTTGGTCATAATAGTCAATTTTTAACCTAATGACCAATTATCAATCTACTAAGCTAATCTTCGACCAAAAAGTCAACTTTGGTCAAAATGGTCAATTTTTCACCTAATGACTAAGCTATCGAATCTGATAGATCAACTTTCGACTAAAAAGTCATCTTCGGTCAAAATGGTTAATTTTTGACCTAATTACCAACTCATTGACCAAATAAGTCAACTTTTTACCAAAAACTCACCTTTGGTCAAAATGGTCAATTTCTGACCCAATTACAAACTCGTTGACCCAATGGGTCAACTTTTGACCAAAAAATTAATTTTGATCAAATTAATCAATTTTTGACCTAATGACTAATTATTGACCCAATAAGTCAATCCCTGACCAAAAAGTCAACTTTGGTCATAATGGTCAATCTTTGACCCAATGAAAAAACCATTGACACAATAGGTAAAGTTTTGACCAAAAAGTCAATTTTCGTCAAAATAGTCAATTTTTGATCTAATGACCCAATAGGTCAAGTTTTGGCCAAAAAGTAATCTTTGGTCAAAATAGTCAATTTTTGACCTAATGACCAACCCATTGACCCAATAGATCAACTTTTGACCGAAAAGTCAACTTTGGTCATAATGATCAATCCTTGACCCAAGGACCAACCCATTGACACAATAGGTTAACTTTTGACCACAAAATTAATTTTGGTCAAAAGAGTCAATTTTTGACCAAATGACCAATTATTGACCCAGTAAGCCAATCTTTGACCAACAAGTCAACTTTGGTCAAAATGGTCAATCCTTGACCCAATGACCAACCCATTAACAGAATAAGTCAACTTTTGACCAAAACGTCAACTTTGGTCAAAATGGTAAATCCTTGACCCATTGACAACCCACAGACCAAATATATCAACTTTTGACAACAAAGTCAATTTTGGTCAAAATAGTAAATTTTTGACTAAATGACCAATTATTGATTCATAGGTCAACTTTTGTCGAAAAAGTCAACTTTGGTCAAAATGGATAATCCTTGACCCAATGACCAACCTATTGACCCCATAGGTCAACTTTTGTCCAAAAAGTCAATTTTGGTCAAAATAATAAATTTTTGAATTAATGACCAATTATTGACCCAATACATCAATCTCTGACCAATAAGTCAACTTTGGTCAAAATGGTCAATCCTTGACCCAATGATAAACCCATTGAACCAACTAGTCAACTTTTGACCAAATAGTCAATATTGGTCAAAATCGTTAATTTTGGCTTAATGACCTCCCATTGAGCCAATAAGTCAACTTTTGACCAAAAAATCAACTTTGTTCAAAATGGTTAATTTCTGACCCAATGACCAAAGACCAACCAGTTGACGCATCGACTACCGTTGACCCAATGGGTTAACTTCTGACCAAAAATTATATTTTTGGTCAAAATAGACAATTTTTGACCAAATCACCAATTATTGACCCAATAAGTCAATCTCTTACCAGAAAGTCAACTTAGTTTAAAATGGTGAATCCTTGACCCAATCACAAACCCATTGACCCAAAAGGTCAACCTTTGACTAAAAAATTAATTTTGGTCAAAATAGTCAATTTTTTACCTAATCACCAATTATTGACCCAGTAAGCCAATCTTTGACCAAGAAGTCAACTTTGGTCAAAATGGTCAACCCTTGACCCAATGACCAACCATTTGACCCAACATGTCAACTTTTGACCAAAAACTCAACTTTGGTCAAAATGGTCAATTTCTGACCCAATGACTACTCCGTTGACCCAATGGGTCAACTTTTGACCAAAAAATTTAATTTTCGTCAAAATATTTAATTTTTGACCTAATGATTAATTATTGACCCAATAAGTCAATCTCTGACCAAAAAGTTAACTTTGATCAAAATGATCAATCTTTGACCCAATGACCAACCCATTGACATAATATGACAAATTTTGACCAAAAAGTTAACTTTGGTCGAAATGGTTAATACTTGACCCAATGACCAAGCCATTGACCCAATATGTGAACTTTTGACCTAAAAGTCAATTTTGGTCAAAATAGTCAATTTTTGACCAAATGACCAATTATTGACCCAGTAAGCTAATCTCTGACCAAAAAGTCAACTTTGGTCAAAATGGTTAATTTTTCACCCAATGACCAATCCATTGACCCGATAGATCAAATTTTGACCAAAAAGTCATCTTCAATCAAAATGGTTAATTTTTTACCTAATTACCAACTCATTGACTAAATAAGTCAACTTTTGACCAAAAAGTCACCTTTTGTCAAAATGGTTGATTTCTGACCCAATTTCAAAACCCGTTGACCCAATGGGTGAACTTTTGACAAAAAATTTAATTTTTATCAAATTAATCAATTTTTGACCTTATGGCCAATTATTGACCCATTAAGTCAATATATGACCAAAAAGTCAACTTTGGTCATAATGGTCAATCTTTGACCCAATGACAAAACCATTGACTCAATGACCAACCCATTGACCCAATGGATCAACTTTTGACTAAAAAGTCAACTTTGGTCAAAATCATCAATCCTTGAACCAATGACCAACCCATTGACACAATAGGTCAAATTTTGACCATAAAATCAATTTTGGTCAAAATAGTCAATTTTTGACCTAATGACCAATTATTGACCTAACAAGCCAATCTTCGACCAAAAAGTCAACTTTGGTCAAAATAGCCAATCCTCAATCCAATGACCAACCCATTGACCGAATTGGTCAACTTTTGACCAAAACGTCAACTTTGGTTAAAATGGTAAATCCTTGAACCAATGACCAACCCACTGACCCAATATTTCGACTTTTGATAAAAAAGTCTATTTTGGTCAAAATAGTAAATTTTTGACTTAATGACCAATTATTGACCCAATAGGTTAACTTTTGACCAAAAACTCAACTTTGATCAAAATGGATAATCCTTGACCCAATGACCAAACCACTGACCCCATAGGTCAACTTTTGACCAAAAAGCCAACATTGGTCAAAATGGTTAATCCTTAACCCAATGACCAACTCATTAACTCGAAAGGACGACTTTTGTCCAAAATGTCAATTTTGGTCAAAATTGTCAATTTTTTCACCATATGACCTCATTGTCCCAAAAGGTCAACTTTTGTCCTAAAAGTCAAATGGTCAATTTCTGACATAATGACCTAAATATCAACTTTGGCGAAAAAGGTCAATCCTTGATCCAATAACCAACCCATTGACCCAATTTCTCAAATTTAGACTAAAAATTCAACTTTGGCAAAAATTGTTAATCCTTGACCCAATGACCGATCCATTGACCCAATAGGTCAACATTTGAATGTGAATTTCCCTAAGAATTATATATTTTTGAACTACTGTCTGCCTCATTGACCTAAATAGGTCAACTTTTGACCATAAAGACAACTTTGGTCAAAATGGTCAATCTTTGACCCAATGACCAACCCATTGATCCAATAGGTCAACTTTTGACCAAAAAGTCAATCTTGGTCAAAATAGTCAATTTTTGACCTAATGACAAATTTTTGACCCAGTAAGCTAATCTCTGTCCAAAACCTCAACATTGGTTAAAAAGGTCAATCCTTAATCCAATGACCAAACCATTGACCCAATAGGTCAACTTTTGACCAAAAAGTCAACTTTGGTCAAAATGATCAATCCTTCACCCAATGACCAGACCATTGGCAAAATAGGTCAACTTTTGAACCAAAAAGTCGATTTTGAATTAATGACCAATTATTGACCCAATAAGTCAATCTCTGTCCCAAAAAGTCAACTTTGCTCAAAAAGCTCAAACCATGACCCAATGACAAACTCAATGACCAAATTGGTTAACTTTTGACAAAAAGTCAATTTTGGTCAAAATAGTAAATTTTTGACCTTCTGTCCACCCATTGACCTAATAGTCAACTTCGACCAAAAGTCAACTTTAGTCAAAATGGTCAATTTTCGAGCTAATGACCAACCCATCGAATCTCGATATATCAAATCTCGACGAAAAAGTCATCTTTGATCAAAGTGGTCAATTCTTGACCCAATTTCCAACTCATTGTCCAAAGACGTAAACTTTTGACTAAAAAGTCAACTTTGGTCAAAATGGTCAATTTCTGACCCAATGACCACCCCGTTGACCCAATTGGTCAACTTTTGACAAAAAAATTAATTTTGGTCAAAATAATCAATTTTTTACCTAATGACCAATTATTGACCAAATAGTCAATGTCAAAAGAGTCAATTTTTGACTTAATGACCACCCATTAACCCAATAGGTCAACTTTTGACCAAAAAGTCAACTTTGGTCAAAATGGTTAATTTTTTAACCAATGACCAACCCATTGACTCAATAGATTAAATTTTGTCCAAAAGGTTATCTTTGGTCAAAATGGTCAATTCTCGACCTAATTACCAACTCATTGACTAAATAGTCAACATTTGGTTCAAATGGTCAATTTCTGACCCAATGACCACCCCGTTGACCAATTGGGTGAACTTTTGACCAAATATTTAATTTTGGTTAAAATAATAAATTTTTGACCAGATGACCAATTATTGACCCAGTAACCCAATCTCCAACTAAATAGTCAACTTCGGTAAAAATAGTCAATCCTTGACGCAATGACCAACCCATTGACCCAATAGGTCAACTTTTGACCAAAAAGTTAATTTTAGTCAAAATGATCAATCCTTGACCCAATAACCAACGCATTGGCCAAGCAGGTCAACTTTTGACCAAAAAGGCAATTTTGGTCAAAATAGTCAATTTTTTAATTAATGACCAATTATTGACCCAATAAGTCAATCTCTCACGAAAAAGTCAACTTTGGTCAAATGAAAAACCCATTGACCTAGTAGGTTAACTTTGGAGCAAATAGTCAATTGTTAACTTAATGACCACTCATTGACCCAATAGGTTAACTCTTGACCAAAAAGTCAACTTTGGTCAAAATGATAAATTTTTTATCCAATGACCAATCCATCGATCTAATAGGTCCACTTTTAACCGTAAAGACATTTTTGGTAAAAATGGTCAATTCTTCACTAAATTATCGATTCATCGACCAGATAGGTCGCCTTTGACAAAAAAGTCAACTTTGGTCAAAATGGTCAGTTTATGACGCAATAACTTCCCTGTTGACCCAATGGGTTAACTTTTGACTAAAAATTCAATTTTGGTCAAAATAGTCAATTTTTAATCTAATGACCAATTATTGACCCAATAAGTCAATCTCTAACCAAAAAGTCAATTTAGCTCAAAAATGGTCAATCCTTGACCCAATGACAACCTCATTAACCTAAAAGGTCAACTTTTGACTAGATAGTAAATTTTGGTAAAAATAGTCAATTTTTTAACTTTCTGACCACCCATTGACCCAATAAGTCAACTTTTGACCAAAAAGTCAACTTTGGTCATAAATGGTCAATTTTTATCCCAATGACTAACCCGTTGACCCAATAGATCAACTTTTGACCAAAAAGTCATCTTTGGTCAAAATGGTGAATTCTTAACCAAATTACCAACTCATTGACCAAATAGGTCAATTTTTGACCAAAAAATTAACTTTGGTCAAAATGGTCAATTTCTGACGTAATGACCACCCCGTTGATCCAATGGGTCAACCTTTGACAAAAAATTTAATCTTAGTCAAAATAGTCAATTTTTAACCTAATGACTAACATAGCCAATTTTTTAATTAATGACCAAATATTGAACCAATAAGTCAATCTCTGACTAAAAAGTCAACTTTGGTCAAAATCGTTAATCCTTGACCTAATGACAAACCCATTGACCCAAAAGGTAAAATTTTGACCAAAAAGTAAATTTTTGTCAAAATAGGTAATTTTTGACCTAATGACCACTCATTGATCTGATAGGTCAACTTTCGACCAAAAAGTCATCTTAGGTCAAAATGGTAAGTTCTTGACCCAATTACCAACTCATTGACCGAATAGATCAACTTTTGACCAAAAAGTCAACTTTGGTAAAAATAGTCAATTTTTAACTAAATGACCCCCCGTTGACCTAATGGGTTAACTTTTGACCAAAAATTCTATTTTGGTCAAAATAGGTCAAGTTTTGACCAAAAAGTCATCTTTGGTCAAAATGGTCATTTTCTGACCTAATGAACACCTGTTGACGCAATGAGTTAACTTTTGACCAAACATTCAATTTTGTTTAAAATAGTTAATTTTTGACCTAGTGACCAATTGTTGACCCAATAAGTCAATCTCTGACTAAAAAGTCAACTTTGGTCAATATGGTCAATCCTTGACCTAATGACCACCCCGTTGACTCAATGGGTCAAGTTTTGAACAAAAATTTAATTTTGGTCAAAATAATTAATTTTTGACCTAATGACCAATTATTGACCCAAAAAGTCAATCTCAGACCAAAAAATTAACTTTAATCAAAATAGTCAATCCTTGACCCAATGACCATCCCATTGACCCAACAGGTCAACTTTTGACGAAAAAGTCAATTTTGGTCAAAATTGAGAAACCTTTATGCTATGAGTAATCTGATGACTCAATAAGTCAACTTTTGACCAAAAAGTCAACTTTCGTCAAAATGGTCAATTATAGACCCAGTATCCAACAATTTACCCAATAGGTTAACTTTTAACCAAAATAGTCAATTTTTGACATAATGACTTATTATTCACCTAATAACTCAATTTCTGACCAAAAGCTGAACTTTAGAGAAAATGGTCAATTCTTGACTCAATGACCAACCCATTGATCATACAGGTCAACTTTTGACCAAAAAGTGAACTTTAGTCAAAATGGTCAATCCTTAACGCAATGACCAAAAAGTTAATTTTGGTCGATATAGTAAATTTTTTTCCTAATGACCACCCTACTGACCTAATGTCAACTTTTGACCAAAAAGTCAACTATCGTCTAAATGGTCAATCTTTGACCCAATGACCCAATAGGTCAACTATTGACAAAAATGTCAATTTTGGTCAAAATAGTTAATTTTTGACATAATGACCAACTCATTGGCCCAATAGGTTAACTTTTAACCAAAAAGTTAATTTTGGTTAAAAAATTCAATTTTTTTTACTTAATGACCACCCAATTAACCCAATAGGTCAACTTTTGACCAAAAAGTTAACTTTTGTCAAAATGGTCAATTTCAGACCCAATGACAAACCCTTTGACCCAATATGTCAACTTTTGACCAAAAAGTCAATTTTGGTCAAATTAATCAATTTTTGACCTAATGAGCAATTATTAACCCAGTAAGCCAATCTCAGACCAAAAAGTCAACTTGGTCAAAAAGGTCAATCCTTGACTCAATGACCAACTCATTGACCAGATAGGTCAACTTTTGACCAAAAAGTCAACTTTGGTCAAAATGACCAATACTTGACCCAATGACCAATCCATGAGCCTAATAGGTCAACTTTTAACCAAAAAGTCAATTTTTGTCAAAATAGTCAATTTTTGAATTAATGAACAATTATTGACCCAATAAGTCAATCTCAGACCAAAACGTCAACTTGGTCAAAATTGTACTAATCCTTGACTCAATGAAACCCATCGACTCATAACAGTCAATATTTCACCAAAAACTCAATTTTGGTCAAAATTATCAATTTTTGACCAAATGACCATTCATTGACCCGATAGGTCAACTTTTGACCAAAAAGTAAACTTTAGTCAAACTGGTCAATTTTGATCCAATGACCAACCCATTGAAAAAAAGTCATCTTTGGTCAAACTGGTCAATTATTGACTCAATTACCAACTCATTGACCAAATAGGGAAAATTTTCAACAAAAAGTCAAATTTGGTCAAAATGGTCAATTTCTGACCCAAAGAAAACCACGTTGACCCAATGGGTTAACTTTTGACCAAAAATTCAATTTTGGTCAAAATAATCAATATTTGACCTAATGACTAATTATTGACCCAATAAGTCAATCTCTGACCAAAATATCAACTTTGGTCAAAATGATCAATCCTTGACCCAATGACCAACCCATTGGCCATCCCATTAACCCAGTAGGTCAACATTTGACCAAAAGTTAAATTTGGTCAAAATGGTCAATCCTTGACCCAATGACCAACCCATTGACCCAATAGGTCAACTTTTGGCCATAAAATCAATTTTGGTCAAAATTGTCAATCTTGGTCTAATGAATAATTATTGACCCAGTGAGCCAATCTCTAACCAAAATGTCAACTATGGTAAATATGGCCAATCCTTGACCCAATGACCAACCCAATGACCCAATAGGTCAACTCTTAACCAAAAAGTCAACTTTGGTCAAAATGATCAATCCTTGACGCAATGACCAGCACATTGGTCTAATAGGTCAACTTTTGATGAAAAATTAATTTTGGTCAAAATAATCAATTTTTGAACTATTGACCAATTATTGACCTAATAAGTCAATCTTTGACAAAAAAGTCAACTTTGGTCAAAATGGTCAATCCTTGACCCAAATACAAAACCCAAATTTTGACCAAATAGTCAATTTTGGTCAAAATAGTCATTTTTTGACTTAATGACCACCCATTGATCTAATTGGTCAACTTTTAAAAAAAAAGACAACTTTGGTCAAAATGGTTAATTTTTGACCCAATGCCCAACCCATTAACCCAACAAGTCCACTTTTGACCAAAAAGTCATCTTTGGTCAAAATGGTCAATTGTTGACTAAATTACCAACTCTTTAACCAAATAGGTCAATTTTTGACCAAAAAGTCAACTTTGGTTAAAATGGTTAATTCTAACCTAATGACCACCCCGTTGACCCAATGAGTTAACTTTTGACCAAAATTCAATTTTGGTTAAAATAGTCAATTTTTAACCTTATGACCAATTATTGACCCAATAAGTCAATCTCTGTCTAAAAAGTCAACTTTGGTCAAAATGGTTAATCCTTGACCCAATGACCAACTCATTGACCTAATAGGTCAACTTGTGACCAAAAAGTCATCTTTGGTCAAAATGGTTAATTCTTGACCCAATTACCAACTCATTGACCTAATAGGTTAACTTTTGACCAAAAAGTCTTCTTTGGTCAAAATGGTCAATTCTTGACCCAATTACAAACTCATTGTCCGAATAGGTCAACTTTTGACCAAAAAGTCAACTTTGGTCAAAATAGTCAATACTTGACCCAATAACCAACCCATTGACCCAATATGTCAACTTTTGACCAAAAAGTCAACTTTGGTCAAAATTATCAATCCTTGACCCAATGACCAACTCATTGACCCAAAAGGATAACTTTTGACCAAAAAGTCAATTTTGGTTAAAATTGTGAATTTTTGACCTAATCACCACCTCATAGACTAGAAAGGTCAACTTTTGACCAAAAGTCAAATTTGGTCAAAATGGTCAATTTCTCACTACAATGACTCTAACCTCAACTTTAGCAAAATGGTTAATCCTTTTTCCAATGACAAACCCATCAATCCAATTTGATTAACTTTTAACTAAAAAGTTAACTTTGATCAAAATGGTCAATTGTTGACCCAATGACAAGCCCATTGACCCAATAGGTCAATATTTGACCAAAAAGTCAATTATGGTCAAAATAGTCAATTTTTGACCTAAAAACCACACATTAACCCAATAGGTCAACTTTTGACAAAAAAGATAACTTTGGTCAAAATGGTTATTTTTGATCCAAATGACCAACCCATTGATCCAATAGATCAACTTTCGACCAAAAAGTCATCTTCAGTCAAAATGAACAATTCTTGCCCCAATTACTAACTCATTGACCAAATAGGTCAACTTTTGACCAAAAAGTCAGCTTTTGTCAAAATGGTTAATTTCTGACCGAATGACCACCCCGTTGACCAAATGGGTCAACTTATGATAAAAAATTTAATTTTGGTCAAAATACTCAATTTTTAACCTAATGACCAATTATTGACCCAATAAGTTAATCTTTAACCAAAAAGTCAATTTTGGTCAAAATGGTTACCCAAAGACCAACCCATTATCATAATAGGTTAACATTTGACCAAAAAATCAACTTTGGTCAAAATGGTCAATCCTTTACCCGATGACTAACCCATTGAGCCAATACATTAACTTTTGACAAAAAAGTCAATTTTGGTCAAAATAGTCAATTTTGACCTAATGACCAATTATCAATCTAAGTATGCCAATCTCTGACTAAAAAGTCAACTTTAGTCAAAATGGTCAATCCTCGACCAAATGACTAACCCATCAATCTAATCGTCAACTTCACCAAAAAGTCAACTTTGGACAAAATGATCAATCCTCAATCTAATGACCAACTCATTAAATTATTAAGTCAACTTTTGACCAAAAAGTCAATTTGGCCAAAATGTTGAATTTTAATTAATGACCAATTATTTACCCAATAAGTCAATCTCTCGACCAAAAAGTCAACTTCGTCAAAATGATCAATCCTTAACCTAATGATAAACCCATCGATCCAATAGGTCAACTTTCGACGAAATAATCAATTTTGGTCAAAACAGTTAATTTTCGACCTAATGACCACCTCATCGACCTAATAAGTCAAGCTTCGACCAAAAAGTCGACTTCGTTCAAATGGTCAATTCTCGACCCAATGATCAACCCAGACCAACAACCAGTTTGACCTAAAGATCGAACTCATCAATCTAATGACCAACTCACCGTCGACCCAATGAGTCAACTTTCGACCAAGAAGTCAATTTTGGTCAAAATTATCAATTTCTGACCTAATGGCTAATTATTGACCCAATAAGTCAATCTCTAACCGAAAAGTCAACTTTGTTCAAAATGGTCAATCCTCGAATCTAATGACAAACACTATCGATCTAATAGATCAACTTTCGACTAAAAAGTCAATTTTGGTCAAAATAGTTAATTTTCGACCTAATCACCAATTATCGACCCAAAAAGTTAACTTTGACTAGAAAGTCAACTTTGCCAAAATGGTCAACTTTTAACTCATAATCCAAGCTTCGACCCAATAGTCAACTTTTGACCAAAAAGTCAACTTTGGTCAAAATGGTTAATTTCTAACCCGATGACCACTCCGTTGACCCAATGGGTCAACTTTTGTCAAAAAAATTAAGTTTTTGTCAAAATAATCAATTTTGACCTAATGACCAATTAATGACCCAATAAGTCAATCTCTGACCAGAAAGTCAACATTGGTCAAAATGGTCAATTCTTGACCTAATGACCAACCCATTGACCCAATAGGATAACTTTTGACCAAAAAGTCAATTTTGGTCAAAATGGTCAATCCTTGACCCAATGACTATCCCATTGACCCAATATGTCAACTTTTGACCAAAATGTTAATTTTGGTCAAAATAGTCAATTTTTGACCTAATGACCAATTATTGACCCAATAAGCCAATCTCTGACCAAAAAGTCAACTTTGGCCGAAATGGTCAGTTTTTCACCCAATGACCAAGCCATCGACCATGGTTAATTTTTGACCTAATTACTTTCTCATTGACCAAATAAGTTAACTTTTGACTAAAAAGTCACCTTTGGTCAAAGTGGTCGATTTCTGACCCAATTACAAACACGTTACATTTTGACCAAAAAATTAATTGTGTCAAATTAATCAATTTTTGACATAATGACCAATTATTGACCCAATAAGTCAATCCGTGACCAAAAAGTCAACTTTGGTCATAATGGTCAATCTTTGACCCAATGATAAAACCAATGACACAATAGATAAAGTCTTGATCAAAATCAATTTTGGTCAAAATACTAATTTCACCTAATGACCTAACAGTCAACTTTCGACCAAAAAGTCAACTTTGGTCAAAATGGTCAATTCTTCGACCTAATTACCAACCCATCGACCCAATAGTTCAACTTTTGATCAAAAAGTCAACTTTGGTCAAAATGATTAATCTCCGACCTAATGACCAACCCATCGCCAATAATAGTCAACTTTTGACTAAAAAGTCAATTTTGGTCAAAATAGTCAATTTTTAACCTAATGACCAATTATTGACCCTGTAAGCTAATTTTTGACTAACAAGTCAACTTTGGTCAAAATGGTCAATCATTAACTCAATGACCAACCCATTGACCGAGTAGGTCAACTTTTAACCAAAACGTCAACTTTGGTCAAAATGGTAAATCTTTGTCCCAATGACCAACCCACTAACCCAATATAGCGACTTTTGACAAAAAAGTTAATTTTGGTCAAAATAGTGAATTTTGACTTAATGACCAGTTATTGACCCAATAGGGCAACTTTTAACCAAAAAGTCAACTTTGGTCAAAATCGACAATCCTTGACCAAATGACCAACCCATTGACCCCATAGGTCAACTTTTGACCAAAAAGTCAACTTTGGTCAAAATGGTCAATCCTTTACCCAATGACCAACTCATTAACCCGAAAGGACAGCTTTTGTCCAAAAAGCCAATTTTGGTCAAAATTTTCAATTTTTTCACCAAATGACCACCTTATCGACCCAAAAGGTCAACTTTCGACTAAAAAGTCAATTTGATCAAAATCTACTAATTTTTGACACAATGACCTAAATATCAACTTTGGTGAAAATGGTCAATCCTTGATCCAATGACCAACCCATTGACCCAATTTGTCAACTTTAGACTAAAAAGTCAACTTTGGCCAAAATTGTTAATCCTTGACCCAATGACCAATCCATTGACCCTAACAGTCAACTTTTGAAAGTTAATTTTGCTAAAAATTGTATATTTTTGACCTAATGACCGCCTCATTCACCTAAATAGGTCAAGTTTTGACCAAAAAGATAACTTTGGTCAAAATAGTCAATCCTTGACCCAAAGACCAACCCATTGATCCAATAGGTTAACTTTTGATCAAAAAGTCAATTTTGGTCAAAATAGTCAATTTTTGACCTAAAGACCAATTATTGACCCAGTAAGTCAATCTCTGACCAAAAGCTCAACTTTGGTCAAAATGAACAATCCTTAACCCAATGATCAAATCATTGACCCAATAGGTCAACTTTTGACAAAAAAGTCAACTTTTGTCAAAATGATCAATCCTTGACCCAATGACCAAACCATTGGCATAATAGGTCAACTTTTGACCAAAAAGTCAAATTCGATCAATATAGTCAAATTTTGAATTAATGACCATTTATTGACCCAATAAGTCAATCTCTAACCTAAAAGTTAACTTTGGTCAAAATGGTCAATCCTTGACCCAATGACAAACTCATTGACCAAATTGGTTAACTTTTGACAAAAAAGTCAATTTTACTCAAAATAGTAAATTTTTGACCTTATGACCACCCATTAACCCAATAGGTCAACTTCTGACCAAAAGCCAACTTTGGTCAAAATGGTCAATCATTAACCCAATGACCAACCCATTGACCGAATAGATCAACTTTTAACCAAAACGTCAACTTTGGTCAAAATGGTAAATCTTTGTCCCTATGACCAACCCACTAACCCAATATATCAACTTTTGACAAAAAAGTCAATTTTGGTCAAAATAGTGAACTTTGACTTAATGACCAGTTATTGACATAAAAGGGCAACTTTTAACCAAAAGTTAACTTTGGTCAAAATCGACAACTTCGACCAATGACCAACCCATCAACTTATAGTCAACTTTCGACCAAAAAGTCAACTTTGGTCAAAATGGTCAATCCTTTACCCAATGACCAACTCATTAACCTGAAAGGACAACTTTTGTCCGAAAAGCCAATTTTGGTCAAAATTTTTAATTTTTTCACCAAATTACCACCTTATTGACCCAAAAGGTCAACTTTTGACTAAAAAGTCAAATTTGGTCAAAATGGTCAATTTTTGACACAATGACCTAAGTATCAACTTTGGTGAAAATGGTCAATCTCGATCCAATTACCAACCCATCGACCCAATTTGTCAACTTTAGACTAAAAAGTCAACTTTGTCAAAATTGTTAATCCTTGACCCAATGACCAATCCATTGACCCAATAGGTCAACTTTTGAAAGTTAATTTTGCTAAAAATTGTATATTTTTGACCTAATGACCGCCTCATTCACCTAAATAGGTCGAGTTTTGATCAAAAATACAACTTTGGTCAAAATAGTCAATCCTTGACCCAAAGACCAACCCATTGATCCAATAGGTCAACTTTTGACCAAAAAGTCAATTTTGGTCAAAATAGTCAATTTTTGACCTAATGACCAATTATTGACCCAGTAAGCCAATCTCTGATCAAAAGCTCAACTTTGGTCAAAATGATTAATCCTTAACCCAATGATCAAATCATTGACCCAATAGGTCAACTTTTGACAAAAAAGTCAACTTTTGTCAAAATGATCAATCCTTGACCCAATGACCAAACCATTGGCATAATAAAGTCAACTTTCGACCAAAAAGTCAAATTTGATCAATATAGTCAAATTTGAATTAATGACCATTTATTGACCCAATAAGTCAATCTCTAACCTAAAAGTCAACTTTGGTCAAAATGGTTAATCCTTGACCCAATGAAAAACTCTTTTACCAAATTGGTTAACTTTTGACAAAAAGGCAATTTTACTCAAAATAGTAAATTTTTGACCTTATGACCACCCATTAACCCAATAGGTCAACTTCGGACCAAAAGTCAACTTTGGTCAAAATGGTCAATCATTAACCCAATGACCAACCCTTTGACCGAATAGGTCAACTTTTAACCAAAACGTCAACTTTGGTCAAAATGGTAAATCTTTGTCCAAATGACCAACCCACTAACCTAATATATCGACTTTTGACAAAAAAAGTCAATTTTGGTCAAAATAGTGAATTTTGAATTAATGACCAGTTATTAACCTAATAGGGCAACTTTTAACCAAAAGTCAACTTTGGTCAAAATCGACAATCCTTGACCCAATGACCAACCCATTGACCCCATAGGTCAACTTTCGACCAAAAAGTCAACTTTGGTCAAAATGGTCAATCCTTTACCCACTGACCAACTCATTAACCTTAAAGGATAGCTTTTGTCCAAAAAGCTAATTTTGGTCAAAATTTTCAATTTTTTCACCATATTACAACCTTATTGACCCAAAAGGTCAACTTTTAACTAAAAAGTCAAATTTGGTCAAAATGGTCAATTTTTGACACAATGACCTAAGTATCAACTTTGGTGAAAATGTTCAATCCTTGATCCAATGACCAACCCTTGACCCAATTTGTCAACTTTAGACTAAAAGTCAACTTTCACAAAATTGTTAATCCTCGACTCAATGATCAACCCATCGACCCAAAAGGTCAACTTTTGACCAAAAGTCAATTTTGCTAAAAATTGTCATATTTTCGACCTAATGACCGCCTCATTCACACTAATAGTCAAGCTTTCGACCAAAAAGACAACTTTGGTCAAAATAGTCAATCCTCGACCCAAAGACCAACCCATCGATCCAATAAAGTCAACTTTTGACCAAAAAGTCAATTTTGGTCAAAATAGTCAATTTTTGACCTAATGACCAATTATTGACCCAGTAAGCCAATCTCTGACCAAAAGCTCAACTTTGGTCAAAATAATCAATCCTTAACCCAATGATCAAACCATTGACCCAATAGGTCAACTTTTGACAAAAAAGTCAACTTTTGTCAAAATGATCAATCCTTGACCCAATGACCAAACCATTGGCATAACAGTCAATCTTCGACCAAAAAGTCAAATTCGATCAATATCGACCAATTATCAACCCAATAAGTCAATCTCTAACCTAAAAGTCAACTTTGGTCAAAATGGTCAACTCTAATCCAATGAAAACTCATCGACCAAATCAGTTAACTTTCGACAAAAAAGTCAATTTTACTCAAAATAAGTAAATTTTCGACCTTATGACCACCCATTAACCCAATAAAGTCAACTTCTGACCAAAAGTCAACTTTGGTCAAAATGGTCAATTTTTGACCTAACAACCAACCCATTGACCCGATATATCAAATTTTGACGAAAAAGTCATCTTCGGACAAAATGGTCAATCTTTGTCCCAATGACCAACCCACTAACCCAATACATCGACTTTTGACAAAAAAGTCAATTTTGGTCAAAATAGTGAATTTTGACTTAATGACCAGTTATTGACCTAATAGGGCAACTTTTAACCAAAAGTCAACTTTGATCAAAATCGACAATCTCGACCCAATGACCAACCCATTGACCCCATAGTCAACTTCGACCAAAAGTCAACTTTGGTCAAAATGGTCAATCCTTTACCCAATGACCAACTCATTAACCTGAAAGGACAGCTTTTGTCCAAAAAGCCAATTTTGGTCAAAATTTTCAATTTTTTCACCAAATTACCACCTTATTGACCCAAAAGGTCAACTTTTGACTAAAAAGTCAAATTTGGTCAAAATGATCAATTTTTGACACAATGACCTAAGTATCAACTTTGGTGAAAATGGTCAATCCTTGATCCAATGACCAACCCATTGACCCAATTTGTCAACTTTAGACTAAAAAGTCAACTTTGGCCAAAATTGTTAATCCTTGACCCAATGACCAATCCATTGACCCAATAGGTCAACTTTTGAAAGTTAATTTTACTAAAAATTGTATATTTTTGACCTAATGACCATCTCATTCACCTAAATAGGACAAGTTTTGACCAAAAAGATAACTTTGGTCAAAATAGTCAATCCTTGACCCAAAGACCAACCCATTGATCCAATAGGTCAACTTTTGACCAAAAAGTCAATTTTGGTCAAAATAGTCAATTTTTGACCTAATGACCAATTATTGACCCAGTAAGCCAATCTCTGACCAAAAGCTCAACTTTGGTCAAAATGATCAATTCTTAACCCAATGACCAAACCATTGACCCAATAGGTCAACTTTTGACAAAAAGTCAACTTTTGTCAAAATGATCAATCCTTGACCCAATGACCAAACCATTAAGATAATAGTCAACTTTCGACCAAAAAGTCAAATTTGATCAATATAATCAAATTTCGAATTAATGACCAATTATCGACTCAATAAGTCAATCTCTAACCTAAAAGTCAACTTTGGTCATACAGGTCAATCCTTGATCCAATGACAAACCTCATCAATTAAATTGGTTAACTTTTGACAAAAAAGTCAATTTTACTCAAAATAGTAAATTTTTGACCTTATGACCACCCATTAACCCAATAGGTCAACTTCTGACCAAAAGTCAACTTTGGTCAAAATGGTCAATTTTTGACCCAACAACCAACCCTTTGACCCGATATATCAAATTTTGACGAAAAAGTCATCTTCGGACAAAATGGTCAATTCTTGACCTAATTTCCAACACATTGACCAAATACGTAAACTTTTGACTAAAAAGTTAACTTTGGTCAAATGGTCAATTTCTGACCCAATGACCAACCTGTTGACCTAATTGGTCAACTTTTGACAAAAAATTAAATTTTGGTTAAAATAATCAATTTTTTACCTAATGACCAATTTTTGACCCAATAGGTTTGTCAAAATAGTGAATTTTTTACTTAATGACCTCCCATTAACCCAATAGGTTAACTTTTGACCAAAAAGTCAACTTTGGTCAAAATGGTCATTTTTTTAACCAATGACCAACCCATTGACCCAATAATTTAAATTTTATCCAAAAGGTTTCCTTCGGTCAAAATGGTCAATTCTTGACCCAATTACCAACACATTGACCAAATTGGTCAACTTTTGACCAAAAAGTCAACTTTGGATTCAAATGGTTAATTTCTGAGCCAATGATCACCCCGTTGACCCAATGGGTTAACTTTTGACCAAAAATTTAATTTTGGTTAAAATAATTAATTTTTGGACTGATGACCAATTATTTACCCAGTAAGCCAATCTCTGACCAAGAAGTCAACTTTAGTCAAAATAGTCAATATCTGACGCAATGACCAACCAATTGACCCAATAGGTCAACTTTTGACGAAAAAGTTAACTTTAGTCAAAATGATCAATTCTTGACCCAATGACCAACGCATTGGCCTAATAGGTTAACTTTTGACTAAAAAGTTAATTTTGGTCAAAATAGTCAATTTTTGAATTAATGACCAATTATTGACCCAATAAGTCAATCTCTGATGAAAAGTCAACTTTCGTCAAAATGGTTAATCCTTCACCCAATGAAAAACCCATCGACCTAATAAGTCAACTTTTAGACTAAATAGTCATGTTTGCTCATAAAAAATCTATTTTCGACATAATGACCACCCATCGATCTAACAGTCAACTTCGACCACAAAGTCAACTTTGCGTCAAAATGGTAAATTTTTATTTAATGACCAACCCATCGATCCAATCAAGTCCACTTTTAACCAAAAAGTCATTTTTGGTCAAAATGGTCAATTCTTGACTAAATTACCGACTCATTGACCAAATAGGTCAACGTTTAAAAAAAAAGTCAACTTTGCTTAAAATGGTCAATTTTTGACCCAATAACTACCCGTTCACCCAATGGGTTAACTTTTGACGAAAAATTCAATTTTAGTCAAAATAATCAATTTTTACCTAATTACCAATTACTGACCCAATAAGTCAATCTCTAAAGAAAAAGTCAATTTTGGTCAAAATGGTCAATCCTTGACCCAATGAGAAACTCATTAACCTAAAAGGTCAACTTTCGATTAAAATGATCAATTTGGTAAAAATAGTCAATTTTTAACTTAATGACCACTCCATCGATCTAATAGGTCAACTTTCGACAAAAAGTCAACTTTCGTCATAAATTGTTAATTTTTAACCCAATGACCAACCCATCAATCTATAGTAACAACTTTTGACGAAAGTCATCTTTGGTCAAAATGGTCAATTCTTAACCCAATTACCAACTCATTGACTAAATAGGCCAGCTTTTGACCAAAAAATTAACTTTGGTCAAAATGATCAATTTCTGACACCAAGATACCTCATTGACCCAATGGTCAACTTTTGACCAAAAATTTAATTTTAGTCAAAATAGTCAAATTTTTACCTAATGACAAAGATAGTCAATTTTTGAATTAATTATCAATTATTGAACCAATAAGTCAATCTCTGACCAAAAAGTCAACTTTAGTCAAAATGGTCAATCCTTGACCCAATAGGTAAACCTTTGACCAAAAAGTCAATTTTGGTCAAAATAGACAATTTTTGACCTAATGACCCCCCATTGACCCATTAAGTCAAATTTTGACCAAAAAGTCATCTTAGGTCAAAATGGTCAATTCTTGACCCAATTACCAACTCATTGACCAAATAGATCAACTTTTGACCAAAAAGTCAACTTTGGCCAAAATTGACAATTTCTGACTAAATGACCACCTCGTTGACATAATGGGTTAACTTTTGACAAAAAATTATATTTTGGTCAAAATAGGTCAACTTTTGACCAAAAGGTCATCTTTGGTCAAAATAGTCATTTTCTAAACCAATGACCACCTGTTGACGAATGAGTTAAATTTTGACCAAATATTCAATTTTGGTTAAAATAGTTAATTTTTAACTTAATTACTAATTGTTGACCCAATAAGTCAATCTCTCACTAAAAAGCTAACTTTGGTCAGTATGGTCAATCCTTTACCCAATGACCACCCCGTTGACTCAAAGGGTCAACTTTTGAACAAAAATTTAATTTTGGTCAAAATAATTAATTTTTAACGTAATGACCAATTATTGACCCAAAAAGTCGATCTCTGACAAAAAAATTAAGTTTAATCAAAATAGTCAATCCTTGACCCAATAAGTCAACTTTTGACCAAAAAGTCAACTTTGGTCAAAATGGTCAATTATTGACCTAGTAACCAACCCATTAACCCAACAGGTTAACTTTTAATCAAAATAGTCAATTTTTGACATGATGACCTATTATTGACATAATAAGTTAATTTCTGACCAAAAGCTGAACTTTTGTCAAAATGGTCAATCCTTGACCCAATGACCAACCCATTAACCATACAGGTCAACTTTTGACCAAAAAATGAACTTTGGTCAAAATGGTCAATCCTTAACCCAATGACCAACCCACCGACTAAATAGGTCAACTTTTGACCAAAAAGTTAAATTTGGTCGATATAGTCATTTTTTACCTAATGACCACCCTATTGACCCAATGTCAACTTTTGACCGAAAAGTCAACTATGGTCAAAATGGTCAATTTTGACCCAATGACCCAATATGTAAACTTTTGACAAAAATGTCAATTTTGGTCAAAAAAGTCAATTTTTGACATAACGACCAACCTCATCAGCCCAATAAAGTCAACTTTTGACCAAAAAGTTAATTTTGGTTAAAATATTCAATTTTCTACCTAATGACCACCCAATCGACCTAACAGTCAACTTTTAACCAAAAAGTTAACTTTCGTAAAAATGGTCAATTTCTGACCCAATGACCAAGCCTTTGACCCAATAGGTCAACTTTTGACCAAAAAGTCAATTTTGTTCAAATTAATCAATTTTTGACTTAATGACCAATTATTGACCCTGTAAGCCAATCTAAGACCAAAAAGTCAACTTTGGTCAAAATGGTCAATTCTTGACACAAATGACCAACCCATTGACCAGATAGGTAAACTTCTGACCAAAAAGTCAACTTTGGTCAAAATCATCAATTCTGGGCCTAATGACCAATCCATTGGCGTAATAGGTCAACTTTTGACTAAAAAGTCAATTTTGGTCAAAATAGTCAATTTTTTAATTATTGACCAATTATTGAACCAATAAGTCAATCTCTGACCAAAAAGTCAACTATGGTCAAAATGGTCAATCCTTGACCTAATGAAACCTATTGACCCAATAGGTCAACATTTCTCCAAAAACTCAATTTTGGTCAAAATTGTCCATTTTTGACCAAATGACTACCCATTGACCCAATAGGTCAACTTTTGACCAAAAAGTCAACTTTGGTCAAAATAGTCAATTTTTAATTCAATGACCAAACCATTGACCCAATAAGTCAACTTTTGAAGACAATGTAGTCTTAAGTCAAAATGGTCAATTCTTGACCCAATTAACAACTCCTTGACCAAATAGGTCAACCTTTGACCAAAAAGTCAACATTGGTTGAAACGGTCATATTCTGACCCAACGACCACCCCGTTAACCCAATGGGTTAAATCTTGAGAAAAAAATTTAATTTTGGTAAAAATAGTAAAGGTTTGACCTAATGACTAATTATTGACCAAATAACTCAATCTCTGACCAAAAAGTTAACTTTGGCTAAAATGATCAATCCTTGACCCAAAGACGAACCCATTGACCCAATAGGTCAACTTTTGACCAAAAAGTCAACTTTGATCAAAATAGTCAATTTTTAATCTAATGACCACCCATTGACTGAATATGTCAACTTTTGTGCAAAAAAGTCATCGTTGGTCAAAATGGTCATTTTTTTATCTAATGACCAACCTATTGACCCAATAGATCAACTTTTAACCAAAAAGTCATCTTCGGTCAAAATTATCAATTCTTGACCTAATTACCAACTCATTGATCAAACAGGTCAACTTTTGACCAAAAGTCAATTTTGGTAAAAATGGTTAATTTCCGACCCAATGACCACCCCGTTAACCCAATGGGTCAACTTTGGACCAAAAATTTAATTTTGGTCAAAACAATCAATTATTGACCTAATGACCAATTATTGACCCAATAAGTCAATTTCTGACTAAAAAGTCAACTTTGGTCAAAATGATCAATCCCTGACCTAATGACAAATCCATTTACTAAATAGTTCAACTTTTGACCAAAAAGTCAATTTTACTTAAAATGGTTTTTGATTCAATGACCAACCCATTGACCCAATAAGTCAACTTATGACTAAAAAGTCATCTTTGGTCAAAACATTCAATTCTTGACAGAAATATCAAATCATTGACCAAATAGGTCAACTTTTGACCACAAAGTCAACTTTGGTCGAAATTGTCAATTTCTGACCCAATGACCACCGCGTTCACCCAATGGGTTAACTTTTGACAAAAAATTAAATTTTGATCAAAATAATTAATTATTGACCTAATGATCAATTACTGACCCAATAAGTCAATCTCTGACCAAGATATCAACTTTAGCCAAAATGGTCAATCCTTGACCCATTGACAGACCTATTGACCCAATAGGCTAACTTTTGACCAAAAAGTCAATTTTGGTCAAAATTGTCAATTTTTAACATAATGACCACCCACTGACCCAATAGGTCAAGTTTTGACCAAAAAGTCAACTTTGGTCAAAATGGTCAATTTTTGACCCAACGACCAACCCATTGACCCAATAGGTCAACTTTGGACCAAAAAGTCATCTTCTATCAAAATGGTCATTTCTAGCCCAATTACCAACTCAATGACCAAATAAGTCAACTTTCGACTAAAAAGTTAACTTTGGTCGAAATGGTCAATTTCCGACCCAATGACTACCTCCAGTTGACCAAATAGGTCAACATCGCTCTAAATGGTTAATCCTTGACCCAATGACTAATCCATTGAACAAATAAGTCAACTTTTGAGCAAAAAGTCAACTTTAGTCAAAATGGTCAATTTCTGACCCAATGACCTCCCTGTTGACCCAATGGGTCAACTTTTGACAAAAAAGTCAACTTTAGTCAAAATAATCAATTTTTGGCCTAATGATCAATTATTGACCAAAAATTCAACTTTGGTTATAATGGTCAATCCTTGACCCAATGATAAACCAATTAACCCAATATGTCAACTTTTGACTAAAAAGTTAACTTTAGTCATAATGGTAAATCATTGCCCCAATGACCAACCCACTGACCCAATATATCAACTTTTGACCAAAAAGTCAATTTTGGTCAAAATAATAAATTTTTGACTTAATGACCAATTATTGACCCAATAGGTCAACTTTTCATCAAAAAATCAACGTTGGTAAAAATAGTCAATCCTTGACCCAATGACCAACCCATTGACCCAATATGTCAACTTTTGACCAAAATGTCCAGTTTGGTCAAATGGTCAATCATTGACCTAATGACCAACTCATTGACCCAAAAGGTCAACTTTTTTCAAAAAAGTCAATTGTGATTAAATTGTCAATTTCTGACACAATAACCTAAATGTCAACTTTGGTGAAAAAGGTCAATCCTTGATCCAATAACCACCCAATGACCCAATAGGTCAACATTTGACGAAAAAGTCAACTTTGGTAAAAATGGTCAATTTTTGACCCAATGTCCAACCCATTGGCCCAATAGGTCAACTTTTGAACAAAAAGTCATCTTTGGTCAAATGGTCAATTCTTGACCCAATTAACAACTCATTGACCAAATAGGTTAACTTTTGACCCAAAAGTTAACTTTGGTCAAAATGATCAATTTCTGACCCTATGACCTCCCTGTTCACCCAATAGGTTAACTTTTGACCAAAAATTTAATTTTGGTCAAAATAGTCAATTTTTGACATAATCACCAATTATTGACCCAATAAGTTATTCTCTCGACCAAATAATTAACTTTGGTCAAAATTGTTTATCCTCGACCCAATGACAAACCCATCGACCTGCATATCAACTTTTGACCAAAAAGTTAATTTTGGTTAAAATAATCAATTCTTGACTTAATGCCCAGCCATTGACCCAATAGGTCAACCTTTGACCAAAAAGTTAATTTTGGTAAAAATAGTTAATTTTGACCTAATGACTAATTATTGACCCAGCAAGCCAATCTCTGACCAAAAAATGAACTTTGGTCAAAATGGTCAATCCTTGACACAACGACCAACACATTAACCAAATAGGTCAACTTTTGACCAAAAAGTCAACTTTGGTCAAAATGATCAATCCTTGACCCAATGACCAGCCCATTGACCTATTATGCCAACTTTTGACCAAAAAGTGAATTTTGGTCAAAATAATCAAATTTTGAAGTAATGACCAATTATTCACCTAATAAGTTAATCTCTGACCAAAAAGTCAACTTTGGTCAAAATAGTCAATCCTTGAACCAATGACAAATCATTAACCCAATAGCTCTAGTTTTGACCAAAAAGTCAATTTTGGTCAAAATAATCAATTTTTGACCTAATGACCGCCCATTGACCCAATAGGTCAACTTTTGACCAAAAAGTCAACTTTGGTAAAAATGGTCGATTTTTAACCTAATGACCAACCTATTGACCCAATAAGTCGACTTTTGACACAAAAAATCATATCTGGTCAAAATGGTCAATTCTTGACTCAATTACCAACTCATTGACCAAAAAGGTCAAATTTTGACCAAAAAGTCAACTTTGGTTAAAATGGACAATTTCAAACCCAATGACCTCCCCTTTGACCCAATCAGTTAACTTTTGACAAAAAATTCAATTTTGGTCAAAATAGTTAATTTTTTACCAATGACCAATTTTTCACCCCACAAGTCAATCTCTGACCAAAAAGTCAATTTTGGTCAAAATTGTCAATTTTTGACCTTATGACCACCTCATTCACCCAAAAGGTCAACTTTTGGCCAAAAAATCAAATTTGGTCAAAAGGGTCAATTTCTGACACAAAGACCTAAATGTCAACTTTGGCCAAAATGGTTAATCCTTCAACCAATGACCAACCCATTGACCCAAAAGGTCAACTTTTGACCAAATTGTCAATTTTGCTCAAAATTGTAAATTTTTGACCTAATGACACCCTCATTGACCTAAATAGGTCAACTTTTGACCAAAAAGACACATTTGGTCAAAATGGTCAATCCTTGACTAACAGTCAACTTTGACTAAAAATCAACTTTGGTCAAAAAGTTAATTTTCGACCTAATGACCAATTATCGATCTTAAGCCAACTCGACTAAAATCAATCTTGGTCAAAATGGTTAATCTTCGACCCAATGACTAACTCATTGACACAATAGATCAACTTTTGACCGAAAAGTCAATTTTGATTAAAATAGTCAATTTTTGAAATAATAACCAATTATTGACCCATTAGGTCAACTTTTGACCAAAAAGTCAATTTTCATCAAAATAGTTAAATTTTAACCTAATGACCACCAATTGGCCTAATAGGTCAACTTTTGACTAAAAAGTTAACTTTGGTCAAAATGATAAATTCTTAACTCCATGACAAATGCATTGACTCAATAAGTCAACTTTTGAATAAAAAGTCAATTTTGGTCAAAATTGTCAAATTTTGACCCAATGACCACCAATTGACCAAATAAGTCAACTTTTGACCAAAAAGTCAACTTTGGTCAAAATGGTCAAATCTTGACCCAATGACCAACGCATTGACCCAATAAGTCAGCTTTTGAACAAAATCATCAACTTTTGACCTAATGATCAATTATTGACCCAATAAGTCAATCTCTGTTCAAAATGTCAACTTTGGTCATAATGGTTAATCCTTGACCCAATGACAAAACCATTGACCCAATAGGTCAACTTTTG